>JAQFVV010006652.1:177471-558131 GCA_028023455.1 Epiperipatus broadwayi
TAAGCAAATGTATTTTATAGCAATAAAACTATTTAGCAGTCATATACGCATCATTCAGACCCTGTTCATTTTAATAAACAAATTAGTTTATAATCTTTAGAATAATTTGACATACAGTGTGTGGTGTATTATAGCAGGACTATTGCGAGCTATAAAACTCAATGATGATTAGACGACTGTGACTAATTCCCCACTTAAAGTGATAAAAAATCAATAAAGCGCTTTGTGGAGTCTATATAATGTTGGTGAGAAAAGAAGCTGCTGCTTAATAAATGAGCATAGGCATATTTGTGAGCAAAAAACTGCCTTCTTATTTCGAATCAAGTTTGTGAAGAAGAATAACTTTCATTCCTTTATATTTTTATTTCAACTTCTTGCTATTTTTCCATTGTAATATTTGGTATTGTCGAGTATTGTGTATGGTTTCAATTGTCGTGCATTGCTAAATGCCATTGTATTTCTCACCAATAGATTTCTCGAACAGGTATGGTCCCTTATACAAGGGAAAAAATTTTAAACTTCCTTTTTTACTACACTGCTGAGTCTTTAAATTATGATAAGCCTTCCTTGAAAATTAAATCAAAATCTCTTTTCAGCTACCAAATATCTTAACGCTTCTTGGTCCGCGAATAGGAGCAATAACTATTTCATCTAATTAACCAGGTTGAAATATGACATGAAAAACTATATGAAAAGCGTTCGAAGCTAAAAAACGACAGACTGTTGCTCGTTATTTGCAGTTGGCGGAACGGCCGTCGCAGTGGTTGGTGATAACAGGTGCGAGATGATTGAGTTAAACTCTCATGACTGCTGCATTCGATTGAAAGTTCCACGAAATAAGCCGGCTTTCGCTAGAGATTAGAGGCTGAACATGTCTGATAGAATAAATTGGAAATATTCAGTATTTATCTTGGAGGGCGAATCGTGACTAAAGAGTCTACGCCCGGTGCTCTTTCATACATAACTTGGAAAAAAAACATCATAGGTACTAGTAGATGACTTTCTAGAACTGAAGGCAATGGAGCCGTTTTGTGCTTCATTGGAACCTTGATATAAGGTTTCACAATTCCAACATAGACTGTTTGGAAAACTTAGTCGAGGCACATGTTGTACATTTCCATACCACTGTGAGAATCTGTGTGCTGTACAATATTAAATTGGCATCTCAAGACTTCCTCAGTTTAAAATGACCCAAGACAATGAACGTGTTAAACCGTCTAATGCTTATTTAGCGTCATATTTTTCATAAGATTTCTCCATAATCTTTTGTGCAGGATCCCATGTTTAAAAAAATTGAAATTAAAAATATGTTTAATACATTAGATGATTATTTAAGTTAAAATAATGTTAACTTGCATCTAGATTTGTCAAATCATAGGAGCGCTTCATGTTCGTGGCCATGATCACAAGTGCAATTCTCGCTCAGCTTCTTGGATGCACAGCAAATTTTAAGTAATTGGCAGAGGATATCTGCCACCCAATGTTCTCCTTGGAACTGTTGAAGGAGCCGAACTCCACTGGATCAGTGTCGTTGAACAAAGAAACTCTTATTTAGAATTCCAAATTTGTGATCATTACTATGACATCGGACGAAAAGTGCGGACTAAGCGTGATGGGGTTTCTTGCCAATATGACAAATTTTTATAGTGAACTTCAGCCAGCACAGGAGGCGACTTCCAAATAGAGCCTGATCTTTTCCTTCTTCGTATTTGGAATAACAGTCCCTGCTTGCTATATCAGTCTGGACATAAAAAGTTAAGTTTATCAGATTGACACAACATTACAACTTTAAAGAATGTTTTTTATGTTCTCAAAATCGCTGATCTGTCCATTCCCCATTTATGAACTTTCTTTGGTAATATCAGCTTTCACAATCTCATGACTTAGGTAAAACGCAAGCACCACCCGAAAGATGGGACCCGCGTTCGGTTAGGAGATTAACTGTTCTACTTTTCGAAATTGGACTGACCCCATACACAACATGTCCAAGGGCTCTTTTTACATAAGCGACTTCTTTCAAACCTCTTGGGCATTCGCGATGTTCAGGCGCATTTCAAGCCAGTATTTTTGTCGCATTATATATCGTCCATAGCGCCATATTTTCTGCCTCTTTTGGTCAAGTCTTTCATCGATCCTCTTACACTGTCATGAAGTCCAAAAGTTTCGCTTTAAGCGGTATCCAGCTGCGAAATGCGGTGCTACTGCGTCGCGAGTCTAGAGGCCATCTTATAGCACTGGTAGATCTAAAGTGAAAATGCGTCTGCCTAACAACTGGACAAATACTCCCTGGATAGGTGGCGAGATTTCTAAAGAGATGTCGATAACTGTTTATTTCGTCGTCCAAACATAACACTTAAATCTCCATTTTTCTACAATAGCGGACAGTGTTAGATACACTCCATGTATCACTCGATCATCTGTTGAATTTATCAACTGATATTGGAAAAATTTATGTTGAATTGGAGTGTGCATTCGCTGCCGGTTCCTGGTATACTGCACCGGGAGTGGAAGCGGCGCACCTGACGTATTTTCACAATATGCTTTGAGTTGTATAACATCTTTGGACTTTTTGTGTAACGGTCCGCGGACCTTTTTCAATCAGTGCTGAATCAACGACTGAATCGTTGTTTTTAATTTCAATTTTTGCACTTTGGTGGTCAATTTAATGTGTTGATTCATTGTCGAATAGGCATTTTCTTCGAAGAAATATCGATAATTTCGTTATGATGATTCAGAAAAGTGGACGTTTACATCATAGGTGAACCAGATTACAATCAAGAATATGGACCCATCAGCAACATAATGATTTGACTGTTAATAAAACTATTTCCGTGGCGGAGTCAACGTGGGGCGTGTTGGCTGCATGGTCTCCCTTCTCTCTCTATACTTTTAATCATGCGCGATACAATCGTCAACATTTCTGATGTTACTAGTGCTTTAATACCTTGGTGGATTCTATCATCACTTCAATAATAGGACACAAGCTAGTAATTTGTAACATTCTGTGTGCTATGCTTTTTGACATGATATATTTAGTCATCGTTTACCATCTGGTTTAAACTGATTCAATCACAATATTCACGGGCATTCCTTTCCTTGTTCTGGAGTTCGAGCAGGTTCCATCTGAATCCATAGTCTGTGAAACCAAAAATCAGTCATTTCATTTATCTTATTGATCCGGCTTCTGATCATCATTTCCTTCACCTTCATCGGCATGTTCTATCAGAAATATTTAGTAGATGTATGTGATTCTGACCAGGTGGCCTGCTCTGAGCTAAGTCGCTTGCAATTTTAAAAGAATTGTGCGTTTCTTTTGGTAGTTGGATATTTTCGGTGATTATAGTGTGCAAAATATACTCGCGCTCTTCACTCAAAAAATCTTGCATGAATTACCGGTAATATTAGAGAGATCTCTTGGTTTGTGTGTCCTATGTCGCCACGTGCTTGATTGCCTCCGACTAGCTATGACATTTATTCCCCCTTCCTTAGAGTGAAAACATTGCGCTTCGAATTTTTCCATATAATTCTGTGGACTCTCCACAACAAAGATGGAAGATCTGGATCTACATAAATAATCAGTGATGGGTATTTTATTACAAAATTCCTTCTATTTTTTTAAGGAGTTCTTTGTATGGAAATTTGGTTGCTATACTTTCTGACTTTCTTTTTATATTATTCTTCGCAGTATCTCTCCTACCATTGGCTGTCTTCATTTTGCCATTTTTGTTTTTTTTTATATGTGCCGACTGCGATTATTTAGGAAAAATATTTGATCAAAACATGCGTGTGTGTGGAATTCAACTGCATTGCTACTGCTTTTTTGGTTGTGTTTCACCCTTGCAAAATTGATTAGTGTTTCAGCAACTATCATATGTTATCATGACAATTATACATAGAAAACAGTGGAAGTACTCCTCTCGCAACCCTAACGTCCTGGTTTGAGCCATTTGACATGTAGTTATATTACTGTTGGCTTTTTGTTATATAATAAGCCATGCTATTATATAAAAAATAATTCAAACCCATCTAAGGCTACTCAACTAGTAAGATAAGTATTTGTTATACATTATAAATATAAGTATTTGTTATACATTATAAACTCTATTACAAATATAATGTATAGAAAATGAATGAAACATGAAGATACACAACAATCAGGTTTAACTGTAACGAGAGTACATGGGTTTTTATTTAAACATTTTTCATTTTGCATATATGTATAAAGTACTATATACAAAACCGAATACGAAAAAAAGATTCACATATAGACTACCAAAAAAATTTTTCATTTTATAAACAAGATTTTTGCATTTGTAGCTATTAACATGGAATATTTTTCTATAGTTGCAAAACCAACCCCCGCTATGGTTGCAACACATGGACATTGGTACAATGCATTTTCACCCCTTTATGTATATAAAATCAGAAAACAAACTTTTCAGGTAGAGAAGAAATATATATCTATCATCAATGATCTCTTACAACCTTTTTAGAACATTTTTAGCAAACAGAATTCAATACTCATATCAATAGTCTCGGGCCAACCAAGTCGAAAGAAAAATCACAGTACGATCAAGCTATGTCACTTAACAAGATTCAAGGTAGCGAAAAGTACTACCAGTCATGCTCAATACACAGGTCGCAAACAGTCTGAATTTTGCTTATTTGGATCTCTGATTCCAACAATTCGATGACACAGTACTAAATCGTGCCCAAGCTGACAAAACATAAGATCAGATGATGATGATATTTGGTAGTGTATTACTACATTATCATAGTTATTAATGCTAAGCTCTGAACTAAGAAAATAATTCTAAATATTAACTAAAACTAATAATTCAACACAAACCAGAGATTATAATAAATGCAGAAGCTTTATATATGTTGTTTTCTGTTTCATTTTGCGCTTTAATTTGCGTATTGAAAAACGGGTTTTTGTTTTCTAAATCCCCATTATCAATTATTTAAATAAGATACCATTTGCTCGAATGATGATATAAGGATTGTGCGAGAGAACTAATAATATAAGAAAATAATGGATTAATACAAAATAATCTACAAGATCGAGGACTATTCAGGTAGGGAGATACGATAATTTAGCGTTAATCATTTTGACAAATAAATATAAATTTGGTCTCAATCATTTGTTTAGATATTTAAATCATTACATATATTTGATAAAAAATCATTTGAACATATAATGTATAAAATAAGTAATAATAAATGTGCAATATTTAGAATAAATTACCAGTGATTTGCATCTCTATGCGGGAATACGATAGAAACTTTAAAAATAAAACAATTTTAGATCGGCCCCTTTTGAGCGTATTTTGCAGTGAATCTTATCTTTAACACATCATTGCGACTTACTAGGTAGACAGGTGTTTCAGTCAGAGAGCTTGGCTTGTGCCCATACAACTAAGCAATAAGCCTCATGTGATTATGAATATTTTATCATTTAAAAGAATATAACGAGCACTTAGATTGGATATATCACTGGCAAATATCAGAGAGGAGTCTGGGCCAGGGAATGTGCGCATTTCTGCAGCTTTAAATGTCATGGCCTAAAATTAAACTTTTGCAAGTGCCTGATTGTGAGCGATTCTGAAAAGTGGGAGCTTAGACATTCCCACTGACTAAACAATCAGAAATGGAAGATAAAATATCAGATAATGGAGTATGCCAGCAACGATTATTGGACATGAATTTTCAGAGAAATTGTTTAATATATACAATAATCTGTTTTCAATTCTGAGTCATTTAACTAATCATAATGAATAAAAACAGCTTCTGTATTTATAATATTATTAAACTAACATTTATATTTAAAGAATCGATTCCCAAATCTGTATTGGAATTTAGAGTTGCTTCGAACAGCAAAAAGGATGGATTAATTATATGAAGATTCCGCGATCTAAAATAGAAAATTAAAGCAAAATCCACAATAAAAAGTTTTGAATTTACTTTAGAATGAATTTAAAAAATGAGCCAAACCATGACAATTTCTATTTAATATAGACAAAACTTTATTGATAAGTTTTTAAATAAAGCCCCGCCCACACTTCCCAAATTAAACAATTATTTCCCCCTTGCCGCTTGAAGGTTAGCGATTTTTGGCTTTAAAGAAATAAATCGCTATATACATTAAACAAAACCTGAAGTAATGAAATGGAATCACATTTATATAATTGATGGCGTGAAAATGAGATTAAAAGCCATGATATTAATAAGATTACTGAAGAGAAAGTTTAAAAGCAAAATTAACGAAACTAAAGCAATATATAGAAGTAAAAGATATGAAGATTGGAAACATAGATTACAAAGTATTGTAGAGTATAAAGGCAGTTCTACGTTAAAAGGCTACTACAAGACAGCAAGTCATTATCGAGTGACAATCATGAGTATGAAATAAAACGATAGGTATGGCAGTGACAGGCGAACAGCCGAGAAAGAGATATTCCGCGATATCTACAGCACTGTGTTAATATACGTATACCTCAGTAGTAAAAGCTCCCTCTGCACAACTAGCAACTGAAAGTAAAAAAAAAACGCGTTTTATTTCAACTGGCAATTTATGCTACCTACTGTAGTCCTTTAAAGCAACATTTAATTAGTAAAATATTTTCAATAGATAAAACGAATATATATATTATGTTTAAGATTATAAGACAAACTGATGGTGAATTTATTATTTCATTAATGAATTTTAAGTTTTAATTATAGACAACGTCTGACTTAGTGATAAAAGATAATTTCGATGCTCAAATATCTATTTAATTTTAACACGATAATTACATTAAGATAAAAAATAATATGAATATCAAACAATCATTCCTCATATAAAACTATTTGCTTTAGTGTAATATATATAAAGCAATCATTCAAACTATGTTTCATTTTACTAAACAAAAATTGAATTTACTCGTCTTTAGATAATTTGACGCTTGCAGTGTGTGGTGAATAGCATATGACTATAGCAGGGTGCGAATTTGCGACCCCTATATAGTGTAGATGGTAAGCATGAAACTCCGATGATGATTTTGTCAGCATATTGTAAATCTAAAAATCAAGAAGATAAATTTATTGTTTTAATTTTAATAGGTTCAAATTAAAAATATATTATGAAATTTATATTACATTCTGGTCCCGCTTCAGAACATCACCTCCTAAACAAGATCACTTGCTTATAAAAATGAAAAAGAAAGGTGAAGTCAGTGTATACCCTGTCTAATATATCTTCATTGTCTCACATTTTCCATATCCAGTGGTTTCACTTATACTGTCTTGTAAAGGCTGTACACTATGAATAACCCAATTACAAATTCATAATATTAACAAGACCCATCTATTTATATCCTCATATTATATCAAATATAGCATGTTCTGAGTGATTCAGAGAGTTATTTAACTGATCGATTAAAGACGATTACCTGAACAATGTAAACATTTATATAATGTGAAGACAAGAAATACAGTATTAAAAACAACATTAAATTCCATATAAAATAAAACTCAAATACTCTGAAACACTACTGTAAATGTAGATGGGAAATAAATTGTTTTTATAACAAGATTTAATTATTGTTCTATGATGATCAATTTTCTCTTCAATCAAGTTGGGGGGGGGGGGGGGGTGAGCGAGAATAGTTACATTTAGGATTAGAAAAATAGTAATAAAGTTACTATAAAAAAAAAAAAAGAATTTTTAGATAATATCTGATAATTGTTTGTTGATTTTCAGTTTGGGGAGCAGATTTCAATCTCTGCAGTCAAGTTGCAATCTTTGTGTCTATTGTAATATCCGCACTTACTACTGTGCCAAGGTTATAACTGCAAGTCATACTGTGCGGTCAGCAAATAATTTTATACAATTCCCACACTGTTCTTTTCCAACGAAGCTCTCCAATGAATTGGTCTGCCACGAAGCTCTCCAAACGAATTGGTCTGCAATGAAAGCTCTCCAACGAATTGGTCTGCAACGAAGCTCAGCCACGGATGCTCTCCAACGAATGATCTGCACCGACTGCTCTCCAATGAATGGTCTGCAAGCGGATGCTCTCCAAACGAATGGTCTGTAACTTGCTACTGCGCGACTGCTCTCTACTGCTCTCTATCTTACACTGCTCTGTCACCCAGTCTTCTTATCGCTCTCTGACAACTGCAACGATCAATCAATGCACTGACCAATAAGGTAACATCTCTTATCTAGAAACATTTGTAATTAGCAAATATTTCTAGGAATTGTCGATCGCCATTACATCAATGCACTAATTAAATTCCTCAGCTATCAGAGCGCGATCTAAAAACAGCCTTATGAATAAATTCTAGTTTTTCTGGAGTGCACAAAAATGTCTGCCATTTTTGCAAACACTACATCTATATAAATATATTGGACCATAAGTAAAAGTGGCATTCCACCCTTATTGTTAAAAGGTGGTTGCCTTGACAATAGATTGGAATTGTTGATTGTTGTTGATATTGGAATTGTCTAAGTGTTTAGTGATTTCTATGAATTCAATAAAGAATTGTATATAGCTTGGGGCTTCATAAGAAATTTGAGTATAGATTTAAGTGACAAAGTTGGCACCATAATCTAATAATTATTTATGATAAAACAAGTGTAAAGAGAATGTATACTGCCAATTTGTAACACTACAAGATTCTATGTCAATAATAAAAAATATCAAGTAAGATTATCGACAACTTTGGTAAGCATTAATTAAACGCACAAACTAAAATTTATTCCTTGATATACTTCAGCACTTCCCTAATGTAGACTCCAACATATAGAATTACTATAAAACGTTAAATTTCACAGGTACTCATGAAAAAATGAACTAAGGATACGCTAAGCAGAATGTAATATGGGAAATCTTGAAGAGCATGCTGGGAAAACAGATTAATATTTTTTAAATTTCTTTTCTTATTGACTACATCTAACACTCATTCAGCATTTTCTCATGGTGCTACATCAAGATTGCTATGTTTATTCTGCTACTACTGTACATTCTGCATGATGTAAATCTAGATGTGTTAGTTGATGACATCATAAGATATATGCAGAAAGAAATGAAGTACTTTGGTGATATATATCATGCAATAGTCATGTTTGTCTTCTCTCTAGAGCTGCATGACTGTAAGTAAAAATATAATTAAAAAAAAAAAATTCTGAAAAGTAATCATTTGTAATATATATGTTTTCCTTTCTTAGATATTTTACTATAAAATTCTTAGTATCAAATATATTGACAGATATTTACATGTGTGTGTATATATAAAACAATAACTTATATTTTAAGCAAAACGAGTCAGTAACTTGAGCAGGACAATAATAATTTAGAAGTTAATAGAATTGTGAAGAGAGAAAAAAAAAATAAACAGCGGTAAGAGTGTATTATAGAGAAAAGCTATTTCAAGAATTTACCCTTCAAATGAATGAAAACATTTCTTGAGTTTTAGAGATAGCAAAACGAAGAATGTTAACTCGATTAGAAGTAAAAAAATCTAGCTAGATAAGATGCCCGAGTTACTAAATCTTTTAATATATAAAATAGTAGATCAAAAAAACGATTATATTTTTCGACCCCTCCCCCCATCCATCTTCCTTTATCTTAAAAAAAAAAAAAAATCCGGAAATTGCTATTTAAATTTAAATATAAGAAGAAAAAAGATTACCGTGTCTTCTATTTGTATTTAAAAATCAAGATAACACTGCAAATTTTATATATATGTAGTAGATGAAGTTATAAGATCTCGCATCAATTATTATAATAAACCCCATTCGGTTCTTACGTATTAATCCAGCAATAAGATTTCACATACGTAATAGTTTTGCAATAATTACTTGGAAAAATAGCTACCTATACCTTTTATTTACTGGAAATGATACAAACCCAAACGTTTTCTAACATGCATTTACATTTTTTTGTGAGAAATTATCTTCCACCATCTAAACTGATAAAGATTTTTTGGCCACCTATAACTTAATCCAAATTTATGACAAGTAGTAAATAATACAAAATAATAATAATAATATACATATATTTAACCATGCAATTCTGTCCATTTATAAAATGTTTCTTAGCATCACTACTGTATACAGAACTTTCTAACCTCGAACCATATATCATTATGAATGGCTACTCTCTTTCAACAATCCTGAACAAAACACTGCCATTGTTTGACGTAAAACTAGCAGCAAAACTAACGTTTTGACTAATAACTTTCTCTCATCGGAATATTATCTAATATTCACATATAAAATTAATTTATTTCTTTTTTAGAAGATTATAATTGTTTCATTCGGTCTTTATATATATATATTTGTGTAGGTGACTTTCATTACCTACGAACTAATACATAAGTACTCACACCATTTATATACTTGATGTCCTGCATGAATTTAGTGCAATGGTTGTGGATTTTGAAATTCACAGTTCATGGAATATGACTCCAATTCTGTAACTTCCAATGCTTCATATGGAGTTTCAAGCAATAAATATATCAATTATATATATATATATTATTGATTATACTAAACCATATGCTTGATGAATTTTATAAATTTCTAACACTTGACAGATACAAAATTTGAAATAGAATAGCAAAATAGCTAGTAAATTTTACATTTTAAGGAACAAAAACATTCATCTACATATTTTCAAAAACTACGGGTGGTCCTCTACTTTCGTACCTAATTGGTTTTTGAAATGTGTATGAAAGTTGTAATGTACTAAAATAGAGCAACATAAAAAAAAACTTTAAAATAATAATGAAGATTAATTTGACGGTGTATGAATTTGGAAATATTTCTTAATTTTGTTCTAGTTCTCCATGAACATATTGGCTATTGGCTTAAATTATATAAACAAACGATTGAAGCAAAAGATTCACCATCTTCATCTCTCGATTGTATGGAGATTGTGACCTTGATTTCTTTTCGTTCATATAAACTAATGATGTTTTTTTTTTTATTTTTCATTCATGTTTATGAATTAATAAGGGCAAATTTTAACCAAAACAGAAATATACATAAAGTGATTGCACACCTTCTAACATAAAAAAACACAACTCATCAATACACATTCTAACTCAAAATGTCTCTTGCCCAGGACTGAGCCTGTGACACCAAAAATGAATGTGATTAATCTCAGAGAGATGGAGAGGGATTAGAATCGTTACAAAAAATTATGCATGCTTTGTCACATATATATTAATAAAAATTGAAAGTACGAAATAGCGAATTGTATGAAAGTAGAATTACAAAAATAGAGAACTGCCTGTATTTTTATTCATTAAATTATTAACACATAAAATTTAATAACTACAGTGTGCATTTAAATTCTAAAAAAAAAAAATTCAGTTATTTATAAATGTGCAAAGAGTTCCTTATTTGAGGGCCCATATTTAAAGTTGTGTTAATTAAAAATGACTATTTGATTATTTTATATATGTAGAGATAATTCAAACAGAAGTCAATCTCTGATAATGTGCTATTTCTTAAATATTATAAATTTCCATGCACTCGCCCGCCGGTAAGAGTTTAAAAAATTTAAATGAATCACTTAAGTTTAGAGCATACATTCTATATACACCAACTCTTACAGCCCATGCTTAAATCAGGCCTTAAATCTATTGTGTGCCTGATGTTATAATCAAATATTCAATAGTACAAATCTATTTAATCCATCACAGGAGAAAAACAGTGTCTCATTTTTAACCACCTATGATTAGATAAACATGACTTATAAATGTAAACCTATTATTATAAAGGGCTGAAAACTTTGAAATTATTCAAACGGAAGTCAATTTCCGATAATGCGCTATTTCTCAAATAGATTTGTACAATTGAATATTTGATTATAACATCAGGCACACAATAGATTCAAGCCCTGATTTAAGCATAGGCTGTAAGAGTTGATGTATATAAAATGTATACTCTAAACTTAAGCGATTCACTCAAATTTTTTAAACTCTTACCGATGGGTGAGTGTGTGGAAATTTATAATATTTAAGAAATATCGCATTATCAGAGGATGACTTCCGTTTGAATAATTCCAACGTTTTCAGCACTTTATAATAATAGGTTTATATGTAGAGATTAATAGAATGTATCTATATAATCTGCAAATCAGAATTAAAATCAGTTAAATAAAACGACCTTTCTTTTATCATGATAAAAATGCTTATTTTATTTTATCTCAATCAATCCGATAGTTTCAACCACAGCAGACTTCTTTTGGAAAGAAAGAAATCAGATTTACTGACTCAAAAGTTTGCTCAATAGCCACTTGTAAGCAACAGAAAGAAACATTTAATATTCATTAGTAGTGATTTGCCACGGCTGATGCTATTAAATTCCTATAATAATTAAAATAGCACATTTAGTGTTCTTGATTTTATCATGAACTATTGACTGTGAAGTCAATGAATACACATTCCAAAAGACAATATACTATATAAAAATGTGTTTATCTTATATATAAAATCCCTATTTTCTCTGTTGTCTGATTGGTAAATAAATGTATGAATGTTTCTCCATAAGGCTTTCATGTGTTACATTCATAACCAGTCATATGTCAAATTCACAACCATTCCACCATTAATAAAAATTTAATACTTTAAATTTTAATTTAGCTCTATTAATACCTAGTCAGATACATTTCTGAACTGTACCCAAACAAATCAGGTTGTTCCAAACATTTTTTTTTCAATTGAGATAGTCTTGTTTACATATGTTTAATTTAATAAGAATGATGTATCATAAATTCTAGAAATTTCACAAGCATCATTCATTCATGTAGTAAAAAAGTAATTTAAAGTGATTAATTAACAACTTCATGCTCTCATTTTCAAACACTTAAGATGTGCCCATACATATACATTTGGGTCAAAAAGATAGATGGATTCATTCTATCTTTTCCCAAAGACTTTATCTTGTGTTTGAAAAAGTGGGAATATTCATTTATATAGTGACATCTACAAAGTGCATGTGCATTAGCTTATTGGTATTACAGTTTATAAAAACATTGCACTATATAAAATAAATGTCTTGTTTACATACTTATTTATATAATATTAAAATCTTTTATTTAATTTATATTAGATCTTTAAAAAAATTTGTTTAAAGCAACCAAGTCAAAAAAACTGTTACAAAAAATGATGACCTTATTAAAAAAAACTCTTACATTTGTTCGTATCACTGTCATTCGCCATTAATAACCATAATTTTTTTTTAAGAAGCAGTTGTCTGTAATCATTAAAATATTTTGCTTAATTTACATTAAATCTTAAAAAAAAAAATTGTTAAAGCAAGGCCAGGTACATCTGGTATAATAATAATTGTGAAAATTTACTGAAAAAAGAATTTCATATTTGTGTTTCAAAAATACATGTCCCTTCTTCGGTCATTTTTACGAAGCTGATGAAAGTCCTTAAATCTCAAATATTCATTCATATTAATTTTCAATCAATGAATACCATATCTTGAAATGAACATCACATCACTATAAGACATCTTTACTTACAGACAATAATTGAGAATAAACATGACTACAGGGCAGTATATATTTATTTTGAAATATATAAACCTCTAAACCATAACTATCAAATAGAACATGAATCTTGTCATCAGATGTTTAAGTGTCACTGATACCATATATATATATATATTGTAACATTTTTCGTATTACTAGGCCACTATACGCCTCAAATTTAAATTTGAGCATGAGTTGATCAAGCTGTATCAAAAGAAAAAAGAAAGTTGTATTTCTATTCTCAACACAGCTATTTTTCCTGATCAACTTCGGCCTAGAACTATTACCGAGTACAATCGTGAGCAGAACCAGTTTTTAATTTCTACTTGAGGGCACCAGAGTCGTTAGACCCACTGAGACTGTGTCAAACATATTGTAGCCCGTAAGGTAATAATTATACGATCTGAGTTAACATTCTCGTTAAGAAGAAGATATCCCCATTTTTTCTTAATTACGGAAATTAAATCTATCAAAAAAAAATAATTTGTATACCGATCTAAGTTAAATAACTAAAGGTAAAACTTAAATAGAATAGCATTAATTTTATACACGTACAATGAAAGTGAAGTTAATAATAAAGATTTATTCTAACTCGTCAAGCATTCAATATTTATGATTAAGACAAAATTATAATGTTGGAAAAGATTGTGCATATGAATTCAATAATTTGATTCAAATATTGGAGTAATAATTATTTAGTCTTATTAACAGTTTGGTTCATTTCTCAGTTCGCAAATCTTCTGATCCAAGAAAAATTTATGGGATAACATTTCCATTCAACTCACTATTCATAAAGCTTTATGTAAAAAAAATTATGGTCATTTACTTACCGGTAAGTTGACATTAAGTAGGTCATCGATCTTCCCGACGTACAATTCAGTTAGTGGGTAGTCCACAGTAGTTGTTTTTCTTTTAGTTTTATTTCCGAATCTCCGATCTAATTTAGGTAGCCAGATGACGATCTAGGTGACTTTTTTCGAGAGAAAGTGTCAGCAAACGATAGAGTTCTACTCACTCATGGCAAGCGATTTCAGTTCGTATCTAAGTGGACACATTTTATTAAAAAAATACGAGGCACTTCAAATTGCTCAGCACTATTGGAACAATAAGAGAAAAAAGTCACCTAGATCGTCATCTGGCTACCTAAATTAGATCGGAGATTCGGAAATAAAACTAAAAGAAAAACAACTACTGCAGACTACCCACTAACTGAATTGTACGTCGGGAAGATCGATGACCTACTTAATGTCAACTTACCGGTAAGTAAATGGCCATAATTTTTTTTACATAAAGCTTTATGAATAGTGAGTTGAATGGAAATGTTATCCCATAAATTTTTCTTGGATCAGAAGATTTGCGAACTGAGAAATGAACCAAACTGTTACTACGGAAAATAAGACTAAATAATTATTACTCCAATATTTGAATCAAATTATTGAATTCATATGCACAATCTTTTCCAACATTATAATTTTGTCTTAATCATAAATATTGAATGCTTGACGAGTTAGAATAAATCTTTATTATTAACTTCACTTTCATTGTACGTGTATAAAATTAATGCTATTCTATTTAAGTTTTACCTTTAGTTATTTAACTTAGATCGGTATACAAATTATTTTTTTTGATAGATTTAATTTCCGTAATTAAGAAAAAATGGGGATATCTTCTTCTTAACGAGAATGTTAACTCAGATCGTATAATTATTACCTTACGGGCTACAATATGTTTGACGCAGTCTCAGTGGGTCTAACGACTCTGGCGCCCTCAAGTAGAAATTAAAAACTGGTTCTGCTCACGATTGTACTCGGTAATAGTTCTAGGCCGAAGTTGATCAGGAAAAATAGCTGTGTTGAGAATAGAAATACAACTTTCTTTTTTCTTTTGATACAGCTTGATCAACTCACGCTCAAATATAAATTTGAGGCATATAGTGGCCTAGTAATACGAAAAACGTTACAATGGCGACCCAACTCGGGCTTCGATTTAACAACTACAACCTGAGATAAGTTGTAATGATAAAGAACATTACAACGATGACCCAAAGAAACTCACAGCCGGAAAATAAATAGTAATTTTTTTAAAAAAAAAAAAATTATATAAACTAACGAACTAATTAAACCCTGATTATTAAAATATAAAAAAAAATATTTTTTTAATATGACTTCCAGAAAGAAAAAATGTATGTATATTTTTTTTGATATGTCTAAAATAAAACATGATCATGGCTGATGTAGACATAAGTCACAAGTATTTGACCGGGTAGGCGGTTACTGAAGAGGGGAAAAACATAGCCCCGAGTCCTAGTACGCAGTATATTAACATAAGACCACCTTTATATGCCCATCAGA
This sequence comes from Epiperipatus broadwayi, assembly GCA_028023455.1. NCBI lineage: Eukaryota > Metazoa > Onychophora > Udeonychophora > Euonychophora > Peripatidae > Epiperipatus > Epiperipatus broadwayi. The sequence continues at coordinate 193,358 of JAQFVV010006652.1, forward strand.
CTATTTCTAGCAGGGATCCCAATAAAGGGGAAGGCGGACCAAGTTGCCGTGAGCCTGTAAGACTCAAAACGATGAGCAACGCTTGTTAGTGCTTATAACTTGGGCTTCTTATCGTTACTATTACACTTAAGCGGAAAGGACACAGATGAATGTTGAAATATTTTCCATTCCTGCCGTGTTAGACCTAAAAGTGGGCGTTAAAGCCGAATGTCGCTTGTTGAATGAGTCTACGGAATATATCAGCACGCTACTACAAAAAAAAAAACAACACGAATATGAATTTAAAAAACTTAAGAATAAAATTAGTGTAAACCCCTATTTTATTCTCATCTCCTGGCACTGGTGGTATTGTAACGTTTATTTATATACGTTGCAAATATATTGGCATTTGGTAGAAGCTAAAAAATAAAAGTAAATTTAGATTTTTTTTTGACTAATTTTTTTTTTAAAAAAATAACGTACAATGAAAGTTAAATTATTCTTTCGGGTTTTTTTTATGTAATTAGAAATAAAAGTTAGAATTGGAGAGAACAAAAGACACAAATTACCAATCTAGATAAGAGAAAGTAAAAATATTTCAACTAATTAAAGATGGCAGAATTATGCTGAAAAAAATAGAGACTTTGTAACATAAATTTTATAAAGAATATATAAGATTATCAACGGATATTTTGACAAACAAAAGATATGCGCAGAAGTCGGAAAACTGGGCCTCTAGAGAGTATAAAAGGCAGAGATCAGTTTGAAGGACATCTTGTTCGTTGGTTTCTCTAGTTGGTCTTGGATAGCAATAATATATCCAAGATCACTCTACGCTGAAGTAATTCGGCATGTCAGAGTGAACCGGAGCGTCTGAAGACATCGTGCCTGAAGATGTATACCAGAAAAGCTTTCGTGACCGACTAGGAGAATGGACCACAGGATCAAATAATAACCAAAAGGCCGAGATCATTCTACCCAAAAAACTATGCATAGTTATCTACTACTGAATGCATAAAACTTACCGGTAAGTTATACTTCATTACTCCTGATTGTGACCAAATTAAACATTTTCAAACAATTTCTAAAAGTATGTTTAAACCATCCCGATAGAGACATTAATTTTCTTGTACAAGAGACATCCATTTTTTTAAGGAAATTTCTAGAAGAAATTTAGATATGAACAGTAATTGTAAAATTGTTTTTTATTAATTGATTCACGTCTGAATTGTGTTCTCTCTAATTTACTCGATAAGTAATTTATTTCATATATTTTTTTTATCTATTAGAATAAAAATATTTCTAATACCAATTTTCATTTGTGCGTTATTAATAATAGTTATTATTTTTTATTATTAAATCTATTAGTAGTTTAATAAGATTTAAAAATGTAATTTACCTTTGCCAATATGTTTGAATAAGCCCAGGAATAATAATCTTAAAAAATTAATTCTCGTTACGGTATGATGTAATACCGATTAGTTTAAAAGTATTTTTTTTTATTTGTGAGATGTTATATGATGATTTCAGCGAATTCTTAGGAATTCTGGCGCCCAGATTAAATAAATTAAAAGCTGATTTCGTCAATAGCACAATTCTCAACAATTAATAGGCCGAGTTGATCAGGAAATATAGCTATGTTTTTAGAATAGAAATATAACTTTCTTCTTTTTTGACATAGCTTGATCAACTCACGCGGAGTTTATATTAGCGTGTAGAGGCCTAGCAAATGAAAACGTTATAATATATATATATTTCCTAATATTTATTACTATATAAATGTGAAAGTTTGTTTGTTTAGTTGCTTGTTTGCTACTTAAAAACTCAACAAATACTGTATCAATCTTGATGAATCTTGCAGGATTTTTTGAATTTTTCTTTATGGTACTTAATTGTTTTAAAAACTTTAGTAATTTTTAATATAAATGTGCATAAGAAGACATCATCCACAAATAAAAGACCCGGTAATGAAAATGCTCCCTTGCCACCTATTATGATATCTCTGCCCATCTTCTTAGTCTTTCTATTACTCTTTCCATTTCTCTCAAAAACAAAATAAGTGACATAGAGCACCCTTGCTTTAGTCCCACCACCCCGTTTTTAACTTTAACTGATTCTATATTCCTTAATTGATAAGTATAGTAGTTATTTTCATATAATCTCTTAATAATTTTTACTAAAGCTCCATTCATTCCCAAAGTTACTAAACTTACCCTTAATCTATTTCTATTTACTCTATCATATGCCTTCTCTATATCTATAAAAACTATATATAACTGTCTACCTGTGTTTCTACTCATATCTATAAGTTATATAATTGTAAATAAACTATCTCCAATATGCCTATCCGATCGAAACTAGAGATGTGCAGAATGCCACCTGGTGATAAAAATATTTATCTATTTTTCTCTATGCTATCTTTTGGTTTAACACTGCATTTAGGACTATTTATAACTTCTTTCAAATGTTTACTACACACATCCAACTTAAACAAAATTAAAAAATAATAATAGTAATCGGATAATGATTCTAAGACAGTATAACTTTTTGTAAGGGAAATATTTACCAACCTAACTATATGGAATGTTTTTCCAATGATAAATAAGTGAATATTATCATCCTGAAAGATAATTTTAACCTCAATTATGTGTCATTCACAGTAACTCAAAATCATACAATTTTCTATTTAATACTTTCTTTGATAGTTCAATTTAATATCTGAACATAGTTTGATTAATTTAACTTAACTCATGAATCAAAACTTACTCAGCCATATAGTTCACTTCTTACTGTAATGACAGATAAAAAAATTGAGCACATTGATATTGTTGTCTAAAAACTATTGAATTCATGTGCTAGTCTGACAGTTTCATTCAGCATCATGACAACAAAATGCTAAAATTAAATAAAACGAGTAAAACAACACAGTCAACTAATCAAACATAAAGCAGAATACTAAACAATGCCCATAGATATGTCTTGAACAATGGTTTACTTATGTAAAATCCTTGTAATATATACCCTACATTCTTAGCCCAAAGGCAGATTGAAATGATTAGGCAATAAGTAGATGGTAGTTTACATTGCTTGTCATTCTCTTAATACAATTTATTCTAGCACTTTAACATTTAAAGCTATAACATAAACTTTACTGAACAATTTTTATTTAATTACATCACATATAACCAGCAAAATAAGATAATGTATTCCATCATAATCATATAACTACATCAACTAAATTACTTGTATATAAAGTTGTTATTCTGTCAAATATATTATATGGAAAAGATGTTAGAACTCCATTATCACTTAACATAAAAGCACTAAAAACCAATTTCTACTCCATAAGATTCAGAAAATACAATGGCAAGCTTTTGAGATCAATCTAATATATTTTTCTGCTTACAATTTATGATAATATTGAATTTATTATGGTAAGAAACATATTAGTAAGATTTTTGTAAGTAAAGCAAATGAAAGGTAACAGATTGTTAAAAGTGTTTTATAGTCAAATTAAGTATGATTTTTGTAGAAGAGGCAAATACAATTTACATTATAAAAATTACCTCAAAGATATTCTAAAAAAGTACAATATTAACTGCTTTCATTTGGAAAGATAATAGTTTAGAATAGAATTCAGAGTAGAGCTATAAAGATTTTCAAATAGGAAATGCTGTGCTGAAATTAATGATCAGCATCACAAGATGTTAAAAAAAGAGCTAAAAAAACAACCTTAAAATATATATGGATCTGTGTTTCAAGGATTGGTTTGTCTAATCATTACAAAATTCTTCTTTAGCTTTTTAATTAATATACTTCCCAAGAAAAGATTAAACTTTATTTTACAATTTAACTAATAATTGGCTGAGCAATGCTTTTGTTCTGGGAAGTCATAATCACAACACTCAAATTCATCAGTTAAGCTGGTGTCATTAGGAAAAACAATGACATTAATACTCGATAGTTGATATGTAAATTCCTAATTTACATATTCCACTTCTGAGACAAAGTTATCCAAAAGACTTTTTTGTTTATTGTGTGGATATTATTAGTGATAAATTATACCTCTTTCAATTTTCTTTTCAGATTGTTGCACTCTGTACATATTATTTTAATATTCCATAGATCAAAATCATGGCATATTCCATTTGATACCCCAAAAACACTGACTTCACATTGGGATCTTTCTTTGCATGAGAATGCATGTATTGATGTTACACTAGCCTAGTAGTGCTGTTAGCACATGATTCCCCATAGTACATTGCTTTGCAATAAGATTCATTGCTGCTGATTTTATAAACAATCTGGAGGACCTTGCCTGGAGACAACCTGACCTTCATATTGTTTAAAAGCTTATTCAAATTTGGAAAAGTTCTAAAACTGATATTAAATGCATCAGCACATATATTAGAATGGCTATATTCTTTTAAAAACATAATGATGATAATGATTGTAGATTTTAGTAAAAATGTTTAAAATATACACTATAATTGGATAACAGTTTTATTTTTAAAAACTTTTTTTTTAGATTTATTTCTGAGGCAATTTAATTATAATATATAGACATTATCAATTTTTAACTATTATTGCCATCATAATTTAAAACTATCAATGGATATTTAATCTTTTTGTTTAAAAATACATTAGAACAAGTTATTTCTCAGTGAGATATTTTTTTTGTTTGTTATAAATGAGTCTTCAGTGTAATTTATTAGTATATTTGTTTTCTGGAAAAAGTATTTTTTATCACATGTGTAGTATATACACATACATATATGCATATCTTCTTAAGTAAAACATAAAATGAACATTTAAAAAGCTTTAATATATATCTCACTTTATATTTTATTTAAAATCAATAGCATTTTAAACATTATTTTACTGGTTCAAATTCAAAGTATATATAAGCACAATTTTTGTATGCTTCTTGTCCCACATTCATGTTTTCAAAAATAAATAAAGCCCAATATAATTTAAAACATCTCAATAAAAATCCTACTATTCTATATGATTAAAACTGAGTACTGTATATCAAATTTTATACAAAAAAAAAAACCCCCACTGAGAATCAGTTGAAAATTACTGTTACCTTTTCAGTTTCTTTACCACAATCAAACTATTGTTTCCATCTATTGAGTGAAATTACAAATACAGTTTATCAGTAATAACTGTGGTAATAACTCTAAACATGAGGAAATATTTTACAAACGGAAACACAATAAGAACATTCAGCACATGAGTTATTGATTGACCTTAGATCAACATGGGTGTGACTAGAATTTCGGTCTCAGGGTGGCCTTCGAGCATTCCATCATCAGATTTTCAATTGGATGGACGGTTGAAGAGTTGGAATGTGTAGTAGATTGGAGCCTGTCCATTAAAGTATGAAGATTGTCTATCTTAATATATATCTGAGCACTTATAGTATATATGTGTGGGAGATGATAATCTGGACCAACTGATGATTGCTGGTTTAGCATGAAATACGTATATTGGTGATTATTTATCTTGTCAGCATATATGTGCTTGAGTGTATCAGTGTTATTAGATAGAGTGGAGAGTGATGGGTCATCTGAAAGTTTGTGCTCATATACCCTATATATAAATAAAGATTTTAAAAAACCATTATCAGTATAGAATGCAAAGTGAAATGGTTAAAAGTATTCAATGTTTATATAATAAACACTAAGTTCTTTTTAAATATATTATATATTAATTTTTGAGAAAGTGAAGTCAAAGATTGGAATCAATGTCATTTTTAGTGTAAATATACTGAAATAATATTTTATTTTCAATTTCTGTAATAAATACAGAAGAGTAGTGAGAAAAAACAATCTAAATTAACATAATAATAGACATAAGTAAATGCAAAATGATAAAACAGATTTTCAACAACTCACTGCAAAACAAAGATCTTCATGACGGCCTCTTATAGAAAACTGTGAAGAGAGTGACAGTACCCAGGAGGCTTGCCAATTTCCAGGGGATAACAGTTTAAACCTTTCCCCACCCCTTGTTTATTCTCAAGCTAAGGATATTAAATATCTATTTATATAATAGATATACAGATTAATTAATAAATAAAATAATAAGAACGAGAAGTATGACACGTGACTAACTTTAAAAAACTGATTTTGAAAAAAATGCTTTCATGATGCTAAATTTTAAAATGTGATTTTTTTTTTTTTTCATTATAAATAAGTTCACACGTAGTTCCTTATATAAAAATTCACTAATGATGCACAAATGCAGAAAAGAAAAACAATTTGCATATTATTTTCTCCCTTCTATATAGCATGCCAAAGGTTATTTATCTTTCTTCTGCTACATCACGATAATTGAATTATTGCTCTCATTTAAAAATTTTCCATTATCTTCTTCTGTGAGGAATTGTTCTGGTTAGTTCAAAAACATTATTGATAACAAAAACAGAATTTTATAATAAAAATTACGAAAGATAACTAAAATAAAATGATATAATAATTATTTTTGGCAAATTAAAAATTTACATTAAAAATGTATACAGTATATAATATTTAAATACAAGTATATTATCTCTACTGAACTTAATGTAATTAAAAGGGATTTGAACTCAAACTTTCAAGCTCCTTACAACTATCCACTCCATCTTATATAACTGATACCCATGATCACATACTTGTGAAAAAGATCTGGACCAACTGATGAGTGCTGGTTCAGCATGAAATACATATATTGGAGATCATTTATCTTTTTCACACTATGTGGTCAAGTCTATTAGCTGTATAAGATGGAGTGGATAGTTGTAGCTATATATGTATAATTCATATGAAAAATACATTATTTTTTAACTCCAAATACCATAGTATTTATATCTTTATAGAATAAATTTCAGACGTAGATTTATTACTGGTATCCAGCAGATCTAATATTCGAAATGCGGACTTGAATGTACCCCCCCCACACACACACACACTCCCTTTTTAATAAATCATTTTTGACTTGTCCTATATAGCTACTACAATAATAGATTGGCGTATAAAGAGCTAAAGATTAGTAGATTGATTCCTAGCTTAATTTGCCACGTGGATGCTTAAATATCACATGACCTCGGGTCAATTACCAAACAATTATTTGACCTACACAATTTCAAGCAGGTGAAGTAACAAACTCAAGAGCTAATGAATGACTCTCATGTGAGTTAAAAAACAAATCTTAATTTAGTCAAGTGAATGGAAGTAATATGCAGAACGAGTCTTTTAGTACTCAGACATAATACGACCTACTAAGCAACTATGTGATTAATTATTTTCATTTTAATTTTCTTTAATAAATTATCTCTTTTGAGAATAAACAATTTATAAGAATCATATAAGTTTTTTAAATATAACTTTTAAATTTATTCACTCAATTTAAGACAACAAAACCAGAGTATATTTTAATTAAAAGTGAAAATGCAATTAGTTTTCTTCTTAAAAAAAAAAAAAAAACAAGTTGCTGAAATAATATTCTGACTTCTTAAAATGTGACACGAATCTCTTACTTAATTTATTTTTAAAGTTCATTAACATTTCTGTTTTTTTTTAAATCTAAGTAAAAATTTTAGTCGTCAAACTTGATGTTTTAAACTATAAGCAAAATATCATTAATCTAAAAATTCATTATTTAAAATTTTTTATTATCCTAACAAAATTTCAAAAATAATCTTTAATTATAATATATAAAATAGTTTGGGCATACACACACAATAAAAACAAAAGCAATAAACCTCAAGCATGTGCGCTTGAAAATGAGGTGGTAGGGACCTCTATAGGTCTTAACCACAAGTTTACACTTTGGAAGAAAAGAGGAGATCCTTTACTTCAACCTACCTTCGATATCGAAAGTAGGTTGAAGTAAAGAAGGATTCCCCTCTTTTCTTCCAAAGCATAAGCTTGTGGTTAAGACCTGTAGATATCAAAAGTAGGTTGAAGTAAAGAAGGGTTCCCCTCTTTTCTTCCAAAGTGTAAGCTTGTGGTTAAGATCTGTAGAGATCCCTACCTTCGTATCGAAAGTAGGTTGAAGTAAAGAAGGGTTCCCCTCTTTTCTTCCAAAGCGTAAGCTTGTGATTAAGACCTGTAGAGGTCCCTACCTTCACATTTTCAAGCGCACATGCTTGAGGTTTATTGCCTTAGTAAATATTACTTATGTAATCAATGTGTGTTAAATAAATTTATAATTACAACTTTAAATTTATAAAAATAAAATTAAAGAATAAAAATAAATAAATATAAATTAATGAGCCTAAATACAGTGATCTGCCTATTTTCTTTTTTACACTATCTTGTAAAAATTAATTTATAATAGGGAATATAAATCTATTCTTGAAATCTGAAAAATTAATAAATCCAAAAAAGTCCTGATTTCTAGAGATTTTAACTGAATGGTATTTTTACCTATATAAAGTTTAAAAATATTTTTATGACAATTGTTTTCATAAGAAGATATCTTTGATAGATTTTTATTGTTGCGATGAGAAATCACTTCAAAAACTGTCTATCATAAACTTTGCTAATATTTGCTTGTTATATGTATAAATTCACTGTTTTTGCATTAATACATCATTTAAAGTACAATTCTATTAATTTTAGAATGCTGGTAGTACTCATAACCTGGATTTAAATCCTGATCTGGTAAAACTTGATTTTTTTTTTTTTTTTGAGGTTCTACTCAGACTTAGATTTTTCTTTCAGGTAGCCAGCTTGCAGATAAGTTATACCATCCAATATTGTAATTTCAAATTTCTTTCATCATTAATAAATATGTAAGAGTTAATACACTTGGCACACATAGTGAAATTAAAATTCTTTAGTTGAAATAATTATTCCTCATGGCTAAGTGCTTTCAGAGATTCCTTCTCCATATTCATAGCCTTCAATTATAATAATTTATGCAAATCTATACAAGTTCATTCACATAGTCCATCTTTTTGAAATAGAAAAGCGTATATCTTTTCTGTTTATTGCTTTTATGTCTCTTGCTATAAACCATGCCACCTTAATTTTCCTCTTGATATCATTCATTTCAGTAGAAATTATTGTAGCATTTGCAGGTTCAAATTCATGATTAGTCACCTTCTGGTGGTCCACAAACACTGAGCTACCTTCATTCCTGCTCAACACCCTTTTGTACAAATATTTGTGTTGAGCAATTCTGTTCATTGTAGTGGCCCGAGTTTTGCCGTAGTATAAAGAAAATCATACATGCTTTTCTATTTTGAAAAGATGGACTATATGAATGAACTTGCACAGATTTGCATAAATTATTATAGTTGGAGGCTATGAATATGAAGAAGGAATCTCTGAAAGTGCTTAGCTGTGCGGAATAATTATTTCAACTAATGAATTTTAATTTCACTATATACCATTTAATATTGTAAATGTATATTTAACAATTCTTAGCTAGAAATAAAACAAGAATGAAAAACATTTCAAATACTTATTCCTCAGCAATTGTCAAGCCTGAAGAATGACCTTTTGTTCTATTATTCTTTTTGGAGAAACCTTTTCTCTGCAATAAGCTGTTTCAAGGTTGGTCTTTTTTTAAACATTAATCCAGCACCATGATTTCCAAAGTTTCCAGGAATAATAGTTTATAAAATTGTGAGTTTGGGTAATCAATAGAGATTAAATTATAATGTTATTAAATTCACAACCAGTACTACTCTATTTGCATATACAATGCAATTTCTGATATGTAGGACCTAGCTTTAGATAAAAAAAATATAATCTGTGTGCAAGTCTGATTTTATAAATACCAAATCTAAGCATATGAAAAATTCACAAATAATGTTAAATTTTATTGTTCTGTTATTACTGGTATGCAGTCCCAGTTTTCCAGCATTTTTATTTTACCCCCATTTATATAAACTTTATGTATTTTTATAATATCATATTTTCAAATTAATATTTAAAACATTATTACATTGGTTTTGTTTTTGTAAAATTGTTTATTATATTTTTCATTTACTTTATTTGTTTTCATTTTTGTGTTTTGTTAATCTCTATATTATATCTTGTTATATTATCTCTATGATTATGTGTGCGTTTTGTTTTATTAATTGTTGATCATTATATTACTTTAGTTCATTTTGTTGGCGTACCATTTACTGTTGGCGATTCTACATTACATGGTTATACACAAAGTTGGTGGTGGTTTAATTATTCATTATTGTTGCGTTCCCAAATACTATTAGTTGATTGATTCTGTTGTATAAATGAAACGTTTCTTCATTATTATCTTTCATATTGTTTTGATGTTTATATTATTTATTATATTGTGTTGGTGCAGGGTAAAGGATTTTCTTTTTGATAGGACGATGGTGTTCGTTATCTATACATTATATTATGTTTGGTGTCGTCTGCCATATCAATTATGGTTATATATCATATATGATTATTTTATGGATGAAACCGCAGAAGATGAAGGATAATATCTATTTTTATAACATCTAGTGAACATCTGAACATTCTTTAGGCTATTCGTTCAGATGGTACATTAAAATTTATCGATTTATTTATCAGATAATTGTAAACATGTAAGAAGCTTGGCTCAGATATCTTTGTTTAAAACAACAAAGTTTGTGTTTATAATAAATTATTGAAAACATGATGTTGCTTGAATATACAAATCTATGTTGATTTATATATTATTGTTGTTTTATCATTCGTTCTTAAATTATATTATATTCATTGTTTCCGTTATTATTCAGCTTTGTTAATTGCAATGGCTGCATCTTCGACAAGTGATTTTTATCAATGCTTCTTTAATTCCACATTTGAATACTTTTGATCTATTATGTTTTGGATATGTTTAATACATCAATTATTCTATATGCGATTTGGTTTATGCTAAATGTTGCATTGTTTACACGCGTCAGTTCAGTTGTGACTGTCTTTGTTTTATCAAATGGATTAATATAATCGATTTATTGGTGTATTATTGTTGTGTTCATTTATTTAAATGTACCTTCATTATTATTATTAGGATGCCGTTCATGATTCTTATTGAGTTTGTCACTGATTAACTGCGATGTGTATTTTAGTTGGGTTATTATTATACTGATGAAGCCTCATCATTTACTGGTTTGTTCAAATAAATGCTGTATTACCACATGTTGCGATGTTCTACCAATGCCATTTTATTTGTCTTTTCCACATTTATTGATAGTTGCAGTGTCCCCATATGGTTCGAACATTCTCTTTTGCTGGGCTGGGCTTTAAAATCGAATCTAATTTGTCAGCTATCAGTTTGCAAAATGGATGTTTGACCCAGACATATTGTTGCTTATTATTATTAGTTTTGCATTTAATGTAAACTTATAAGTTAACTTCTTCACCTTTAATTTGCTATTAATGTTTGTTCTTTGTGCTTCATTATATCACAGTCATGATTGGGTTCTTATCTATTCAATTATTATTGGCATTCAGTCAAAGCTGATCTTTGGTTAACAGACCTAACATGTCATATAGTTGTGACAGCATTATTAACTTTCTGTGTAATGTATATCTTTATTACCTTATTTCATTTATTGCAATGGAAGTGATTTTGTATGTTTGTTTAATCTCCAATGCCTGTTTGCGTTTCTCCACGACATCTTGCGGTTATTTATTTCATACCAACATTTATGTTATTGTTAGTTCATTTCTTTATTCTTTGTGAGTTTTATATTACTTCTGCTTTAATCGTAATTTACCTTTGGTTCTTTTAATTCTCTGGATTAATTTTGTGCCTTAATTTTGATTATTATCTCTCAACAGGATTTGGCGTTAATTAGATTTATGTGTAACCTCGAAACATTATCATAGTTTTTATTACCAATTTTATTACATTGGGTTGAAGTTCGGTTGGACCTGGGATCTCACCATCCTATTCTAATTGGCTTTAAAGTATTTTGTCTGGATTCTAGATTTTGTTATATGGTACAAATCTGACCGTTACATAGGTTTTTTTTCTGATTATTGAAGCCCAAATATGGGGCTACAATTATTTTTCCTGACCCTGTATACTAATGTAACAATATACAATATATGTGTAAATTTTTGCTTTTGTATATGAGCCTGAATAATTTTTTTCCCCTGATTATGGCACATCAATGTGTGGTTAGAAACATATCACATTCCCTGAGATCCACACACATTTCTCTTAGCTTACATATATGTAAAAAAAAAATTTCTGATTATGCCACCTCAACATACAGCTTTCGAGGTATATACCTATACACCCTGAATAAAAACTTTCTTAATTGTTAATCATACATTCCACATGGAACTATTCAGGTGATATATACATAAATATGTCATAATTCTATAGTTATGTTTCCATCTATTTTATAATGCTTATTAGTTTAATATTTGGGTTTTATATTACATGTGTAACATTATATATTTAATAATGTCTTTTTTTTGCTGACTGGTAACTGATGCCCGAGGGTGACTTGAATAGGGCATGAGCTATTCTCATATAAATTTTATCATCAGGAGTAGAAAATTTAAAAAGGGAGAACCCATTATTTTACTTAAAAAAAAATTGGGATTGGATTTGAGCAATGAAATGAGAACAGCAAGAGAAATATCTCTATATGTACTTTAAATAAAACTAAGCATCAACGCCATCAAGCGGATGTCACGAGCTAATAGAAAAGTATCAATTTTTATTTTTAAAAAGGTTCTAATAGTAAATTTTGATTAACAGTATGAGTCTGGCATTCATCCAACCATTACAGTGACATGTTACTATAATCATGTACACACACACACAAATATAAAATATTTTTATAAGTAAATAAAATCTTACCAGCCAAAGATTGTTAAATGTTACCTTAAATAATTGGTTTGAATCAAATTTCACACTTCACAAATAGATTAGAAAAGCAATACATTTTAAGAAATTCATTTGAGATTAAAGTTCCTTTTATGATAGTTAAAAGTAATAAAAATGTTCTATTATTTGATGTTTAATGAATAATTAAGTATATTATAAATATATGTATATGTATCAGGTATTTGAAATAAAAATTGTACTAAAAAAGAATGAAGTCTTTAATTATATAACAGATTAAAAGCAAAAATAGGGAGTTTATTATTATTAGTTTTTGGGGCTATTCTATTTTCAGTATTCTGACGATTGTAATATTTTTTCCAATTCAAAAGATAATCTACTGAAAGATTTGAATTTGTCTGAAGGTTTGTAATGATGGTATATTATAAGATATGATATGTTGGACTATTTCCATCATTTATGAGTGAATGTTGAATGTATAGAAAATTTTAAACTCTATTTAAACTTTTCAAATACAAACAACTTGTTAGTAAAAACACACAAATAGACAATACAAGTTAGTAATTACACAATGTTTCGAGTAGTAGTATTCTCCACTCTTCTTCAGGTGTTGCTGGCTTATCAGTGACAATATTCGTTGTCACTGTGCATATAGGCCAGCAACACCGGCAGAAGAGTCGAGAATAATACTACTCAAAATGTTGTGTAATTACTAATTCTGTATTGTCTATTTGTGATTTGAATGTTTGGAGAAAATCTATACAAATTTTGTTTTAGTAAATATTGTTTAAAAAATTTGTATGGTTTATCAGGCAGAGATAAATAAAAAAATATCCACCACCTTTTAAAAGAGTGATTATTATAAAAATGTAAATTAATTTTCTATATACAGTAGCAAACTCTCCATTCAGTAGTGCCACCTAGTGCAAGCCAGAGTAATCAATGAATGCTAGATGTGTGCATATAATCTCTATCTAGTGTCTACTCATCCAATATCCCCAAACTAGTTTGTAGTTAGTGGCTTTCATTGATGAGGTGACTAAGTGCAGTGCTCTCATATTCAAGACTTTTCACTGATGAAATCCTTGAGCTAGAAACTAGTCTGGGAATATTGGATGAGTAGGAACTAAATAGGGATTGTATGCATAAACTTTCTAGCATCTATTGATTACTCTGGCTTGCACTCAGTAGAATTACTACACGGAGTTTGCTACTGTTTTACTTTTCATATTAATAGACAGACATGGATATTAAAGTACAACATAGAGTCCAAATAATACTCTTATGATATTTAATCCAAGTTACATAACTAACATAAGTAATATTTACTGAGGCTATAACCTCGATCATATGCGTATAAAATGCGATAGTAGGGACCTCTACAGGTGTTTTAACCACAAGCTTATGCTATGGGTTCCCCTCTTTTCTTCCATAGCGTAAGCTTGTGGTTAAAACACCTGTAGAGGTCCCTACTATCGCATTTTATATGCATATGATTGAGGTTATAGCCTCAGTAAATATAACATAATTAAATTAATTGTAAAGACAGCTGTTCTTTTGCCAATTTATTGTTTGGAAGTAAAAAAGATCACCTATGAACATATACGTAATTTTCCAAATACAATGACAAAATCATAAAGCTGACTTGTAGATTGTCATTGAATCCATTGTTATAAAGACACTAAGGCGTACTACACTGAGCATGTCCAGTGAATAAACAACAACAGACTTCCTAAAAAGTACACTACGGTGAAGCCAAGAATGATTTTCATGAGATATCATGTTTATATTGTGTAGATTTTGTCAGTGACATTCTATGGACATGCAATGACTGAAAACAGAATGTATTGAGACAATCAGGCAAGAAATATCTATGCAAAAGAAGTTAAGAGACAGCACTGCAATACATCAAATAAATAATCTAACGAATCAATGTGATTTATGATCTGGTATTATTGCAAAATTCATTTCTAACTTTTGTTTCTTTATCTTTCTGATCTTTTTTTTTCTTTTGGGTTACAATGGTAATTCAAATTTCCAAGTGATTTCTAATGACAACGATGATATATATATAAGGGCATACTTTATAGTACTTACATGGTGCTGTTTAGATTATTTCATTGTCAACATATATATAAGATTTACAAAATGTTATCTGAGATATATATATCAACTGGGCAAGACATATATAAACTCAGTTTTTAATCAATTTCATTTACACACTCCGTGAAAGTGTTTCAAATAAGATTAATATTCTCTGTCAGTAATCAATTACAGATTAGGAAATATTTTTAAAAATAACACACAAGGGTAGATTCTTTTAATCTTTTCTTTTTAAAAAGATGAAATAATGCATCATTTACTAATATAAACAGAGCAGTGAGTGTATATATGTGTGAAAGATGGTGATCTGAGTCAACTGACGAGTGCTGGTTCAGCACAAAATACATATATTGGAGATCATTTATCTTTTTTGCATGTATATGGTCATGTGGATCGATATTATAAGATGGGTGGATGACTAGCAGGAGAACTAAAAGTCTGGGTTCAAACCCCCTCTAATTAATCAAGTTAGTGTAAATGAGGTGATGTACCAGTAGAATTTGATTGTTGCTATATTGTATTACCATTCTGTCTCCAAA
The DNA here is from genome assembly GCA_028023455.1 of Epiperipatus broadwayi. Classification (NCBI taxonomy): domain Eukaryota; kingdom Metazoa; phylum Onychophora; class Udeonychophora; order Euonychophora; family Peripatidae; genus Epiperipatus; species Epiperipatus broadwayi. Next base: position 208,777 of record JAQFVV010006652.1, read on the forward strand.
AATGTATATGTATATCATTCATCATTGCTTTCAATCACTATTAATTTACTGTATAATATATGTCTCTCATAAGCAATCCAGTTTCTACAATCTATAGGTTCTCTTCTCCATATTATCCCAGTGCAAATTTCCATAATTCATTCATTCATCTCAAATGTTGTCTTTTTCTCAATCTTTTACAATATCTTGGAATCTAGTTTAATAATTCAATTTTCCATCTACTATTTTTACTTCTAGAAATAGTGCCATCCAAACTCCATTCCAGCCTCTAAATTCTTTTCAATATGTAAGTTCACTTGTTTCATGTATTTCATCTTTGATATTTAGTTGTTAAGATCAACATATATTTCCAGATACTTTTCTGTGTATATTACAATTTCTATCTTGCTCTTTTATTAACTATTGAAATATCATATCAATGTGAAAGCACTGGTAGAAAATATACATATTAAAATATTTTCCAAACCCTTAAGTATATTTCCTTTTAATACTAAATTATTTCTATATTTTGTTACAAATGTTATTCTAGAATTAACATATAAGTAAATCAGTCATATCCATTTAAAATAAATATTAAATAAAATACTAAAAAAGTAGAAAATAACTAATTTCCCAAGTTTTTAATTTCATATGTTTTTGTCTGGGCAATATGTCAATAGTCACAAAGTCATATAGTTGTAAAACTAAAGTTGTAGTTATGATAATGTATTGCTGTAGAGATTTTGAAAATTAAAATCTTGTTTAAAATGACCCTAAAGAGAAAAGATAATGATGGTAGCAATTCTGCTAATCTAAAAGGTTGCTTCTTTAAAAAAAATAAGTCATTTAGTTTTGAAAGAAAAGCAGGCCATATGTGAAGTTGGGCAGATAGTCAATAAGAATGAATTATGGGGGGGGGGGGGATTGCTACAATTATTTATACTATAAAACTGTTAAATTAATATCATATTTAGACTGAAAATTTGTGAATAGAGCTCATAAAAAAAGGGTTCCATTAAAAAGTAATGCATTATATCAGAAAACATTGCATCTATATAATGAAGTATTGCATAGGATTGACTAAAACGATTAATATTAAGTCATTTATTGCAAATAAAAAATGGCAGTAAAGATTCAGAAATCGGTAAAAATGTAAAAACAAAGTACTTTGGAAAACGTTTTAAGTTGGACAGAATTGTTATCATCATTAACTTAGTATCATTTTAAACACAACCTTAGTTTTAAAATTCACTGTGCATGTTGATCACAATGTTACAAAAAAAACATAATAAAGATTTTTTTCTTGTTTTCATTTTTGATAGGGAAAAAAGAAAGATATAAAGATCAAATGAACACAATCACATATATAGTCAGCTAGATTTGAGAACAATATATATGTAAATATATTCTCTTTCACTTTACTATTTCACTGTCTTTTTCATAACAGCAATAATTTAATTTTTTTAGATTATTTTTGCTGAAGTTATAATTAAACTTTTAAGTTAAAATACAACCTAAGTATGTATATACTTTTAAAATGACTACATTATATATATATATATATATATATAATGTAGTCATTTTAAAAGTATATCTATAATATTATATATATATATATATATATAAATTACAGAGAGTGTACCATTATCTACAAATTTTATAATCAAAGAGTAAGGTATATGATAATTCTATGGCATACATATAAATATGATAATATGTTAGACTATTTCCATTATCTATCATTAAATATTGAATGTTTAGAAAATTTTCAACTTTATCTAAATTTTTCCACACAAATAGACAACACAGGTAAAAGTTTAAATGATGTTTAACATTCATTGTTTAATGATAGATGATGGAAATAATCCAACATATGATCACATACCAACATCACAAACGTTCAGGCAAATACATGGATATTTTCAAAAATAAAAGATGATTGTGTATAATCTTTGAATGAAAAACTTTAATCTATGTGAATAAAAACATTTTAATTAATGATATCACCCATACTTAAATCCCTTGGAAAATATACTAATCTGATGTATTTCTACAGTCGTTCTAATTGGAAACTTTTCTTTCTAAATATATGACAGTAATTCTATGAAAAGAGAATAATAAATAGCTGGTATTTTGGTATGATTGATTATGGTCAAGTATTTTGATGAGAACATTTTGAATTAGTTCAAAGTATACAATAGAAAAATACAGGAGAACAATATATATTTCAAAAGGACTGTTACTAGTCAAAATATTTTTGGTCATGCACATGCACTTTTCTGTTCAAAAATTTATCCAAACATATATAAACAATTCTAAATAACTTTAAAATAATCCAGCCAATGAATTTTCATGTTAAATCAAACTTTCAAATTGGTTTTATAATGTAAAAATTTGTCCAATCATTTCCTAGAATAATTATCTATTTGGCTATAATTTAAAGTAATATTAATTTTCAATTATTTTCTTTATAAAGTGTTAATAATCTTGAGTTGTTTCAACTCTGCTTTAAGTGTATTTGCTGTAATGTAGTAAAATGTAACATTTAGTGATTGTGATGTATTTCTTCACACTTTTAAAAAAAATTATTCAGTATTTGATTTGGTATTGGTAAAGTTGAAGAATTACTATTATGATGTGCAAGTTTCACATTATATTGCATAGCTGACACAAATATCATAGGCTAAATACAAATTATCTTGGAGGATGACTGACTGAATTTTCATATATAGTTTAATAGACAAATTCCAATTTAGTAGGATGCATATATGATTTTTAACATTCAGCTAAATTAATTTCAAAAATTCTTATTTTATTTTAATAAGAATATAAGCCATAAGAACAAAAAAAAAACACCACACATTGTTTCATATCGCCCTACCAAACTCTCTATTTTTACTCTATATCTTGAATATAACTATTGTGTTCCCTAAAGTCATTTCTCATTTTTTCTTACTTTCTTATCATTCCTTAGAGTCCCTTCCAATATATATCTCATCATATCCCAATCTTAATCCATTTTGCTTGATTTCCTTAATACATTTCTTAAAATAATAGCAAGTGATCCTGCAGCAATTAACAGAAAAGAAGCTTGCTTCTTCATATCAAAAAAAAATGGACGTTGTAAATGATGCACTCAAATTTACATATATTTGCATATCATATGCATTATAAAAATTTCTCAGTACACACCTAGTTATGAATATGGGAGTACTTATCTCCCGAAAGCGCTTAGCTTAATATACAATTTAAAACCTCATTGTCTGTGCGCAAAGCATTTATAGATTTAATACATTTCATAATTTTGACCATACAAACCAATGTTTTTATTTTTCTAAAAAACAAATATATCTCACATTTGAATTTTACTCACATACAAAACTATGATTTGAGCAAACAAAAACACTTCATAAGTCTTTCTCTTAATTCCAATTATCTATAAAATGCTGTTTTTCTCTTATTAAAGGTATGTTTAGCGTATTATATACATTTTAATTTCTTTTTATTATTCTGATAATTATTTGCTTAAAAGTTAAATGTATACAGGTCGGCAACTTAATAACTAATTACTGTCATAGTTTTAATTTTATTCACGTATATTTTATCCTAAATTGGCTGCATTTATCACAAATTCTCCTTTAATTAAAAATTTTTCACAATAATGTATAAATATATTTTAATGATATAACGTTCATTAAAGATTATAAATGTAGCTTTAAAATGTTATCAAATTGTTTGCAGTTCAGTAGGTCATATGATGTTTGAGTTGAAAAAGTGGCATGCCAAGCTGTGATTCATGGATCTGAAACTCACAAACTTCCCCCCCCCCTTACCACTACACTTTACCATGCAGTGCAGATATAGTAGGAGTATGGAAAGCAGTGTAAACCATGATCAATAAAACTAAAGTATTAACCATTTGGTCACTATATTTTACTACTTATGTTTTCGATCTATCCTCAGGTAAAGAGCGCACCTATATGTGTATAGTAAAAGTCACATTAGCACATTCACCTACCAGATCTATGACTTAGAGTTCAAATCTAACTGAAAAGTTTATTTTTACCACATTGCTGAGAATTTCCCAACAATCTTAGGATTTTTTTATGTAGCCAACCAGTCAACCAAGATTGTTATTCAATTTTTAGTTGGTAAATGAATATCTAACTATTCTTAGCTATAAGATAAACAAGGAGGAAAAAATCATTAAAAACCTCTCACCAAATGGTAGGTGCTTAACTTAATGAGTAATATCATTTCTTTCATAGTTTATCCGAGAAGAAATGCAGAAGTACCTTCTGTTCTGAAATGGGCTGTGGATGCTTTATCATAACACTTATTACATAAATAAATTTATTTAATAACAGACGAGCAGTTAAAATAATTAGGAAAACAAAATCTGTCTGGATAAATTAAATATATTAAAAGATTAATCTATAACCTGCAAGGTTCAGAGTAATAAAAAAAATTTACCAATTATCTTTAATCCTTATCCTAAGTAGGGCTAAATCGCACTATTTAACCTAAATCAAGTATATCGAGTTACCAAGTCTTGGTGAAACTACTAACCTCTGTGAAAAAAAATAACTTAATCATCGGTAATGTTATAATATATTTATACATATGTGTGCATTTATAGATCCACATAAGTAAATTTACTGCTTAATGACTGTGTTATTAAATGCCGACTGATAACTATACTCTGACCCTATTAATTATAAATAATAAAAAAATGTTTATATAATTTGCTCAAAGTTAATTTATTTTTTATTTAACATTTTCTCTTCAAAGTACAGAAGAGGAGCAAATGTTAATGATGAAAACTTAAAAGTGTAATCAAATCTTAAGTGAAAAGTGAAAGGGGAGAGAGGTTTTAGCAAAAACTGCACTTGGAAGCGGATGAGCGTGGAAGTTTGTAACTGCAGAATTCACAAAGACTTTAGACACCAACAAAAATTAAATAGGAACTTATTTTCTAAGAAAATATTTATCAAACATATATGAGTAAAATTTGCACATATCTTAACAGATATGTCAACGCTGCTTTAAATAAATAAAAAATTTGAAGTTCATATTTTTAAAATAATGGATTCCCAAAATGAAAAACAAAAACACCAGAGAATGTTAAATCAATGATAACATACAAAATGACAGTTCTTGGGTGAGGAAATAGATCTAGTTAACAGAATAAAAAACACAAAAAGGTACATCCCAACAAAGACTCTTACGGAGTAAAAACTTAATCATTAGATTAGAAGACAGTGAATGATGATGTTCTTGATAATTACGATTAATTTGTTACCGAAAAAAGAAAGCAACTTCAAGATCAATGAGGTCATATTCCTATAAAATTAAACACACCGCCATACATCCTTTTCAAATCATATGAATAAGATACAATAAAAGACAAATGCCGTCCGAAATGCATTTTGTGCTGCTCCAGCAGTCATCAGTTGGTCCAGATCACCATCTCTCATATATATCTTTATTATATGTGCAGTATTTATCAATAGTAAATTGTTACAAGTCTGACACGTGTAAATCAAAATGTAACAATTTCTATAAAACCAATTAATGCTAATAATACTTATTTAGATTGAAGTGCAATAAAACTCCTTTTCATAGTTTTTTGCTGATCACAATTAAGTAATTCCAGAAATAAGGAATAATGAAGCACCAAAGGTATAAATCAATAGTAACATCTAAATGTGACTGCAATACAATAATATTATAGTGTCTCCAATTTATAAATTTATATATGCTTATCATCAGTATCAGCACCAGCAGCCAACAGCAACTGTGTAAAGGGAAAAAAAAAATGGACAGGAGACCAATTTTGTGGTGACTACACAAACCAATCTCTGAGCAATAAATATATCAATAATTTTGGGGTGCACTTTTTAACTTCTATTTTTCCTTTTGAAAGACTTCAACAATTTGTCTAATTCTTATAGCTTCCCATTATATTTTATCCTTAATCATATCTTTCCAACAATAAATAATCAAAAATGATTTATGACTTAGAGTTCATAAGAAGTTCAAGCACTAGATGTTGTTCTGTGCTGAAACTATGACCCATGGACCCTGAACTCTAAAATCTGCCACTATATCAATGCCCTAAATCACACAGGCATGTCTGACACCAAAGAAAGGGACCAATAATGCATTTCTTCAGAGTATAGGATATAAACTTTAAATGCCTAAGTTTATCATAAAATTTTCATTTTTAGGAAGTCTAGTATCATTCATTCATTTCACATGTCCAATCCAAGACAGATGGGACTTTATAATAATAGATTCTACAGTATACAAACTGAAGAATTACATAAATGATCTTATGATGTTTTCATCATATTTTGAGAATTTTATAGTCTTTAAATAAAAAATTTCTATTGCTTTTATTATATGGATCCAAGTTATATTTCCATGTAATAATTTAAATTTAAATTATATATAATTTTCCACACTTAGAGACATTTAAGTGTTTAATACTATATATATATTGAAATGAAGATTTTCACAAGCTACAGATCATAAATGAAATGTTATCTGGATGCATATACTCATGTTTCAGCCAGAGCACACTAATCATCAAATGGGTAATAAATATTATGAAAATAGTTGTAGAGATACTGCATAAACATTGACATACAATAACATTGACATATAATAACAATATTATATGTCAATACTTACAACACCTCTACAACTATTTTCATAATATTTATTATCCAGTTGATTACAGAGCATTCTTAAATAAAATTATTAGGTTGATAGGGGTACAAGTTATATTTTTTTGTAATAAATTAGGTTTAAATTATATATAATATTGTAGTATTAAACAATATGCAAATATTAATACCATATATATATATATATATATATATATAGCTTGATGGAACTGATTTAAAATTTCTCTGTCTTCTTCTAGGAGGCTTGATTACCATAGTTAACACTTGTATATATCTGATACTTGTATTTAAATTAACTTAATGGTGAGATTACGTAATTTTTTTTTCTGCTTTGCTTATTCTATATATTTTTTTCATATATTAGTTTTGCTCTTTTCCAATCACTGACTTAGACATGCAGTGTTTAACCTGAAAAATCAGCAACATATATCAAATGTAGTAAGATATAAATAATAATAATTATTATTATTATGGTTTTTATTTTAGTTGCTGATGTACTTTTGTTAAGCTTCATGCGTGATTTTTTATCACAAGGAGATTATACCTGGGTCTCGTTTTACGCGATAGATAGGTTCCTCAGAAAACACGCGCAAATGAAATCGTGCAAAAATAGATGTAACTTACATTGAAAAAGAGGGGATGCAGTCTGTGATTTTTCAAATTCGCGTAAAAGCAAAGCACCAACATAAAATTACTTTAAAATTCGGCAAAAAAAAATAAGGAAATAAAATATGACTAATAAAAAATTTCAAATTTGAAAAAAATTGATACAAGACAAACTTTTTTTAACTATAATATTTAATTTTATTCAAAATAATATATTTTTATGCATAATTTACAGTACAGTAATTTACATTTTTTTATACACATTTTAATTATTATCGCTATTTGCCGAAAAACATGTTCGTTTGCAAACTGGTAAAAAATCAAATTTTTCACAAGAGGAAATACAACTAGCGCCAACTTCACACTCATGTTGTGTCAATGGTTTTCTGGTGACAATGTAATTAGTAATTAATCTTTGAGATGATGATTTTATTAATTGTTTATGAAACTAACAACTAAAAATTAAATTCTTATTTTTGTCTTTAATTTTTTAATTTTCAATTCCGTTTAAAAATCAAATTTCACATCACATTAATTTCAAGTCACCATAAGTAATTTTTAAATTGTTAATTACAATTAAAAATCAGATTTTAATTTTTAATTGTCAAATTTAATTGTGCCCACTGCTATTACTCACCTTTTAAAAATAAACTTGTGGACACTAAATGATTAATAATTGATTACATTCTTTTTTAAAAAGCAAAAACAGAATGTGATTTAAAATGCAAAATTAACATGCACAATGTTTGAACAAATTTACATTATAATCTTGTAAAATTTAATGTGTGTATACATAAAATGTGGAAATCATGATTTTAATTTCATTATTGCATAAAATCTTACTATTATAAAGCACTGAAAATATTGAAATTACTAAGATGAATGTCGAACTCCAATAATGTGCTATTACTTTCAATATAACATAAGTGCACAAAATTTATTATTTAAAGTAATAGCGCAATATCGGAGTTCGACTTCCGGTGAAACATGAATCGTGTAACTTCAAAATCATGTTAAATAAGTCCGCATAAAAAGAGACCCAGGTATATATGTTTTATTAATTAAATTAAATTATTATTATTATTATTATTATCATCATCATCATTATTATTATTATTACTTATTTCTCTTTGACTAATTCTAAAGATTAATTTTGGTTTAATTAAAATTATTTATATTTGTCTTGAATTAATTGATAGAATGCAATAAACATTTTTCTCTCTTTCATTTTTAACAGAAATATGTAAATGATGAGAAATGTAATTGGATGAGGGGAAGAAGCGAATGTGTAGATTTTTTTTATTAACTGGAATAGAGACAATAAGTATGTAAAAAATTTGTACTGTTAAAAATGTAACGAATATGAAAGCTATTCCTTAAAATTAAGGATAAAAAAAGAAATTAAGATTTTTCTTATATATTTCAATTAGCGATGTTATTGTGTGTTAATAATAATATGAGTAGCTAAACTTAAACAAGTCTGTTCGAGCCTGCTAACCGAGAATCTAACTGCTAATTATCTTCCAAAATGTCTATAATTGAAATGTAGTGATATTATCAACCCTGTGACAATAGGAATAACAAACTTTAAAGGTCAGTCTACCTGGAAATATTTTTATTGCTTACAGACTGTTGGATATATTTTACTTTTATGATTTTAAGTTATATAATTATACAATATATGTGTGGAGCAGAATGCTATAACAATTTTAAAATGTCTGAACAAAAAAGATGTAGCTATATCCCACTTTGAACTTATATTAGAGATAACATTCCCACTATGTGAGTTATCATCTTATTGTTAAAATAATAATATAGCTGTTGGATGAAAATAACAGCTAACCAGAAAATTATTTTATAACTGTCATCGCAATTCTGGGATAACTGTTTGCTTGCACAATCATTCCTAGTCTTCCACACTCACTCGCTAAACTAAAAGTAATGAAATATTTTAACTTTGGAGTAATGCCTACATAGAAGTAATGATTAACTTTTGAGGAATAACTCTAGTAGCATGGAGGGATGCTCTATATTTATGTGACAGTATATTAAAAAAAAGAAAAGGATCAGCCTCAAACATTCATAAGGAGATATTTAGATGGAGTTGATATATTTTCATGCATGACAGCATTATACATGTCTTATTTTTAAATATTTCAAATATTCAGAGAGTCTACATGTGAATCAATTAATTATGGAATGTTGGTGGAAACAAAGAGGAATATAACCAAACTTGTAAAATTCTAAATGTTATAATTGAAAAACTATTCAATTTATATGTTGTACATAAAGTATTAAGAAAATGTGTTATTGATTCTATTAATGAATATTTAATATATTTGAAATATGTATTTTAACTTAGTGTAGTTATTTAAACAAGTGTGTAGTTTTGTCTTGGTTTATATTTCATATTATCTTATATGTGTATGAAGTTCACAGTGTCTATTCTATGGGGCCTAAAATAATTATTTATTAATTTAAATTAACTGGATTGCACATATGATATAGGGATTTAGGAGAATCAATTATTAGGGAACAGCACTTGCATAAAGGTTTAATGATTATTTAATGAATCTATAATGTACATCAACACCATATAGCTTAGCCTTGTATATCTTTCCAGGGTTTTTGTGCATCTATGCTCATATTATATTTACTAAGTATCATTATTCTGCCCATGTTCTAGGCAGAGTCAGCTGTAATCTCAGTTATTTCCCACACTAAAGTATTTATTTCATTTTATGTCTTAATTCATGCTCATAAGACTAGATGAGTCTCCTAATTTAGCAGTTTTATAGATGATGGTAATTTTATGTCTCTTTTACTTGGGAAGTGAATATCTGCACTATTTTATGATGTTATATGGCACTATTCTGTGCTGGTGGTTCAATCTGCAGAATGATCTCTTGCCATTTTATTACATTCTTTATATTCATTTCTGCAGTGGTGGTTAATCTGCAGAACATTTTGAAATGGTGCTTATTGCTCTAATGATGGTTAAAAAATGCACAGGGCATTTAATGCTTTGTCATTCCTTTGTGTGGATGAATACATCTGCAGAAATACCATTGCTATTTGTTGTATAAATGTGCATGGGCAGACTCTCCATACATTATGATGTCAATGTTGTTTCCTCATTTTAGATTGATCCCTCATGTTCAGTTATCAGTTATTAAAAAGGCATTTGATAAATTATTTCTATTTCAAGCTGAGTTGAGATTCAAATTTTCTCTTTGATAAATTATCTTCCCATGGCCAGCTTTTGCATGTTCTCTAATACCAGTTATTACTATTATTATTAATAGATGAAATACACAGGCTTATATATACCTGTGTCTATATATGTAATAGACAGGGTATGAGCACAGACTTTCACATGACCCACCACTCTCCACACCATCTCATAACACTGATACACCTGAACACACATATGTCGAAAAGATAAATAATCACCAATATACATATTTCATGCTAAACCAGCAATCATCAGTTGATCCAGATTACCATCTCTACACATATATGCTACAAGTGCTCAGATATATATTAAGATAGCAAATCCTCCTACTTTAATGGACAGGCTTCAATGTACTCCACACTCCAACTCTTCACCCGTCCATCCAATTGAAATCTGATGATGGAACACTCAAAGGCCTAAGAGTTTCCTTTCAGCATTCCATCATCAGATTTTCAATTGGATAGACAGGTGAAGAGTTGGAGTGTGGAGTACATTGAAGCCTGTCCATTAAAGTAGGAGGATCTGCTATCTTAATATATATCTGAGCACTTGTAGCATATATGTGTAGAGATGGTAATCTGGACCAACTGATGATTGCTGGTTTAGCATGAAATATGTATATTGGTGATTATTTATCTTTTCGACATATGTGTGTTCAGGTGTATCAGTGTTATGAGATGGTGTGGAGAGTGGTGGGTCATGTGAAAGTCTGTGCTCATACCCTGTCTATTACTATTATTATTATTATTATAAACCTGGGGTATATGTGGTATTGACATATTGGAGATGTTATTGACTAGGTGTTTGAACCCATCATCTCCCTTATAAGGGCTGAAATCAAACTCATTTGTGAGAAAATTTTATATTGTGTTTGTTTTGAACTCATGTACATTATCCATGTATAAAAACAAGTACATGTGATGTTATTTTATTTTGTTTATTTATTTATTTTTTATCATTGTATTAATCAATTATTTATTGGTATTGATTGAGTTGTAAATAAATGTTAATTTTATAATTTAACCTAACTATATCACTGCTATTTGTCATACATAGAACCAGAAAATCTATCATATTGAATAAGTCAGATATTAGAGCGCATATTGTCACTAATAATGCTCACAAGGTTTACTGAAATTCTAGGAGAATATCTTAATGTTTTTGTTCTTGGATAATTAGTGATGTATAAGATATAACAAAATCCCATTTATCCCTTGCGTCACTTCAGCTTTGCTTTGTTAATTTTAAAATATAACCCAGAATTTGTCACTTCTATTGGTGTTTGTGATATTAGGACCTAAATTAATAAATAAATTTTCTAGCCAATATTATGATTGATCCTATTTTCTAATATTATAACTAATGCTTTACCTATTACAATAAGTCTCATTGCTATCGATTTAAGTTGGCATTTAAATTAACGATGAAAGAGCCTAAAGTTCATGTTGCTTACCTTTATTGCAAAGCAAATACTCTACATAACATTGCTGTATTAAAATTCTGAGTATATCTGAGTTGCAACCAATCATGTTATGATGCTGATTATAGTTATTACTGTCTTGTTAAATGGCCTGTATTCACCACATGATAGTTAATATTGATATAATGGATCACACATTTAATTCTGGAAAAATAATCTTGAATAGTTTCATAAATCATACCATCTTGTCCATAGTCAGCGATAAAGTCTAATGTAAATAAAAAATTCTTAGTTTAAGGTTTTGAAATGTAGTTTTAAGATACAATTATTACTGAGAATAGTACTAAGTGAATAGTCACATAATTTATTTGGAGTAATTTTATATACCTTCATGTAATGCCGTGATGGGTCTTCGCTGTGTACCCTGGTCACAACCAGATTATATTGTAAGTCTTGTATTATATCATTAATTTTGCCTGTTACAGTCCAGATGGACCTTTTGGTTCCAATATATATATTAAATTAAATTTTGATACTCATCACTTAGCCGGGGCTTGGTCACTTGATGGCATTGTTGCCCGTCAAAAACAATACAATGCAACATCACCAGGCCGCAATTTTTAAAATACGGCAACTTTTTTTTGGCTATATGGCAATTTTTTGGGCTTTATTTGTATTAAGCAATTTCTATTTAGCGCCGAGATTTTTAAACTACAGCAACTTTTTTTGGCTATACGGTGATTTATATTTTTTTTTTGGGGGGGGGGATTTATTTGTATTACTTGATTTCTATTTAGCAATTTTTAAAAACTAACTTTTACTATTAATTTTTTTTTTTTTTTACTTTTTGATTTTTTTCTACTACGTCTTTAATTTTTTTTATTTTTAAGATTTTTTCTCCCTTCCTACTAATAAATTACAATAATAAAAATAATACACAAACACATCTTTACGCTGATATAGTAAAACTTTTATTTTTAAAACCAATTTCTATTATGTTTTTTTAAAAAATAAAAACAAACCAAAAATAACTTTTGCCTCAGTGATGACAAAGTATGTCTCAATTCACCCCCCCCCCCCCAAAAAAAAAATAAAAAAAAACATCAAAACTTTTGTCTTTTTCAATTTTCATTTTTTTTTTTGTACTGATTTATGACAGAATCACAACCTTTTGTTTTGGAAATATGCACATTCAAATACTTTTGATTGCAGAAGCCTGACTGACATTGGCAACTTACCCAATTTGAAAATCAGCTTGCCACAGTGTGCCATTTTATTTGTCTCATATTTTCTTGTGAAAGTGTGACTTTTCATGTGAGCTGGGATGAATCGTGTTCAGCCCTACATTTTGACAATGTTTTGCACATTCCAAGTTGTGTAGGGAAGGGTGGGGATGGTGTGACAATTCTTAGTAAGTCAGATGGCATAATTTAAGTAGAAATGAAATTACTCTGCTATGGATGTTTCAAAAGTGGTGGCCAATCCAGACATCGTTAGACAACATGGTAGCAAACTGTGAATTGTGCGAATTTGCATAAAGTGTCATAAAGGCATAAAACAGGTTGTAATATTTCTGTGCAATGCCATCAAGCAGCCTGCAATGGTTAAGATAAACAGAACTGTTTTCTTAGCCGTAAGTCTAGGCCACATAAGTGGCATTTGTAGGTGTTCTTGGCTAGCCAGAATGCCATCAAGTGGCCAAGCCTGGCTAAGTAATGAGTGCCTAAATATTTATATGAATTGCTATTATAATAATGTATAGAAATGAGGATATAATATCCATTAAATAAAGAAAAACTTTAACTTTTGATGTCACTAAAAAATTATCAATTACTACTAATTAATAATTCCTGAGACTAAGTAAGTTTTTCTCATAAATCTTTTAATTCAAAGACCCCTAACAAAAGAGCTATTGTTAACTAGTAGTAATTGATAATTTCTTAATAACATCACTAAAGTTTATGTCTATTTAATGGATATTATCTCCTCATTTCTATTCATTATATATATAAGCATAAATATAAATATATATATATATATATGCTTATATATATATATATATTATATATATAAGCATAAAATAAACAAAGAAAATAAATAAATTAAATATGCAAAAAAATTATTTAAAAAAATATTAGCATACAGATATTAATATATGTTTAATGAGATTACTAATTTTTTTTAATGATCAGTTATTATCAATTGTTTTGCATGTATTTTTTTTAAACAAAACTTTTCAGTAGTGGCAGAATATAATGCTCAGAAAATGATTCATTTTTATTATCTTAAACAAATTTTTTATGAAAAATATTCTTATAACTTTATCAACAGTTTCTCTGATTATAACATTGGTACTTGTGTTTTTATGAATACCAAGATGGCAGCTCATATTTTTGATAAATATACATTTTCGAGGGCTTACCAAGATGACAGTTTGTATTCCAATGTTTACACATTAATGTTAAATTTTTAAAAATGGAATAAATTCTGATAAATTTCATTAACCATCTTTATTTAATTTTTTTTTTTTTTTTACTTCCCCAAAAATGTTTACAAAATTAATGTTACATTTAAAAAAAAAATCCGATAAATTTCGTTAACAATATTTATTTCAATTTTGTTTTTTTACTTCCCCATCAAAAATGTTTACAAAATGAGTAGAGGGCCTACAATCTCCCAAAGCTACATTTGTATTGTGATAAATTTAATTGACAATCTTTATTTCAATTTTTTTTTTTACTTCCCAAAAAGGAGTTAGTTCCATTTACAAAAAAAATGAATGGAGGGCCTATAATCTCCTGAAGATGTCTTACTTACATTTACAAAAAATGAACCCCAAAAAATAAGAATATAAATACAATATTTACAGTTTATTTGTGTCTACAATCTCCCAACGATGTCTTAGTTACATTTACAAAAAATGATCCAAAAAATATAAAATATAAGTACAATAACGTTGATGGCATGTAATCCGTAATGGCTTCCAAAATCGATATACATGTTCTGAGGGTCTATAATTTCCTGAAGATTTTATTTGTTAATAATAATAATAATTCAATTCAATTCAATTCATTTATTTAAGTGCAAAACAACAGCATAAAGCCAATTACAGCTTGTACGTACAATAAAAGTGAAAATAAAGCATATAACATAAAATGAAAATATAAATGTATACATAATAAAGTAAAATTTAAAAGACAAAATCAAACTTCACATTTCAGTTTAACAAGATTACAAAATTTCTTATAATCAATGTCACACAGATTAAGGTTACTCCCAATTTGATTATATAAAGAGGGTAACCTAAATAAAGGAGAAAATTTAAGAATATTAGAATGGCATGTTTGAATCTGATATACACAAGTAGACCTAGTATCATAACTCAAAGACCTAACTGATATAGTTGAAACTATATCTGATAAAATAACCTGTTTATTAACAATTTTATAAAAATATTTCAAATCCCTATACTTTCGTCTAGATGAAAGATTAATCATTTTACCCTCCCAAGAAACATATTTGAAAAACTTTTTTGAAATAGACTGCAACAAGTTACATCCTTGCAAAGAACTAGGGTTCCAGATTATTGAACCATATTCAATAATAGGAAGAACCAATGAAAAAAACAATTTCCGTTTAGTATCATTACTGAACTGATAACCATGTCTAAGAATGGCACCCATAACCTTAAAAGCTTTACCAACAAATATTTCAAGATGAGGAGTAACAGATCCATTACAAGAAAACATAATTCCAAGATCTTTTTGGCATTTAACTGATATAATTTTATGAGAATTGATATAATAATAAAACTGTAAAACTTCAGATTTTTTGGAATAAGAAATAAAGGAACATTTATCAAAATTAACTGTCATATTATTTGACTGACACCAAGCACTAAAGTTATTAATATCCTTCTGAAGGAGAACACAATCGTTCACTGATACAATTCTTCTAAAAATCTTACAGTCATCAGCATAGCTTAACAGAAAAGAATATCTCAAGCAATCATTAAGATCATTAACGTAAACATTAAACAGCATGGGTGCTAAAATACTACCCTGTGGAACACCTAAATTGCATTCAAAATTAAATGAACCTTTATTATTGAATTTAATATATGCTGTATTACTACATAGAAATGATTGAAACCAATATACAATAATAATAATAATAATAATAATAATAATAATAATAATAATAATAATAATAATAATAATAATAATAATAATAATAATAATAATAATAATAATAATAATAATAATAATAATAATAATAATAATAATAATAATAATAATAATAATAATAATAATAATAATAATAATAATA
Organism: Epiperipatus broadwayi; assembly: GCA_028023455.1. Taxonomy (NCBI): domain Eukaryota; kingdom Metazoa; phylum Onychophora; class Udeonychophora; order Euonychophora; family Peripatidae; genus Epiperipatus; species Epiperipatus broadwayi. Next base: position 225,038 of record JAQFVV010006652.1, read on the forward strand.
ATAATAATAATAATAATAATTTAATTTAATTTATTAAACATATAATCTCCTTGTGATAAATAAATCACGCATGGAGCTTAACAAAAATACATGTGCAAATAAAATAAAAAACATTAATATACAATAAAATAATTAAATAGAAATAAAAAGTTTTTGATTATCATCAATTATAATCCAGTTCATAATGAATTTTCTCAAAGTTTTCCTTGATAGGTCATTAACATTAAATCCAATGTTTCTTATAAAAATATTATAAAATCTTGGACCAAGATAACATTTCTGATATCTACAATGAGTTTTAAAGTACACTGGTTCAAATAATAAATCAAAATTACTTGATCTAGTCACCATTATTGATGAAGAATTATTTTTATTCATTTTTTTGTATTTAATATAATAACACAAAATATTCACTAAAAATAATTGATGAATAGTTAAAACTCCAGCACACTTAAATAATTCAAGTCTTGGCAAATCCAAAGGTTTAAACAAAATAATTCTTAACGTAAAATTTTGTAGTGTTTGCAATAACTTCAAAAAATATGCTGCAGTGCCACCCCATAATGTTATACCATAAGAAAGTCTGCTTAAGAAAATTTGTTTATATATACTTAATAGGACAGATTTATTCAAACAATCTCTTAATCTATAAAAAAGAAAATTAAGTTTTCTTAATTTTACTTGAAGCCAAAGAATATGTTTATCCCAGTGTAAATACTCATCCAAAACCAAGCCAAGGTAAAAAATTGTTGAAGTCCTGGTAATTTTCTGACAAGATGTTTTATTAACATAAGGCAATTGAATTAACAAGTCTTTTTCTGGAATATTTTTAAGAGAATACATTATGTAATTACACTTATTAATATTTAGCAGTAATCTATTATTGTTCATCCATTGTGTAATTTTAAATAAATCTTCATTCACAAGTTTCTCAAGTAAACTATATGAAACTGCTGAAGTAACCAATGCAGTATCATCTGCAAAACAAAAAATGTTAGAATGAAGAGAAAGATCAAGCAGATCATTAATATAAACAGTAAATAACAATGGACCCAGGACTGAACCTTGAGGAACTCCATATCTAATTATTTCAGAATCACTCAAAAAATTATTAATTTTTACAAATTGGCTTCTATTACTTAAATAAGATTTAAACCATTCAAGCATAGTACTCCTTAGCCACCATTGTGGCACTTAAGGAGTAATATATCATGTGGAACACAGTCAAATGCTTTCCGCAAATCTAAATAAATGCCTATAGTTTTGTAACCTTTTTCTAAAGATTCAGTGATGACTGAAACATGTTCAGATAAAGCCAGTTCTGTAGATCTTCCTGGCAAAAACCCAAATTGGTTGTTTGAAAATAAATTATATTTTTGAAAAAACAAAACAATTCTGTTTTTTACACACATTTCCAAAATTTGAGACAATGTTGATAAAATAGAAATTGGCCTGTAATTTTCCAAACATTCCCTATCTCCACTCTTAAAAATAGGTGTAACAACAGCAGATTTTAAACAATCTGGAAATATACCTGAATCAATAGAAGAATTAAATAAAAAAGATAAAATTGGTAAAAGAATGGAAACATTTTCAATTAATATTTTTACAGAAATACAATCCAAACCAATACATTTCTTATGTCTCATTTTATAAAGAGATTCTAAAATTTCACAATCTTCAATCTCTTTAAAAACAAAAGAATTCAGGATAGATTTCTCATATTGTAGTAGCAGCAGCAGCAGCAGCAGCAGCAGCAGTAGCAGTAGCAGTAGTAGTAGTAGTAGTAGTAGTAGTAGTAGTAGTAGTAGTAGTAGTAGTAGTAGTAGTAGTAGTAGTAGTAGTAGTAGTAGTAGTAGTAGTAGTAGTAGTAGTAGTAGTAGTAGTAGTAGTAGTAGTAGTAGTAGTAGTAGTAGTAGTAGTAGTAGTAGTAGTAGTAGTAGTAGTAGTAGTAGTAGTAGTAGTAGTAGTAGTAGTAGTAGTAGTAGTAGTAGTAGTAGTAGTAGTAGTAGTAATAATAATGTAAAATTTCAAAAAAAATAAATAAATCCCAGTAAATTTCGTATAAATTCTGATAAATTTCATGATGAATATTTATGTCAATTTTTATTAACTTGTAATATGAAAGTGACGAAATGCTATTAATATTGTTGCAACTTTCAGTTCTGCATGTTTCTTTTTGGCCGGTGATAATGATCAAAATTTGGGAACTTTTTGTCACAGAACAGCATGCAGTGGAATATTTCCAAAGGTATGGAATCCTAACCTCCAGAAAAGTGTGCATTAATGGTCATGATATGAAAATAAAAACACTGGTGAATCATGTGACAACATCTGGATTCCTATTTGGTGGAATTTATGTGGGGTTGACTGCAACAATAACAAGATTCATTTGTAATGATTTTGGAAGCCAGTAGAAATTGCACATCATCAACATAAATAAACTGTAATTATTGTATTTATATATTGGTTTATTTTTTGTAAATGTAACTTGGGAGATTGTAGGCCTTCCACTCATTTTTTGTTAATGTAATTAACACACTTTTGTAAATGTAACTAACCTATGTTTGAGAAGTAAATTAAAAAAATTGAAATAAAGATTGGCAATTAAATTTATAGAAATTTATTCCTTTTTTTTTTTAAATTTAACATTAATTTTATAAATGGGAGAAGATTGTTAATGAAATATGGGTTACCATCTTGGTAAACTCTCAAAACTGTATATTTAGTAAACATACAATGCCATCTTGGTATTCCTGAAAACTCAGAAGTATGACAACATTATATGATTCTCTCAGCAATGTTAAAATAAACAAAAGCATTTCTTCTTTCTCTACTCTCTTATCAAACTTTGTAAGTATGAATAATCACTTTACTAGATGGTAATGCAATTTGACCCTCATTTTCAGTAAGGTTTTTGGATTTTGCCTTTATTAATAAGAACATGAGATTTTAAACCAGATCCAATATAGTTATTCATCTGGTAACCAGGTCAAACTCATTTTTTTACTATCAAACTAATAACCTAAAATTTTAAAATCATGAGGTTTTTGAACCCAAACTAGCCTATTTGTGTAACTATACAGATCTAGGGTTCAAACTTCATATGAAATTCCAAACAATAAACCATATGCTCACTCTGCAAGAATTGATGAAACAGCATGCTTTAGATCTAACTCAAGATCATGAATTGTAACTCCATAGACCATTTCCAGAGCCAGAACTTCATTCGTACAAACTTCAGAGCAATAAACCATTCAGTTATTACTTTTAGTGTCAGCTTAGTAATTATATATGTTTTAATAATCGTAGGTCTATTCTATCTGCAGGTATCTTTCCCCCTCATCTAAGAATGTTAATAATGACACAACAATTAATTCTTTCTGATTACTATAGTAAAACAGGAGCTGTTTTTCTCACTTTAATATTCCAGAATCATTTTTAAGGTCATGTGCATCACTTTCTGATGTACATATTCTTAAAGACTTCCAATCAACCTAACATATTCTGCTATTTTTAAACTATAAGAGCTCTATCAATTTCAGCATGTTAGATGTTTCTATTTTGATGTAAATTAGTATACTGGATATATATATATTTAAAAGAAGAAAACTAAAAGACAACCTTCCATAGATTTAATAAAATTGAAACACAAATACAATCAACTTTAGAGTTGTTAATTTCAGATTATTAAATTAACAGAGCCCTCTGTGGTAAATTGTCAGATTTAGAGTTAAAGATCCAAGAATTATGATTTCTGATACTTCTGCTGCTCAAACTGTTTATGAACTCCAGAACAAATCACTCTACTGGTTAAATGAGATAAACATGAGTTTCAAATGCATAATCACTTTGTTTCTAACTTTGAATCTCAAGCTTTTATTGATAAAGGCAAAACCCCAAATCAGTCTGGGGTGAAAATTAAATTGTTCTATTATGTGGTAAGTCCTGATAATTCAAGGTTACAATTAATAATGTTAGAGTGAAAAAAGCTTTTTATTTCTCTGATTCGTTATCTTACCCTTTAAAACATCTATGTTTACATCATTTCTTGTAGCTTTACCAATCTTCAAAGATTTAATTGCCTATCTCACCACTTCATTAAGAATATATGAAATTTCAAATTGTTTCTTAGTATTATATGAGCTACTTGGTTTGCCTGTTCTTTATTATAATGTAGTTCTTTGTGGAATTTTCCATACATTTCATGATTCCTTATTTTATTTTAGAAATTATATTTTCCTATCTTGTTTGTTTGTAAAAATGTTTATTTTTTAGTTCTTCTGCATATGCCATCATAGGAACATAAAATATTTTATCAATTTTTTTGAAAGTCGCACAAACAGTTCACCACAGTGACTCGCGAGCACGGTGGACCCTGGCAGAATAACTTTCCTTGTAATATTTTAAAAACTTCTATGGCTTTTCTTATAATTGTGCAATTATGTTTTCTTATATTATTATTTTCCTTTTGGCTTATTTTATAACACTTTAAATATTCATTTTTTTCTGAGTTATTTATATCAAATTTTTATATGTTTTTTATGAACTTTGCCATATTTTAGCAACAACAAAAAATTATTAATAAAATATGTATAATGTTCCTGACATTTTTTCCGATATTTTTAATAAAAATACTAGTCTCTTCTAATGAATCTCACTCAAATCTGAATCATTTTCAAAATCTTTTAATACATCAAAATTATGTTGTAAATTCTAGTCTTAAATTCTCTCAGCGTGTTTCTAAAGGCTACAAATTATTATGCTTCTTTCTTAATATCTTTTGTTTATCAACTGATAATCACTTTTTTTTGTTAAATTTGCTGAGCACTTCACAATACTGAAATAAATATTTTCTATTACTTAAAATATAATTCATTTTGTTATATCTTCATTTGAACCTTTCTATGTTCAATCTTTTTTTTTATTATTGTTCTTAAACTGAAATTTGTAATTAGTCTTTTTTTTTTTTTTTTCACAAATTTCTTCACTTCTGTAATATTTGTCATTTCTATCTTCTTATCCAATATCATTGAGTGCATTTTGATTTTTTCATACATTTTTAAATTCAAACAATATCTCCCACAACAATTTTTAAAATCTTGTTTGATCTGTCAAAAACACATCTATATTAAAATTCTTTATTTTTTCATCAAAATTAAAACTCATTGAAAAATAAAACTGAATTCTCTTGCAAAAGCAGATGGCGAATAGTCATGCCAGGATTACAGAGGTGAATGTCCTATGCTTTCAAAATCAAAAAAGATTACATGGTGTTGGCAATCATGAAACACTTCAAATGCCAGGAAACAGATGGGGAATAGTCATGCCACGATTACAGAGGTGAAGATTCTATGCTTTCAAAATCAAAAAAGATTACATGGTGATGGCAATCATGGAACACTTCAAATGCCAGGTATGCCTTCTATTGAGTGTCCTTTCCTTCACATAAGAAGCAATACAATTATTTCAACTTAATGTTGACAGAATATCAAAATCAAAAATGAAAATCCTCTATAAATTAATTATTCAGTACAATGTTGATATAATTGTACTTCAAAAAAACTCACTAATCTTTTAATGATGACTATATTCTTACAATTCCTGGAATTTATATTGATTGCATTCTAAACACAACATAGCCAATTTTGTTACAAATTGTCTTGTAAACTAAACAACTTTTATCAAAGACAGTTTTATTGAGTAACAAATGCTCATGATTTATCTGACATACTATTAATCTCCAATCATCATCATAATCATCATCAACCATTATCAATCCACAGCAGGATGAAGGTCTCTCCAATATTAATCCATCTTCTCTGATCTTTAGCTTCTCTTCTCCACATCACCCCTACACACTTTCTTATTTCATCCATCCATCTCACATGTGGTCTCTTTCTGGGTCTTTTACAATCTCTTGGAATCTGGTTTAAAATTCCAATTGTCCATCTATTATCACCTCTTCTATCAATATGTCCAGCCCAACTCCACTTATGGAGAGATGTATGTTGGGAGTAACAAGAAGAGATCAAAAACACAATGTATGGGTAAGAGAACAAACAGGTGTTACTGACCTCATTGAAAAAAATTAATCTCCAATACTATTCTTTAAATTATTACTTATAATGACTTGTGTCTTTATAATAAAGGATCCATCCATTTTTGAAAACCAATAATAATAATAAATAATGTTAGTGGCTTTATTACTCAGGCATTCATAAAAAGTTTGAGTGCCAAAATTAATTCTGGGACATCCCAATCCCAAGTCAAATGCCCTACTAACAATGCCAAACCACACAGAGTAAAAAAGCTTATAGCTTTCATAAGAAGTTTGAGCACCAGAATTAATCCTGGGATCTCCCAATCCCAAGCCAGATGTTCTACCAACTGCACAGGTGTATCATTTAATATGAAAATGTACTTTACTTCATTTAAAATAATTTTCAGATATAGCCATAACTTAGACAAGAACTTAGGAAATTCTAACAGTCTTGCTCTCTCTGTCTTCAGTTTCCAGTAGTAGTCTAAACTGATGATTATAGTCTCTTAAAAAATGAGAAAGATAATTTTTCACCTGTCAGAAAAAAATATAGCAAAAAAGTAAATATTCACAGTCATACAAAATATGTAGATTTTGATCTGCCTTAGAGAAAAATCCAATCACCTCAAGTAGAAATAATAAAATAATAAATTCATTATACACATTGCAATTTTAGTGCAGATATTCACATAACAGTAAAAGTTTAAATGACAAGAATATATAGAACTAAAACTCCCTTTAAGGCCTCAGTAAAAAACAAAAAAAAAATCTTTCACTCAAAGATAAATTCATTTTAATCATCATTTGTAGAGTAACCCTGGAGCTCAAGGTACATGGAATGAACCTCTTATAAGATGTGTTATGTTGAACTATTTCCATTATCTATAATTGAATGTTGAATGTACAGAAAATTTTAAACTTTTATTTAAACTTTTCAAATACAAACAACTTGTTAGTAATAACACACAATTAGACAACACAGGTTAGTAATTACACAATATTTTGAGTAGTATTATTATCCATTCTTCTTCAGGTGTTGCTGGCCTGATGTGCACAGTGACAGGATTTGCATAGAAGTTGAACTCACCCCTTTAGATTCTTGAATATCAAACTTAAGGCAAATGCTCTAACCAACTTGAAATGCTGTATAATTACTAACTGAGTTAGTTAGAATGTTTGCCTTAAATTCGATATTCAAGAATCTAAAGGTGTCAGTTCAACTTCTATGTGAATACTGTCACTGTGCATATCAGACCAGCAACACCTGAAGATGACTCAAAGTGTTGTGTAATTACTAACCTGTGTTGTCTAATTGTGTGTTATTACTAACAAGTTGTTTGTATCTGAAAAGTTTAAATAAAGTTTAAAATTTTCTGTACATTCAACATTCACTCATAGATGCTAGAAACAGTCCAAAATATCATATCTAATAATATACCATCATCACAAACTTTCAGGTGAACCTCTTATAAGTTTCCCAGCAATAAAACTTTGATTAATATTTTTATTGAGGTATACAATTATTTATCATAATCATTTTTCCAGTAAGTCAGTGATGTTTAAGTTTCAAAATAATAGATAAATTATAAGAATTTCATTTAAATAGCCTAAGGTATCTTTCTTTTGCTCAGAAATAAAAGTGAATGGCAGATATCAAAAAGTTTGACTTCTTCAGGATTTATTCCTCAGAGATGGCTATACTGGCCAACCTCTTTCAACAAACTATGATTTCCAACATCATAATTTATTTTGGAAAATATAGGAGAAACAAATCCTTAGTGGCAATAACTACCACTCATAGACTGCCAATCTTGAAATCTAAGACAGCAGTTTTGATCAGCTAAAGATGTTGTTGAAATATTTCTTATATATATAAATTCATTTCTCTGCACATTTTAACAATGTTTTTAATATTCAATCCGATTATCTGGCAAATTTTGACTGCTTGACTTCAGAATTTTTGTGCTTTTCCCTCTTTATCTGTAGTCTCAAGAAAACTAATAGAGAAAATTATTGGATAAATGAATTTTTAAAGTAATATTATGAAAAGTGCAAAAAAATGGTGAAGTTTTAGAAATTTTCAATTGATTGGGTAACAATAATATAAATAACTTTTAATAAGAAATGTCAAACCTATCTAATTTTAAAGACATGTTGATATTTCTTCATAAAGGCTTGTGGAAATGGTTTAACTTTTTATTAGATGCTATTTATCACTTTTTAAAAATTCTATTTGAAAAAGTTTATTTGTTTTCGTTCTACATGAGTTTCTGTACATAAGCTTAAACAGAACAGACAGTATTCAGAAATGCAGTCCAATTCCCACATCTAGCTAAATAGATTTCTTCATTTCAGCACTAGTATCTCCTGACAATAAAAAAAAAAAACAGCTAAGAACTGAAAAGGGTCTAATTGTTTAGTTATCATCTATTCACTGTTGTTCTTACTTAAATGTTTTTGAACAGTATGGAGAAAGTGGAGTCACCATTATGTATATATTTCCAATTTTTCACTTTACTCAATTTAAAAATCTTAAAGTTGTTCTCAGTTTTCAAGTAATATTTTTTTAACATACTGACAAATTCGTGAGGCTTAAATAAAGGAAGAGTTCCTTTTTCATCAAATAAAATACCCTACAATGGATTAAAGTGTCTCTCAAATTAGACTTCACCAAATCAAACTGCCTAAGCAAATTAGGATATGACTAGTCAACTGACTGGAATGATCAAACTTACTACTAGCCTTGTTAAAACTTTTGCAGATAAAGTGAAGATTATAATTACTGTGAAAGTCATTACAAGAAAGCAGAAAAGGTTTTCTTGCTTTAAAAAAAAAACCAAACAGTAAAATGAACCGTAGAAAAAATTATATATGCTATCTGTACACCGTATATGCGTATATATGTGTGTATCGTGTATAATATGTTTATTTATGCATGTATACGTAAAAACATTATTATACCCACGTTCAAATATACATATATGCATATGTTTACATTTGACAAAGCCTCGATGTATAATGGTAGTACATCCATAGTCATGCTTATAATCTGGGCTTAAATCTGAGCCAATTAAAAAAAGTTTTCAGACAGGTATGATATTTTTTCAGGTAATCATTAATCAGGACTGACTGGTAAATGCGTATTCAGTTCTCTTAATTATAAAAGAAGAATAAAAAATACTCAAACCTATTGAAAAAAAACCTTAGTGTGTACTGCTTGTTCTTTAATGTTATTCTATAATGAGCTATCGACAATTTTTTGTCTCATAATAGGCAATTTAAAGACTGATTTGCTTTAATTTTATATCCATATTTGGCTTTTGAGTAAAGAATATATTAGAAAATGAAAAATTAAACTTTAGTGTGTATGCGCGTATATATTATGCAAAAATAAACTTCTGAACATACTAAATTCAGGTACGAGAACTGAAAATACTCAACATCAAACTAAAATTTCTAAAAATGCTTATATATATATATATCATTAAATTTTACAGATGTAGCTCAAAAATTTAAATTCTGTGATACGTTAAGAGGATGGCAAATAATAGTAAAACTTCAATCCAAGATGACTTAGTGTTATTATTAAACTAACATGAATAGCATATATATATATATATTAGCAGAGGGCAATAAGATCTACATGCGTGTAGTAGGTGAAACATAATGGTATATATAATGATTTTTTTTAAAAAAAAGCAACAGGAACATATATAAGTACTGAAATACAATCATAAAAATTATCAGCTCAGTTCAAGATCATATAGGTACCACGTGTGTAACTGAACATAAATAAAATAGTAGTCCATATATAATAATGTTAATAACTTGTGTGGACATTAAAAGTGGCTCTTTGCAATGCTATATATTGTCATCAAGGCACCATTCATATAATTCCAAAGATAATTAAAGCCAATCCATGCGCACACTAAATTCTATCATTGACAGGTAATATCTTCCTGGATAACTAGAGACTCCACAAGAATATGTAATAAGTGTAAAATCGATAAAATGCTTAATGTAGTATTAATGTGATCACTCAAAAATAAAGATTACTAATTTTATTAATTAGTAATAATAATACTAAATGATAGATGTAAAATTCAAGAGGCAAAAAGATTATTTTATCTGACATAGATCTATTTATAACTATCACACAGATTTTAGTTATGGAAACAATAAGATATATATATACCAACTAAAAAAAATGTATAAATAAAAAACAAAATACAATTAGACAGTGTTTTCCTGAAGATTCGTGATGGTGGTATTTTAATTGTATTTATATATTGGACTATTTCCATCATCTAGTATCAAGTATTGAATGTCTTGAGAAAAATTTATTTTATTTATATTTTTCAACTACATTCAACTATTAGTAATAGCACACAGGTTAGAATATGCACAAAGTTTTGAAAGTATTATTTTCTTCTCTTCTTCGGGTGATATTGGCTTGACCAGTGACAATACTAACATGGGAACCAAACTAGGAGCCTTATATTCTTGAATATTAATTTTTAAGGTAATGCTTTAACCTGGTATAGTTTGTTAAAGCATTACCTTAAAATTCAATATTCAAGAATCTAATCCTGGTTCAATTACCATGCTATTACTGTCACTAGTTAGGCCAGCAACACCTGAAGAAGAGAATAATACATTTCAAAACTTTGTGCATATGCTAACGTGTGAGCTATTATTAACAGCTGAATGTAGTTGAAAAATTTAAATAAAATAAATTTTTCTAAAGACATTCAATACTTGATACCAGATGATGGAAATAATCCACTCTATAAATATAACAATAAAACTGTATTTGTGTACACAGCCATTTTAAGATATTTCAATCAGAAGACTGATTTTCATCAGAAAATACAGCTAAATGAAACAAAATTAACTACTTCAGCTTCAAGCCGCCATATTGAATTTTTTAAAATACTGGCCTGAGGCACAATTTTCACAATAACTTCAGTTTTAATTATGTTAGAGCAAAAACAATTACATTCCTAGAAACTAGAAACATTAAGGAAAACAATAAACATAAAATAAATAGTGATAACTATATAAAAAATAAAGAAAAAAAGAAATTTTCACATCCGAAATACTTATTATTTTATTGTTTGTTCATAATTTGATAAGTAACATTAACTAAAATTGAAAATACATCTTCAGTGATAACTTCTTTGCATTCCTCACAAAATTATGTTTCTAAACATGTATAACATGTCTTACCTGAGAAAATCCACAGCTTCACAATCTCCAAAAGAAGTCGGATATGACTTCTTCATTTTTATCTTGTACCCCAAATGTTCTAAATGTCAAAGGCATCTATAAAGAAAAAGATTCATCCTAATAAAAGATACAAAAGAAATCATCATAGCAATTGGCTTCTTGTCTGTCTAAAACTAGAAATTGTAAGCTACTGTCTATATCACTATGATAAAATGAGTTTCATCTCTTCATTTTATATTTTTTGTGTACATCAGTGATGTTTATATTCTTTATGGACACCAGTGATGTTTATATTCTTTATGCACACAAGTGATGTTTATATTCTTTATGCACAGAAGTGATGCTATCTTATTATATTTATTGTACTACATAGATATAATTTATTTGCATATAATGTATTTGTTTGCTATTGACTTGAAAATAATGTTATGAAACATATAGCAAAACCAAAGCATGAATCACGTATATATAATTTATTTGCATACAGATCATTTGTTAGCTATAGACTTGAAAAATGTAAACAAGAATCAGAATTATAACAAATTACTTATAAACCATATTATATTATATATATAAACATAATTAATGATTTTCATAATAAATTATACTTTTTGAAAAACATTATTTTTATAAGTGTAGAACGTTAAAAGTTACATTAGATATTAATTGTATACGAACCTAAATAACTAACACACACAAATTACAAACTAAAAATAATTAATAAAAATGATAATTTAAATAAAAAAATATAGTTTTATTAAAAAAATAAAAAAAAATTTTTTTAAATGTTACTTACAAAATTACATTAACAGCTTCTGTCAGCCATCTTTGTAATAGTACCGGAGAAATGTCAACTGCAGCCCCGTAAATTATTTTTGTCTTTTATCGCTTCATGATAAGTACAAAAATTATTAAAAAAGACAAAAGAATTAAATACTGTGGTTGATTAAAACTGCTGCCAAAAATTTAAATTTTAACCGATTTTTTTTTAAATAAACATTTTCTGAAAGCTACGTCACCAACTTTTCGAATGATTGTATTTTCATCTATGTCACACTTATACCTTTTATGTCAGTAAAGAAAGAAAACAAAACATCATCTGAACACTGCCTGATGCGTGCTTGTAATGCTCAAAAAGCTGAAGTAGTCATTAAAATTTAATTCCATATCTGACAAAGCAAACAATTCTTATAGCTTAATAATACTTTTCTCAATTATGATGCAGCAAAATCAAACAAAAAGTAACCTTTTTTAAAAAAAAAAAAAAACAGTTTTACTGCTCCTGGTTAATATTCAAGAATTAATCACTTAATTCAAACTCATTAAACAAATTATCATTTCTTAACTTACAAATCTAAAAACAAATTTATAAACAATATATATATAATATATGTGTTCTTATAGAAAATTAAATAAAATATACAATCCTAAAAATAAATAAAATAAACACAAAATATATTATCAGTTACTTGAAAGCAAGAGTGATAAATATATAAAGAGAGAAAAAAAAATTTATATGCACTAAAAAAAAAAAAAAATTGTTTCTTCAACCATAAGTGGGATTTTTAGATTTAATTTGAAATAAAATCATGGGGGTACAGAAATTAATTAAGTCAATCCCTTGTTATAAAAAAAATAGGAATTGACTTAATCAATTTCTTGACCCTCTCCCATGCTTTTATTTGAAGTTAAATCTAAAAATCACAATTGTGATTGAAGAAACAACTATTTTTTTGTTTTTTTATTGCATATTAAATAAAAGAATATAGTATTAAAAAATTTATTTCTATTTATTTTTAACTTTTCAGTATAGACAGTAAATAAAAATGTAAAACTATATTGTACTTCAAGTCAACTTGCCATTTATAGTTGATATATATATATCATTACATATTTCTGCTGTAAGTTAATATGTATACCTCTTACATATATATAATATTTAATATATGTACATAATAATATATGTGTATAATAAATCATTAAGCGACTAAAAATATGAAAATATCATTTTAAGTAAAAAGAGGGATTTGACATTTTTGCTTTTACTTGGATTTTTTTTTTAAAAAAAAAAACCTATAAAAAAAACTTAATACATACAATTTTACTTTAAATCAATTTGACACTTATAGTTTATATACATCATAAAATATTTCTGCAATAAGTTAATATGTATATTCTTTATGTATATATCACATTTAATATGTATACATAATTATATATATATATATATAATAAAGCATTAAGTAACTTACTTTTCTGTTGAAAAGTGTTTGACATTTTTTTCCTTTTATTTAATTTTTTTTTTAAAAAAAAAAGCTCATTTAAATTATATTATATACTATGAAGCTTATAATTGCACTGCAAAAAATCACATGTATTACTTAAAACATATAGAAGCTCTAAGAATAATTTTTAATTTGATACTAAAATATTCAAAACTTTCCCACCTACTGTCCCATATATAAGAAACTAAGTCACCTACCTAAAATATTATAGTTCCCTATCACTTTGGTACTGATTTTAAAAAAAATATATGCAAAATTTCAACAAATTATATTGAATTTAAATCTATTAAACCTTAACTTTAAAATATAACTTTAAACTGAAACCAAAAAATAATCTCTACTGCAGTCTTGCAACCCTTACTTGAAACATATTAAAGTTCTATGAACAATTTTTAAATGTGATATCAAAATATTCAAAAAATTTCCCATCCTCTGTTCCATATCTAAGAAATTAAGTCATCTACCTAAACTATTATAGTTCTAAATTGTTTTGTCTGGTATTTGTTACTTTGTACAAAATTTGAATTAATTCTATTGAATTTAAATCTACTAAAATTTGATTTTAAATTTTATTCTTAATTTATTAATAACATAGATTACAATAGTTTACAAAAAAACTTACAAACAAATAGAGAATGTAACTTAAATAAACAAGAGCATTTACAAAATGGGAAAATATAGAGAAATGTCCATATAAAATCATAAAAAATATGGCAAGAATTAATCAAAAGAATATGGTAAAAGAGTATGTAAAAGAGTATGAGCATTATTTGTCTTTCTGTTTGAGCTTATAGATTCAGAAAAAGCTGAAAACCAAAGATATCTGGGTGACAATTTTTATTTTTGAATAATTCATTAATTAATTTTTTTATTAATATTAGATTTATGAAGCATTTTATTATTATTTCTTAGCATTGTTATTATTGTTGTTGTTTGCATGTATTTTATTATTAGACAATGTACACTTATATTTAATGGTAATCATTTGAAGGAAAGTTTAGATAAAATATAGTATAAAGTTCTTTTTAATATTTATTTAGAAGACATGCTAAATAATTATTTAAACTGTAGAGTAGTAAATGTTAGAGGTAGAATAATAAAATGTATAAGATTTATAGATGATATGACTCTTATAACTGATGATGAAAAGTGTCTTCAGAATATGATGAAAAAATTAGAGGAAGGATATATGGAATATTGTATAAAGATTAATGTTGAAAAGACTAAGTGTTTATGGATAGGAAGGAATGCAAAAAGCCTGCAAATAGAAATCCATGATAACATAGTTCAACAGGTAAAGGGATTTAGATATTTGGATAGTTGATTGAGTGAGGATGAAAGAAGTGAAGATGAAGTTAAAAGAAAAATAGCATTGGCAAAGGATGCATTTATTAAGAGAATGAAAATATATTGTGGACCTTTGAAGAGAGAATTAAGAAAAATATTAATTAAGTCCTATGTGTGTAGTGTACTATTGTGTGGTTGTAAAACATGGACAGTAAATAATAAAATTAGGGACCGAGTGGAAGGCTTTGAAATGTAGACATGGAGAAAACCAAAAAAAATCAGTTGGATGAATAAAATAACAAATAAAGAAGTTTTGGCAAGAGTAAATGAAAAAAGAAGATTGATTGAGGAAATAAGAACAAGAAAGAGAAACTGGATTGCATTGGATATATATTAAGAAGAAATTATAGTTTAATGAGAGATGTTTTGGAAGAAATAATGAATGGAAGCAAGAAGAAAAGAAGAAAAAGATTGATATGGTTGGATTTTGTTTGATTCTTATCTAATTTTGAATGTATCCAAGAATTTTTCGTTCAAATAATGTTAGAAATGCAACTCTAATTAGAACAGAAATTAATAGAAATAAATAACTAAAATTATAATATTTACGAAACTTCAATTCGGTACATTTTTCTGCCACGAACTTTGTTTAGTATAAATAAACTGCTGATAGCTTTTTGGTTGATTTACAAAATCAATATTTAAAATTTATTTGAATATAGAAGTTAATAATATTGATTTGTGGAATCACAGATAAAAGGGAAGATTAAGATTTAAAGTTAGTAAGAATTTATTATATATATATTATTGGGGTTTTAGTTACAATTTTATTTTTGTAATTATAAACTTGTTTAGGTATTTGAGATTGAGTTTTTGGAAATTAATTTGGAAATTAATTCGAGAAGAATTATTATAACTATACTTGGAATTGAAGAGTTGGGCAATGAAAAGAATTGAATGGAAAAATGGATGAATTGATGATGTGACTACTCTCAAGACTTGTCCATGAGACAGAATACTATTGATGATGATGAACTTCATTAATTGATGCGTGTGATTATGGAATATGAATTCATTAGTTATAAATAACATAGTTAACTACCACGTGCGAAACAACTAGCATTATGGGACATATGAATGTGTGGTGATGTGATGATTATGCTGAATTTTAAAGCTAAAACGGGCACCCACAATAAATTCAAATCTTCATCATCACATTACTCTTAGACCTCTACAGGTTAATCAATCCCTGTTTGTTTTTAGTTAAAAATTGAAGTTTGGCAATATATTATTTTCTTATTTAAACACATTCTATTCCATATATAGTTACACTATAAAGAGAGAGTTTATTCAATCATGTGTTAATAATCTACAATAATGAATATCTTTTTCTTTAAAAAAAAAGACGACTTAAATTATTTTCTTGTCAAAACTTTACAAAAACTTTTAAATAAAACTTTTTAAATGGTTAACAAATTCATTCTCAACTCTACAATTGGGGGAGGGGGGTACAACTTTATTTTCTTAACTAAAGTCATAACAATAATTAATTCACTGATTATATATATATATATTGTAACGGTTTGTGAACTTGGGGTAATTTTGATTATGGTTTTTATGAACAATTGACGGGTTTGAACCAAGGACCAAAGATGTATAATAACATATTCAATGTGTAAAGTAAATTTTAGTACGAATAAATATGAAAATTGAAGATAATAAAATTCAAATAAAAAAATTTAATTCAATTATATAATAATATTAACCAAAGTGATAATGGTGATTTATAATTTAAATGTATAAGTATTCCCAAAAGTATTTTATTTGCTTTTCAATTTCATAAAAATGAAACTCAAAGGCATCAAACTTTCTAAAAAGAAACTTTATTCTTGGTAAACTTTTAAAAGAATGAACATCATCAATTATTCCCAGCATGCCTCCCAAGTGGATTGCATGATTTCGCAGGGATGTGGACATTGTATGTTAAAAGCATAATATTTGGATTGAATTATAAACACAAATTACATGGATTAATAAAAAAACAATGTAACAATAAAACTGTCTTGTATATACTATTAACAACATACACAAAATATTAAATATCATAGTAGTAAAAAATATTTTAAATTTGTTTAAGTTTAAGGCCCTACAGTATTTATAATGATAAGATCTTGCTATGGTTAAATATTGAAACAGTCACAAGCCATGGTTTTTTCAAATACCATTCTTTTAATATTTTACTGTTGTCTTCCTTAGTTCCTCTAACAATGGTAGTTCTTCTTCTTAAAAACTGGTGATGTTAGAGAGTAAATACAGTAGCATTAATGACATTAAATAAGCTATAATATCATTAGGTCTTAAGTAATTTATATGGCACTGTCCATTTCTTCTTTCACAGAATTATAGAGGTTTTGCAATCTTCAGCATCAGTTTCTGGATATGACTGCATTTTTCAGGCATTGCAACTGGTGTGGGTTTTTTTCCCTAGCCATCATTATTTTTTTTCTAGATAAAGTCATTATATTGGTTATTTTAATGAGTATTGAAAACTACTAAAAAAACAGTCCGACAAATATGGCTATCCAAAAAGAGTTTTAATCAGTGTTTGTTTCTTTCCTCAGCATGAAGCACTGCAACACTACTTCAAAAGTAGATGATGCAGGAAATGTAAAGCAATATGGAATGAAATGCTGGACTTCTGGATTAAAAATGCCTAGTTTCTTGTTTCAGATCTATTTATATTTATTTGATGTTGTTCAAACAACATACATGTTACCAGCTAGAAAAACTACGGACTTTGTATCATTACAATATATTTTTGAAAAACACTCTCTTTACTCTCTTCAAAACATGTTATGGATATAAATTTTATGTACATTATATTCTAACTTTTATACATAAGTGAAATAAAAAATGAAATTTATTTTTGCATTTCTCTCTTTATTTATATTTCATAACATAGGAGGGTGGAAAATTCATTGCCAATCTTTAATTATAGCTCAATAATTTATTATTTTTATTAATTCCAAAATTTTAATATTATATTTAGCTTTGCCATCCTGTTTTACTATAAAATGTGGGGAATTTTATTTAAAACTCAATTCGCGAAAGGCAAACTAGTAAAGATTCAAATTTAAAGTTTTAGAAACTATTCAATTCTTCAAGTATCAAAAGCATTTTTCCTTCTTTCCTTACAATGTAATTCACCATTATGTTTCTCACATATTACAAAATAAATTTATAAAATATGACCAAATGCATAAACTAAATTTTATTTAAATTTTTTAGTCAATTCACTCAAGCGACACACATATATGCATACATTTGCAAATGGTAATCTCTATATTTATTCATCAATTTATGTGACTTTTTATTAAATAATTTTTTATATAGTTTTATAATATAACCACATTTTTTTTACATCAAATTTGTCATTGTTACAATATACATTGTAACCCTCTGGGTTAGATATATGTTGTAAAGCATTAAAAAAAAATTTATTATATAAGAATAAAATTTTAAATTATATGTTTCAAAAGTATAAATTAAAGTAATTCAGTTAGCCCAATTAATTAGTAGTATTTAAAAGATTATCTTAGATTGTTTGATATTTACTTGAAAAAAATTAAAATAATATTTAAACTAAAGAAGATTTAATCTAGAGCTTAATATGCTTCAAATAGATTTAATAGATAAAGTTGTTCTATGCTGTTGGAAATGATTAGTTAACTTTGAATTTTAGTTGTTGATTTTTAAAATAAATAATTTTAAAAATAATAGTTATGATTTACTAAATACCAATTTATACCAAAGTATTTAGAAGTAGGATTTTAAAATAGTGAATATAACTGACAGAGAATAGCTCTAATTTTTAATTGATCTTAAATGTTAGTCAATAGCTAATTTATTTTCATTGTATTAAAAATGATTATATTAATGTGCAAATGTGTATGAGTGTTAGAGCATGCATATAAAATATTGAAAGTTACAAAGACTTATTAAAACTGTATTTTAAAAAATTGGATACAGTCAATCAATTTTAAAATTATTTTAAAAAAGCTTTTAAATAATGCAAAAGAAAGAGCAAAGAAAGAGTAATTGAATTTAAAAATATATGGTTTGAAAATCAGTTAATAATTTTATTAAATAATTGAGTTGATAATTATTTGGAGTTGATAAAAATTGTTAATTAACAAGTTCATTTATCATCTAGATGGTTACATGATAAAATTGTCTGAATTTAAAGTACAGAATTCAAGATCATATCATTTAAAAATCAATAATGACTATTAATTTAAATATAATGCAGACTTGTAACTCATTAGTGTAGTAAAGAGGCAATGTAGTATTGATCTTGGTGCATGGGTGGAGATAAAGAAAGACACACACACTAGTAAAAAAATAGACAATTAAAAATTTAAACCTTATACTTCTGCACACTTCATTTCATTTAAATTTTAATTATATTTCAGTTTTGAAGCAAATTGTTTGGTTTTTATTTGAATATTTCTTTTTTAAGTCAATGTTAAAATTTAATGTTTTATTGTTTATCATCTTTATGATAGAGTAAAATAGCCAGTAAGTTATCCACATAGTGTTTCTCCTAAAAGCATAGATTCAACTGATTTATCAAATGATAATTCTTAAAGATGTTGAAGAAAATTTTAATAGTTTCTCAAAGAAGCCAAAGGAAAAATTACAAAAGGAAAAATATATTGTTTCATTGTTATAACATTAAATAAATTCTGAACTTTGCTACGACTAACTCTAGCATATTTTAACTAATTCTTAATTAGTTATAAATAATAATTATTTGCTCTAAATAATCACTCTACATATGTCAAGCTCAGATATAGAATGAATTTCTATAAAATTATTAAGCCTATAAAAAAAGCATTAACAATTATTTAAAATTGTTTTATAAAGTCATCATACAAAACAAATTTATGAAAACTAACTTTTAAATTATCATAAAAAGACTGTTTCCAAATTGTTTTATGCTAAAATGAATAACCTAGCAATTCATTTCAAGTTCTTTTATTTACCTAATGATTTGCATAGTTTTTCTGAATTGTCTGTTGCTGAAATATGTTTCTTGATATTTAAAAAAAAAATAAAACAAGAAATAATTAAGCTTACATCATTCTAAAAAATTAGCTAAAAATTAACTGATAATAATATAGCTGTATAAAAAGCAACTTATAGTCAAAATTATTTCTATTCATTACTCCTCAGATTTTTATTGCTATTAAAAAAATGTGTTTTAAAACAAATTATTCACCACTGGAAACATTTTCCATCAGCTCCTGTTATTTTACATGTGTGAAGTTATTGCAAACTTTTTCTCCAAAATAACTCTACACACATATATATATATAGAAACAGGGCTGAGTTTGATCCCTGTTTCAAAAAGTAAACTTGCCTATATATGCATCAATATAGCCCGATTAATTAAATTTATTTCTCTTTCATATTTATATTTCCTTAGTATATAAATTTATAATTCTAAATAGGGATTTAAAAAGGTTAAAATAAACAGAAGAGAGAGGGGGATGTGTGCTCGTTTGTTTTTTTGAAAATGCATGTGTATATTTTGCTAGATAGAATAATATAAAAAAAAAGTATAAATGTAGTTATGGAAATATACTTTATTTTTCAAGATGGAAACTTTTCAATTTCATTTTGGAAAAATTAAATGGAAAAAAGATATTAAAAATAACTTGATCGATATCTAAGGAATTTAATTAGTGAGATTTAAGTTTAGATCCAAAAGAATTTCAATGAAAACAAAAGAACAAAATGAGATTCGGAGGTGCGAAAAGTTTTTGTTCAAAAAGAATCCGGATTTTTGAGCGGCAGAACTTGCTAAAAAGAATTCATTCTATTGCTGATTTTTGTAAGGAGTGCTGCGAGAGAGATTTGTGGAGAGAAATGGAGGGTAGAATGGTGAGCAAGCTGGCTTAAGAAAGCATAAGCGTGCCAGGCAGTGCAATCCCACTCCATGAGGTCCGAAGGTGGCTCAGGAAAGGTAACCGTCGAAGATAGAAACAAATTGATCCGAAGTTTAAAGAAAAAAAAAGAAATGGAATCAACAAGCAAGAATATAGGACAGCTGAAATAATTCAATTTCATCACCATTATGTAAGTGCTATAAAAGGGAGTCAAAATGAATGAAATTTTTCCCTTTTAATAATCCATCATTTTCCACAGGGAAGAAAAGAAATGCAGGTACGTACACATTCAACAATATGTAATTACTGTTCCAGATAGCGTCTGTTTCTTTTAATTTTTCACAAATTTTATTATCATGAACAATATGCATAAACTTTTTTAAAAAAAGGAAAGAATCAAAGAAAAGGAAATAATTTTTCTTACTGTATGAACCGATATATGTTTTATTCATGTGATTTTTTTTTAAGCAGTATGTGTATGCATGTGTTTGTCTTAAAATAAAGACCACAAAATATTTAATCATGGTAAAATAAAAATGTACAAAATTTAAAAATGAATGTTTATTGGTATTGTTTATTTAGGTCTGTTTTTATAAAAGTAGAAAGAATTTAGAATAGTAGATCAAGCACATTAAAGTATAGTAACCTCCTCCCTCGTAGATTTCCGTCGATTTGTCAATTACCTGCCCTGAGTAGAGCTAGTCCAGGGCATTTCCATATTGGTATTCCAGCTCTCCCAGCATAATTTTTATAGTAATATAGGATTGGTGCTTGAGGTCATAAATTGATGCTCATAAATATGCTGGGCGATAAATGGAATAATTTTCGAAATACTTTTAAGAATAAATATTTATTTCTAAACATATGCATATATGTGTATGAATTATTATATTATAAATATGTTTCTATGAACAGTGTTAAAGGAATGGAATGGGTAAGATCTACAGTAGAAGGTTTTACTTTATATATTAGTTTTATGATTCTGGAGTTTTTTTGAATGAGTATTTAAAATTATAAATGATTGTACCTACAGGTATAACAGCTTTTTGTATATGCATGAAAAGTATTTTATGAATGAAAATGTTATAAATATCAGTATGTGTGTGAAAATTATAAATAGTTTATGATAAAGTGTTGTCACCATTATGCAATAATAGGGTTTGTCAATATACATATAATTTTTAACCAAATGAATGAATTGTGTTTTTTTTGTATATGCATGTGACATGAACAATTATTATTATTATCATCATCATCATCATCATTATCATTAGTATTATTATCATCTCCATGCCTTTTATTATTAGTATTTTTGAGGCAAGTTTAAGTAGATGTTATATTATTTCTATGGGTATTTAGGCCCTTGGTGAGACAGAGAGTGGCTCATTCATTCTTTGATACCACCCGCACATAGTACTAAGTGTTTGATTGTATTTTTGCTAGCTCATATTTTCCTCATCTGCTATGCCTAGAATTTTAATGTTAGAATATATTTTGATGTATATCCACAGGCATGTTCAGTTTTACAACCTATTATTAGCTCTACTGTATTTTTTTTTTACTTCAAATATATGATTAATGTTGAGAATCTTATTTCCTTACCCCAACATAAGTATTATTCATATTATAAGTGTTTTATATTGTATAATATTGGTTGCTATTGTATTAATATTTCATCTCCACATTGATTTTTTTAATACTATTTTGTCTTGAATCAAGTGTATAATATTACCCAGTAGCCTGGATAAAGGCATAGAGATATATTGTTTTATATTTTGGATACTGGGTTTGTAAATAAAGATTGTATTTGGTGAATAAGAGAGGTATTGAGTAGTAAACATCACTTACATGATAAAATTATAGATTTTCAGATAAGTACACCAATGTATTAGTTAATAATATCTTTAAATTATAAGTAGTAAATTAAATGAAATAATAATAATTATTGTAAATAAATATGTTATTATATGAATAATTATATGTTGTAAATAAATATTTTATTATTGATTAAATGCGTTTTTGTTTTGTTACCATTATTATATCATTGCATATGCATATCTATTTATCAGAAAGTCTATTTAAATAAGATATACATTCATTTTGCTTAATAATTATTTGATTATTTTACCTGCATTCTTAGAAAATAAATGTTATATTATTTACCTCATTTCAAATGCATTTGCTGTGTAGTTGGCAGAATAAAAAATGCCCTTACTGCCTTCTATATTATTTTGATATTTCTCATTCAAATTTACACCACCTTTTTTTCCAAAATGTAAGCTTGTGGTTAAGACTTGTACAGGTCCCTACTATCGCATTTTTATGGGCACATTCTTGAGGTTATAGCCTTAGTAAATATTACCAGGATACAATATATATATATATATATACATATATATATACATACATACAATATATACATACATACATACACACATGCCTCTGCAAAAACATGTATATAAAAAGTTACTATATACTCATGTTAAATCTCAAATTAAAAAAATATATATCTCATTGCTTAACATATTAAATAATAAATAATTAATGAAAAATAATCAAAAATATTGTTTTAGAAGGCTAGATAATTCAAAGATGTAATAGTGTATTTGTTTATGTTCATATCATGTGCATGTAAGGTCCTAAATTTAGAAATAATTTTTGCTTTCTCTCTTTTATGGAGGAACAATCATTCTGTAATAAGATCACTCTTAACCCATTAATTGAGCTGGTAAATTAAAGTGTTTAGATATTTATTGTTGGTCTTCATTTTTATGCAAATGGTTAATTCTATGGTTTCTGATTCATCTATCTAATTACTCAAGCATCTGTTAGATTCTGTTATATTTTTGCAATTTATATAGTTGCTAAGATGTCATTTAAAATCATTGATGGTATTATCTTAGACCATTTTTCTAACATTAATAATTCCATATTAAACATTTTTAGCTCCACATCAAAAATACCTATGACCTGAAACAAAATTAGTACTAAACTTTGTTTTGACAAGCCTACCATTAAATGTTCCATGTCTTTGATATGCAATTCTAATGATTTGGGAAAAATAGATTTTAAGTAATCAGTGAAAATTGATATGTTAATATATTTTTGTAGTGTGTGATTAATATTGGTTAAATCCATCATCATCATCATCAACCATTATCAATCCACTGCAGCATGAAGGTCTCTCCAAGTTTAATCCATCTTCTCCGATCTTTAGCTTCTCTTTTCCACAACACCCCTGCACATTTTCTTATTTCATCCATCCATCTCACATGTGGTCTCTTTCTGGGTCTTTTACAATCTCTTGGAATCCAGTTTAAAATTTCAATTGTCCATCTATTATCATTTCTTCTAGCAATATGTCCAGCCCAACTCCATTTCAATCTTTTAATTTTTTCAATAAGGTCAGTAACACCTGTTTGTTGTCTTACCCATACATTGCGTTTTCGATCTCTTCTTGTTACTCCCAACATACATCTCTCCATACTCCTTTGAGTGGTCTGAAGTCTCTGTATTGCTCTTCTATTAAGTGTCCAAGTCTCAGATCCATAAGTAAGAACTGGTAAAACACATTTGTTAAAAACCATTCTTTTCAAACACATAGGCATATTTCCTTTTAGTATCAAGTTATTTCTACCAAAAGCACTCCAACCAAGTTTAATTCTATGATTAATTTCCTCCATTATGTTTCCATCTGTATTAATAATCTGACCTAGGTATTTGTAACTGTTAACTTCTTCTAATTCTTCATAATCAATCTTTATTTTCATATTTTGAGCAAATCGATTAAACATTACTTTAGTCTTTTTAACATTTATCTTTAGTCCTACTTTTCTACTTTCATCTGCTAACTCCTGCAACATTTCCTGCAGCTCTGAAGCATTATTTGCAAAAACAACTACATCATCTGCAAAATCTAAATGACTTAAATACTCTCCATTTACTTTCATTCCTTTAGTTTCCCATTTTAATCCACAAAATACTTCTTGCAGCACTGCTGTAAAAAGTTTTGGAGATATGGAGTCACCTTGCCTTACACCTTTCTCAATGTTGATTTTTCCAGTATCATTATGTAATCTAATTGTTGCTGTTGCATTTTTATAAATATTCTTTAAAATATGACAATATCCTGGATCTATACCTTGATGATCCAATGCTTTAATCACTGAAGAAATGTGTATAGAATCGAATGCCTTTTCATAATCTACAAATCCAAAACATAATGACAACTCATATTCATTTGTCCTTTCTATGACTTCTCTCAATACCTGGATATGATCTATTGTACTAAAACCACTTTTAAATCCAGCTTGTTCTCTTGGTTGGTGGAAATCCAAAGTTCTCTGTAGACGAGTTGTAATTATCTTGGTAAAAATTTTATATAAAACTGATAAAAGGCTGATAGGTCTGTAATTTCTAATATCTTCTTTATCACCTTTTTTAAATATTAATATTATTACTGCATTCTTCCAATCTTCCGGTACATCTTTATCATTTAGACATTTGGTATATAACTTTGCTAAAATTGTTTCTATTTCTTCACCTCCTTCTTTTAATATATCAATTATAATTCCATCATTTCCTGGAGCCTTTCCTTTCTTCATACATTTAATTGCATGTCTCACTTCTTCATTTAAAATTCTGGGCAATTCGGAAGATGTAATAGATATAGGAGGTACTTGTTCTTTATTACTATATAATTCTTGATAAAAATCTTCTACCAATTTCATGATGTCATCTCTCTTTTTAGTAATAATTCCATCTTTTTTTCTTATTGCAGATATAAATTTCCTACCAATACCAAAATGTTGTTTAACATTCTTGAGACTTTTATTTTCTTCTACAGCTTTCCTTGCTATTTCACAGTTATACTTTCTTATATCATTTTCAACTCTTTTCCGTACCATTTTACAAAATTCGAGATATTCAATTCTTTTTAATACATCATTTTTGTATATCTTCATATTCCTTCTTTTCTTCATAAATTCTCTAGTCTCAGTAGAAATTTTATTAGTCAATTGCTGCTTTTTTCTACCAGCTATCTTTGTTGCAGTTTTTAAAAGTGTATCAGTTATTTTCATATTAATTTCATTCAAATCTGAATCATGTTCAAAATCTCCTAACACTTGAAACCTATTTGTAAGTTCTAATTTAAATTCATTAGAATGTTTCTGAAGATTAGGAATATCAACTGTAAATATTGTTTTTCTCAATAATTTTTGTCTCTCTAGTTTTACATTAACACGTAACTTACACCTTACTAATCGATGATCACTTCCTGTGTTAAATTTATTAAGAACATTACAATCTTGAAATATGTATTTCCTGTTAGTCAAAATATAATCCAATTCTGCTGTACCTTCATTTGGATGCTTCCATGTCCATTTCCTTTTAACATTTTTTTCAAAAAATGAATTCATAATATAAAGTTTTTCTTTTTCTGCAAACTCCACAAGTCTATGTCCTCTCTCATTTCTATTACCATAACCAAAATTACCTACAGCAATTTCATCTTTCATTTGTCTACCAATTCTAGCATTAAAGTCTCCCATAACAATTTTAAAATGTTGTTTACTCTGATCAAAAGCCTTTTGTACATCCATATAAAAATCTTCTACTACTTCATCACTATGAGAACTTGTTGGGGCATAAACCTGAATTATCTGCATTTGGTATCTGCTATTAAGTTGTATAACTAATCTTGCAACTCTGTCCGATACACCATCAATCTCCACAATATTGTTCTTCCACTTTTTATTTATAATGAATCCTACTCCACTTGTATTTCCAATATGTGTGCCTTTATAATAGAGTATATGTCCACTTTTTAAATCAATTGTTTCTTCACCTTTTCTTCTAACTTCACAAAGTCCAATAATGTCCCATTTAATATAAGACAATTCTTCTTCTAATTCTTGCAATCTTCCTTCACTTGAAAGTGATCTGCAGTTGTAAGTACCTAAATAAAAAGTCGTCATCAAATGGCAGCCTGGGTCCACAATCAGGGGATTCTTAGCACCCTCCGCCTTCAGCCACCAACCGCTGCCTTGGTTGGTGACTTTACAGCCTCCTGGGAATAAGGGCCATGCTTTATTTTTGTCTGTCATAATTGTATATATGTATTGGAAAAATATTTATCATTTACACAAACATTCATTCTGCCTTATCAGGCACTGAGAAGAAAGACCATGGTGTTTCTTGATCTTAAACTCAGAGGTAAAAAGCCAATAAACTCACCACACTGGCTAATGCGTGTTGGTGAGCAGCCCATCCATGTTCGTATACTATATGAATAATCACATAGTAATAACAGCTGCAACGACAAGAACGTATGGAGTGGACATTAGGAATTTGCCCTGCTCGGTTCCTTTAAGGCCTCCAAGAGGAATCAAAGGGTCTCCTTTCAGTTAATAGCAAACTCCTTTCTGCAGCCTGGTTAAATCCATATTAAAAGAAAAAAAACTAGTGATAACTAGTGGTGGGACTTTTAATTGGCTACTACTACCTACATAAGTATTGTAGGTCTTTAATAAACAATTTTAGTGTTTTGGAAGAAATAGATTTTAGATAATCTGTGAAATCTAAATGTAAAAATATTTTTGCAGTATGTGATTAGTACTGGGTAAATCATTATTAAAAGGAACAACTAGTGGAGGAACTTCTAAGAGGCTACTTTTTTCTTAGAGAAGTTATTTTCTCTGCCCTTCTGAAAAGACTTTATTATTGTCTTCTCCAACAAAGTTTCAGGATAATTCATATTTATAAATTTATTATATAACATCTTGTTATTTTGTTGGAGAAATATTTCATCAGTATAAATTCTTCTAAGTTCTTAACAAATGATTATAGGAAATATTAACCTTAAAATGCTTAATGTTACCATGAAAATGTAGATAACTATGGCTGCCAGTCATTTTGTTGCAAATGTTAATTCTAAAAATTTTATCACTATAAATAATTTCAATATCAAGAAAATGGGTCACAATTTTAAAACAATTGTAAATTATATATTTTTATTAAAAATATTTATAATTATAAATTTATTAAACGCACATTGATTATGTAATTAATATTTACTGAGGCTATAACGATAATATGCGTATAAAATGCGATAGTAGGCTTGTGGTTAAAACACCCGTAGAAGTCCCTACTATCGCATAAAAATATTTATGTAATCTAAGAATGTATAAAGTTCCTCTTAATTGAATGACAATATCATAAAAATGTTATCAATATATCTAAACCAGATATGAAGTGTAAGCCTAGCATTGCTAAGTATTGAGGATTCTAATGGGACCATAAAAATATTGGCATAAGTCGGTGGCATTTTTGTGTTCATTATAATTATTAAATAGATAGAAAACAAAAGAATACATTATAGTTATAATATTTAAATTGTATTTCAATCTGATTAATTTTATTAATTAGTTGATAATAGTAATAAAATATGATATATTTAAACTGAATATTCTCCAAAAGCACAGTAGATTGTTATATCTAATAATGACTAAATTGTACATCAATCTGTATATATATCATTAAAGGCCAGTGAACACTTAAATGATCTCAATATCAATAACAATTAGCAACTTCAAACTGTTATCAAGGCAATCTCCTTTTAACAATAAAGATGGAATCCCCTTTATATATATATGGTAAGTTGATCTATTTAAACACATTTATACATGCATGTGTAGAGTAACAGATTATTCGAACTCAGACTTTCACACAACCCTCCATGCTACCTCGTATTGCTGACTCACCTGATCATACACATGTTGAAAAGATAATTAATCACCAATATACATATTTCATGCTAAACAAGCAATCATCAGTTGGTCCAGATTACTATCTCCATATATATATATAATCAGTGCTCAGCTTTATATTAAGATAGCCAATCTTCATACTTTAATGGACAGGCTTTAAACTACTCCAACCCACAACTCTTCTGCCATCCATACCATTGAAAATCTGATGATGGAATGTTCAAAGCCTATGTTAGTGCCAAAGTTGTCATCCTACCCATGTGTAAGCCAGTACAGTGTATTAATTTACATATTAAAAACATAGTGCATTAAAGGTCTGCCCATCCCTTGCATATGTATGTAAATGGATTATTCTCAAGTACATGAGGGGTCAGAATGACTAAATGGTCAACATGGGTAGGATGACAACCTTGGCACTAATGTGGGCTTTGAACATTCCACCATCAGATTTTCAATGAAATGGATGGCTGAAGAATTTTGGATTGGAGTAGTTTGAAGCCTGCCCATTAAAGTATGAAGATTGGCTATCTTAATATAAAGCTGAGCACTGATTGTATATATGTGTGGAGATAGTAATCTGGACCAATAGATGATTGCTGGTTTAGCATGAAATACGTATATTGGTGATTAATTATCTTTCCAACATGTGTATGATCAGGTGGGTCAGCAATATGATATGGCATGGAAAGCTGAGGGTCGTGTAAAAGTCTGAGTTCGAATCCCTTATATATTACATTATATATGTGCAGGTGAGTGTAAGCCTGTACAGTGTATTAATTAAATTATAAGCTAAATTATTTTAATAATACATAATTCTTTTAGTACTTGAATATAAAAAATATAAATATAATAATCTGATAAAAAATAACTTTTGAGAAATAAACATATTTTTATTAGTTAGTTATATTTTTCTAAATATAAATCAATTAATCATCTTTTATAAACAAAAATGTCATTTTATACGAGAATAAAACGTAAAAAATTATTTTTCTCAGTATATTAACTTTAACTTCTCTTTTTTCCTTTTTGGACTTCTTTAACAAGATAGCAGTCCCTCGTGATATGGTTTCTGATGGCTCTTTATACTTTGTTCTCTCTGATGAAATTAAAGTTTCTTCGAATTTTGGAAATCTGGTCAGCGTTTGTCTGCCAATATCCCATTCAAATTGGTAACTGTTTTATCAAATTCATTTTCCTGACTGAAGCAAACGATAATAACAACCGGTATTTGTAGTTACTATTAATAATAAAAAACTGAATTTTTCTTCTAAAATAATTTAAACACAAATGCAAGTACTCTTTTTTATACAGATG
Source organism: Epiperipatus broadwayi (assembly GCA_028023455.1). Taxonomy (NCBI): domain Eukaryota; kingdom Metazoa; phylum Onychophora; class Udeonychophora; order Euonychophora; family Peripatidae; genus Epiperipatus; species Epiperipatus broadwayi. Next base: position 254,916 of record JAQFVV010006652.1, read on the forward strand.
AGAGATTTTTCTTCTTGCATTTTCTTAACACTGGAATTAATATCTTAAACAGTAAGTGCAGTATATGTGTATTCTTCTGAATTCCTTTCTATTAGAAATAGATTTCTTTCATCTTTGCTTCAATACATATATAGATTAGGCTTCACATACAAATAATATAGGTATTACTGGATTTTTCAATCAACAATACTTTTTTTTTTCATCTAATCTTATATGTGTGTGTGTGTAGATCAACCTCCCATATAGATGATCTTTTAAAAATGTTCTGATTAATATTGGAAGCTTTCAATCCATATTTAACTTATATACACTTTGAAGTTCATTTACAGAAAGCAATTGTGGCAAAACGCAGTGGGCTATGCAATTGACATAGACTCAGTCTATTTTTTAGAATACTATGTTGCAAGCACTTTTATCCCGTCCAAATTTGACTAAGGTGGTGTCCTCCTAGTAATAAGTATGCTTGACTTCTGAGTTAATAAATATATGCCCCAAAATGTATAGCTATCTGTTAAGATTATACAGATGGACAAAAGCAAAAATTAAAGAGCTAAATATTTTTAATTAATAAAAAAAATGGAGATGATCCATTATTTAATATACGTTTTTCTTTATTTTCATTCTTTTGATTAAGATTTTTTTTTTTTAATTAAATTTTTTTTGTTTAATATCCTTTGAAATGCAAAATATATTTAAATTAACTTTTATAATATCACTTTCTGTTTCTACAAAATAATCTTTTCTTTCTTTTGTAACATTAATAATTCATTTTTATTTTTATCAATAATAAATAAAATATTCTATTTATTAGAGTGGATCTTTTTATTTAATTAATATGTTTCTCAAATATCGAGAATTACTCATTAAGTTAGTATTTTCAATCATTATAGATTTAATTTTAATGTTTCTATATATAACTTTTCTTGAACTTTTCGTTTTTACCTTCAAATACTATGCACACACTATCAAGATTCTTTAGCCATTGTGTTCTAGGCAAAAGATATGTTGACTTAACATATACGTATAATAGATACAAAGAAAATTTAGCTAAGCAATGTAGGATTATAAACTCAGACTTTGATGAATGTTTGAATGTATTCCCCGCAGCTCCAGCAATCATTTCTTGGAATACTTTTTTTTTAACACTAGTGAAATTGAATTGAATGAAATCGTATTTCTCCATGGTCATTTCAAGTATATATACATTATAATTTTTAAAATCAAAGTTTTATTTAAAAAACTGAAATACAAATTTAATTTATAATTAGTTATAGTTAAAGAATTTGAATTAGGCATGAGGAGTCATAACCAAGTGTAATATTTTTCATTCATTATTAACAGCCCTTGTCTTACATTAAAATTTATATAAATTTCCATCATCCCTCTTTTAACCTCATAACCTGTTAACGTTTTAATGCTCATTTTTTAAATGGGGATTTACATTATCACTTAGTTTGTTATCACCTGCATTGTGCTTACTTTTTTCATACAACAAAAATTAGAAAATAGTTTATTAATGCTCCTTTTTGTTTTACTATTTACTTCAATTCAACCACTAGTAAATTATTGTTTGAATATATGCATTATTATTGCTTTTCTGAATTAATATTACTTTTATTTTGATCATCTTAAATAAAATGATATAACTTTCTAGTACTTTTAACATCATAGATTTATTATTATTCATATAAATTTTACTTTAAAAAAAAAAAGAAAAATATTTCATCTCTTTTATTTCTTATCTCTAATCCATAATCTCTCATATCTTTTTCTTTCCTTATTTATCGCAGCATTTTCCATCAATACTACTATACCACTACTTTTATATTCATTTTCACTATCTTCAAATAGAATACTTCATTCTTCATTGCTTTGATGACAGATTGATAAAATCACTAGATCCTTTGAAACAACAGTCAGTCACAATGCCATATTGGTTTATAAGATTGCTACTTACAAAAATTTCCTGTTTCTCAAACAATACTTATTCAGCATAACTTTCTTACCCCAAGAGTAATAAACTCTTACATTCTCTCTAGTTTTTATTTGATTTCGTAGAAAACTGCAATATATCTATTCTTGTATTGTTGGTCTACTCTAACATTTCATATATTAATTCTAATATTAAAATATATCTGCATCAGTATAACCAATTCTGAGAAATAAGATCCGTGTTTGAATAATCTATTTACTTGCCTTTTCACATCCCTTGCTTCATTCAAAAATAAATAATTATACTTATGTTTTCACAAATTTAAACTCGCAGACAATACAATTATTTTGACTATTTACATGTAGATAGATATAAGCAGGCCTCACAATGGAGAGGAAATGCATCCACTTGTTATGCCTATGAACTGGAATTCGAATTTAGATTAAGTGAAGTTATATTCAAGATGTTTAGAATTTTTATTTCAGGTAGATTATCAATAGCCAAGCCAGAAAAACATTCAATATTCATTGAAAAATGGGTGTCTAGTTATCCTTAGCAAGAAAATAAAATAGGAACAGAAAATAATACAAACCATCAATACTATCCATCAAATGGCAAGCCTGGAACACTTTTTTCTCATTCCGTTTCTTCTATGAGATTCAGTTGAAGAGACCTTTTAAAAAGGTTGTTTTATCTTACATATAAATACTGAACACATTTTTATTCATCAATAAGGATATAGATAGAATAACTTCTTTAAAAAAAATAGCAACTTTAATTTTCATAAATTGTTTTTTTAAAAAAAAAAAACATTCTAAATTCAATAAAATGGATAATGCAAATAAATATATATTCTAATAATCGGATTCTCTGAGCACAAGAAATAAGATGAATAATTAAAATCTACAGTTACTTATATATGGTTTTATTTAATATTCATCATCATTCCTCATGTTGGGCCATTAATATATAACTATAGATCACTTTGGGATGAATGTTTAACTGAGATAAAGAACATACAAATATGGAATGGGTTGATGATAGCTCCAGAAGGCAATCAAATATTACATTAGACATTCCATAAATAATGATGCTATGGTTTAATTTGAAATATAATTGCATCTCATTATTATTATTTTTTCATGTGTCAAAGCATCGGTCGGGAAGCGAACCCGCGACAATTGTTGTAAGGCAGCTGTGCTGACCACTCGAACACCAACGCTTGACATCTCATTATTTCTTGTTTATTTATGCAAATATACAAAAATTATATTTTTTCATTTTAATATACACCCATTTTCTATTACTGTATTTATATAACGTTATTTTTAATACAAATATCATTTTTTTAAATTATTTAATACATATGATGCATCTAAATATATTGTATATTATAATTTTATTTATCATTTTATCAAATTATGATGTAATTCTTAAATTAAAATGTTTTCATTATCCTGATTTTACAATAAATAACATATTCCAAACAATAAACGTTTTAAAAACTTTCCATAATTCTGATTTTGCAAAAAATATATAATTTAAATAATAAATTACGTAAATTCAGCCAATTTAATAGTTATTAATAAACTATTTATATAAAATTTTCTGTTATTTTTTCTATAATTCTCTTCGGATGAGAGTCACAGTAAAAACAACAGAAAATTATAATTCAAATAGTTTGATAATAACTATTAAATTGACTGAATTTAAACAATTTATCACTTGGAATATTTATTATCAATTTATTATTAATTTTATTCATGATTTTATATATATTAATTTTAAAAAATGACATATATACAATATATATATTAAAAATACTAAAAATGCATTAATGTATGTAAATAGAAAAATATCATCAATATAAGGTTATTGCATATTTATATAAAAATACAGGAAATAACTTGGCACAATCATATTTTACAGTTTTGAAGAAGTCTATTAGACAGTCAAAACTATCAAATAATTGAATTAAAAGCAGTATGAAAAGTGGAAAGAAACAAACTTTTTAGATTTATTTAATATTCAACCTTTTGGATACAAAGAAAAAAGAAAGGTTGTCATGGGTTACACATTAAATATACAAACATTACTAAAAGCTGATGAGTGAAAAAAAAAAGGTCCCTACATAATTTTCATGATATCCACCACCTAGATGAATAAAAGTGTCCCTAAATAATGCAGTGGCCCATTTGGAGAATCTTTTAATATCACCAAGCAGGTTTCAAGTTTGTGATTACCACCACAGAAATTGTACATATCTAAGTAATATTATAAAAAAATCAAGTCGGATCTCACAAGACCTAATTTAAACAAGCTTATATAATATATTTAAGTAATAAAACACTACTGATCTTTTTTAATATTTTTTTAATTATGAAAGTAAAAGAGGGAAACATAACTCTAATTGGATATTTGATATTGTATTTGAATGCCGACTTATATTTATTTTAATCACATTGTGACAAGTAATCACAAAAAAATCTATAATGTTTTAAATAAGCTTACAATTTTGTTATGGGCTGCATTCATAGCCATTCTGGGTCACATGTGGTCCTCAGGTTGTAAGTTGGATAACCTGATATAAATAATGCCCCCCCCCCAAAAAAAAAGAGTATTAAATATCTTGAACTTTAATCAAGACTGAATAGTTTTTCATTATTGTCTTTAATATAGATGTGTAAATTAATTTCTTCTAATATGTGGGCCATAAGATGATTTTTGATTGCTTGGCATAATTTGATCCAAATTTTTATTGTTTCTTCTTCAGTTTTTTGTAAATTTCTGATGCAATGTCATCAACTCCTATGGCCCTTAATTTTTGGCCATTCTCTCATAGTTATTATGACTTTGTTTGTATTCAAGTATCAAGGATTATTTTATGAAGATATAGATTCTTATTAAAATATTACTTCACAAATTCCCTTAAAACTGAAAATTCATTCTGATTTCAAGAATCCTTAAAAGACAATTCTTGTTTTTCCAAGAGTGTTACTGTTTTTTTAATATCACTGTTCATCTAGATCTCTTTGGAATTTTATATTCCAATTCTTTTGCAATTACCATTGTATCTTCTTATGTCCAATTTGATTTTTCTGATTATTTAATCAAATTTACCATTAATTACTATTTTCATTTGCTCAGGAATAATTTCTGGGAGTAAATTATATATTCTCACAAACAGATATGCCCAACTTTTTAGAACCTAAGAGATACTTTTTATTTTCCAAATAAATGGTGATCAACTAAATGGAAAAAAAAAAATGAATCAATTTATAAATGAAATAAACAAATATAATTAATATTTTAAACAAATTTATTTAATGTGAAGATTGACATTTAATATTATTAGCTATTTTTGAGTAATCTGGTTCATAATTAGAAACAGCCAGGCATAAACAGTCATTAAGATGATTTTTAATCATATAAATACGATATTTAGATTTTATGTAGTTTATATGAGAAAATGATGATTCACAAAAATATATGGAGGCAAAATATGAATGAAGTCTAAGATATGCACCTTTCAATAGTTGATAATTTTCAGTGGTAATATACTTCCATATATCAAGTTTATTATGCGATTTCAATCTAATGTCTTTTTTTTTTTTAAGTGTCATAGCATCGGCCGGGATGTGAACCCGCAACCCAGGCAACTGCCTGCAAGTGCAAGGCAATCGCGCTGACTTCTCGACCACCAATGCAAAACATCTAATGTCATTTTTAAGTTCAATTAATTGCACTTCCAAGCTACCTACAACCATATTAAATACTTCTGCAATTAGTATAGCTTGATTTTCTATATTTATTTTAGAGAATGGTGACGTGAAAAATGAAGTAATCGGTCGAAGTTTTTCAAAGTCTTGATATCATTGTTGAAATTACAGAAGAATGTTTTGCAAAATATTTCCAAATTCTTGGTAATCACATGTTTCTATGTTTGACTCAATTTCTTCTCTTTAATTTGCGAGATGTTTCAAATCTTTTTTATTAATTTGAGAAATGCACATTTCCAGTTTCATTTTAAATGGATGGATGGAGCTAATCATGTTGGTTATTGTTTTGTCCTTGTAAATCTAGATTTAATTCATTTAATTTACTTATTAGATCTGTTAAAAATGCTAGCTTTTGCAGCCACATTTTGTTGTAAAGTAAAACAGCACAAGGATATTTTTTTTGTCCAGAAAATCTTTTATATCAACAACATATTGCAGAATCTTTCTAAAACATCAACTTTTCTCAAACATCTGACTGAATTATGGAGAACTAAGTCACCATAATCTGCACCAATGCTATCTAAAAATGACTGAAACAATCTTCTTTGCAGTGCTTTCATCCTAATCAAATTGATTATTTTAATAGTTGTATTCATAACATCATCAAGGTTCAATATTTTAGCACATAATGATTGTTGATGAATTATGCAGTGGTATGAAATAAAATTAGGAAAAATCATTATCTCTCTTATAAAATTCTAAAAATCCATTCTCACAATCAGTCATAAAAGGAGCACCTGTAGTAATGGAAATGAACTTCTTAAGAGTAAGATTTTCACATATAAAAGCTTTAAAAATATTGCAATGTCTTCTCCTCTGATTTGAGAAATTCTTCCTTTAGGGTCAAATCGGGAAATACTAAACATACAAATATAGTAAGCTGGGACATATCGCAACTGTCAGTTGACTCATCAAATTGAAGTGAAAACCATGAACAATTTTCAAAATCCTGTTCAAGTTGTGATCTTAATTCCATCGCCATGATTTCAACTCATTTTGTTACAGTTTGTCTGGAAAGTTATATTTCTTGGATAGCATCAACAATCTCCATTTTACTTTTAAAATTGTGAAATAAGCTATCTGCTGCAGCCAAAAAAGCTTTTTTGAATATCTCACCATCTGTAAAAGGCAAATTCGACACACATGGAGAGATGGATGCCACTGTTACCATTGATTTACAACAACTTTTTTTGAATGAAGATTGCTGTGAATTTAGAGATCTTTTTAATCTTTATATTTCAGATTTTCTTATTATATATTTTGGAGGAAAATCTCAATCAAAACTTAGATGAATGTCTGTTTAGATTACCTCTTTTCAGTAAAGCTACTGAACAATTTACACAATAAACACAAACACTTCTCTTTATACATGATGAATAAAAACTCTTTTCCCCAAACATTATTGAAATGATATATTTTTGCTTTTTTATTGCCCATTATGGGGGGAGAGGGTCAAATAATTTAATTTTTGCCACAAAATAAGAATTATCAATAAAAATACTCCTATAATATTAAATTAATACACTTTAAGTATTGAAACCACTTTTCACAATTGAAAAAAACTTTAAAAATTATTTCAAAATATCAAAACTAGTCTACCTATTTAAATTAAAATTCAAAAATCAACTTTTTTTTTCGTTTTGCTATAACCAAAATAAACGTGACGAAACAAAACAATAGTAAATTTATCGATTGTTATCTTCAATTTTTTTATTATATGACTTTTTTACAAGCTTATAGTTTTTAAAATTTTAGTTTTAAAATGGATTTCGCATTCAAATAATAAAAAAATCCAAATTTCAATGTTTGCTTTTCAAAAAAAATTTTTTGAAATTTTAGGTTTTAAAGATAAAATCTTTTCTATATAAAATTTTATTTTTGCTTGCGCGATCGACTTAAAATTTATTGGCGATCGACACGTTAACACACCTGCTCTAAAGTATAACATGTCATTAAACAAACAGGTGTTTTACCCCAGGTTCATTCAACCCTTACATATGAATAATTCCTAATCATATTCACAGTATACTCCTTATAGTTATAACTGAAGTTTTCAAAAAATGTATACCAAGAATATAATCAATTTATGATTATTGTAAACTCGACCCAATGGTCCATGCGCATAGTTTGTTTTGAATTACAAAAACTATCTTCTATTACTAGCCTGCTTTCCATTCTATTTATGACATTCCAATCACTAAAAGATGATCTTGTTTTTAAGTTTGACAATTTTTGCATGCACCTACCTAAGGTATAAATGTTATCAACATTTCCTTCATTTTCTTAAGCTGTTAAAACATAGATTTGGCATTCACAAAACTGAACTGATATCAACAAATCATTCACAGAATGGCTTCCAATTACAGCTCTTTATATATAGGGGTTCCACCTCTATTGCTAAAAGGAGGTTGCCTTGACAACAATTTGAAATTATTGATTGTTATCTATATTGGGAATGTCTAAGTATTGACTAATTTCTAATGATTATATATATATGATAAACAAAACAAGTTATAAATTTTGTAACTTGCTTTTAGCTTGCATTATGATCACTAGATAGAGCTTTACAATAGCTCCTAAAAATCTTGTTTACATAAATGCCAAAAGAGATAGAATTCAATATCTCTTTTGTTGTCTCCCACCTCCAGACCATGGTTTCGAGCTAGTTGGCTCACGTCTGTGAAGGGTTGGAAGACTAGTTCTTTTTAGTTTCTAGTCTTCCAACCCTTCACTGACATGAGCCAACTAGCTCGAAACCATGGTCTGGAGGTGGGAGACAACGAAAGAGATATTGAATTCTATCTCTCTCATAATTTATGTAAACAAGCTTGTTCAGAGCTATTGGTAAAGCTCCATCTAGTGATCATATATATATAACTTTATTAATAACAAACTATATACAAATATTTATATATTTAAAATGAAATAAATTTATAGGCAAAATTTTGATAAAACTATAACAGTAATCGTACAATAAGCTGTTTAACTTCAATAAAATATTCTTCTGATAATAAAAACATTGGCATTTTTTCTTTGATATCTATGACCTGAATAATCAATAGAATATATATAAATAAATTCTTCTTTAAAAATATGCTATATATTTTTACTTTAAACTATACTAATAGTACAAATAAATAATAAAACTATATAATTTATTTATATCTATAACAAATAATCAGACTAATATAGTTTCAGTTTTTTTTTCAAATGAAAAATCTTGTTAGTTTAAATTTAATTTCAATTCTCATCACACAAAAATATTACATGAAGGAAGACATTATAAAAAGAGAAAATGAGTAAGACACTTCTTATAATTTTTTTTAATGATTCTCTAATAAATAAACAATGTGTCTGTGGAAAATCAAATATTTTTTTTTCTATTCATGTAAGTTCAGTTGATAATGATTATGACCTCAATAGAAAGTTTTTGGTACTTATGAGTTTTCCAGTAAACCAAGATGGCAGCCAGTATTTTTGATAAATGTACAGTTTCAAGGGCCTATAATCTATCAAAGATATGTTAGCTATTAAATTAAAACAAAATTAATAAATTGATTGTTAAATTAAAAATAAAGGAATAAATTTCCTTAAGAAACTTTATTTCAATTTTGTTTTTTTACTTTTAACATGGAGAAGCGACAATACACTCTTAACATTGAAGTACTTGGTTCAATTCAGCATTTCTTTTTGTCAGCAGTTTTTTTTGATAAATTGTAATAATGATAAAAATTTGGGGCATTCCTGTCACACAATGTGATGCAGTGGACTATTTCCAAAGGTATAAGATCCTGCCCTTCTGAAAAGAGTGCATTGATGGACACAATATAATTTTACACACCAACATGAATAAAGAGTAAATATTGTATTTTCTTTTTTCTGTTAATAAGTTAATACCCTCCCCCCAAATAAACTGTAAATATGAAATTAATTTTTTTACAATGACTTCTTTTTTTATAATAATAGTAAACATTTTTGGGGACCTCCGAAACCTTAGATTTATCAAAAATATGGATTGCCATCTTGGTTTAATGGAAAACTTACAAGTACTTTTTTTTAAAAGATATATTAAATATTATTTATTTGTACCATTATTATCATTTAAAACAATTATGTACATAAGTACATAAAAATCATCACAGTTTAATAGGTATATCACTTGCATCCTATGACCATGACCTGAGTTTGAATCCAAGTGTGACAAAGAATCTTTTGCAAATAGCTATACAATTATTAGTCAGTAAATGTGGTATTAATCATTCTTAGTTAGAAAGTAAAATAAAAACCAATATTCCAACAAGACCAACAGTTTACTATCTTAATAGTTTCTTTGTAGAAAGATGCTGAAGAAGTCTTTGATCAGCAGTAGCCTATTTATTTCCTTTTTTAAAAAAAAATTATATAATAGAATAAGTTTGTAGTGTTAGATAATTATCTTACTAGTAGAAATACAATTTATCAACTATATAGTCATCAAAATATATATATAATCCAAATTTTAAGTTATATTTTCTTCTTATGATAAAATTTTCTCCCGTCATTTCTTGTATGACTCATTATTGAATTTTAAAAGTTGTCCATGTCACATAATATATATAACTAAAATCACATTTTGTAGTTATCTAAACATACACATAGACAGTATATCATTTCAGTAAAGATGGGCACGTTTTGGTTCCGTAATAGACCTTCATCTTTAATGACCAATACACATAATTTTGTAATGTAATTCAAAAAATTTCTTATATATATATATTCAATCATTAATTGATCAAACTTTCATGGTATTGATTATCTTTTATTTTGCAGTAATTCCTTTTCCTCTTTTTTATTACCATGTTAAAGAAAGTTTAATCTTTCTAACTAAAAGGTACTTTAGAAAAACATACATTTCAAATCTTTGGCAGAAATAAAGAAGCACTTTTCAACAGAGTCCAGGATTGACACATTTCTGTGAAATAAAAACGTGAAATTTGATTCCTAATGTTTTTAATTCTAACCGTCTTTAATTACTTTAACAATTTCATTTTAGATAATTTTAACTTTGTTCATCAAAGGCATTTTAAATCAAACGATATTAATTTCATTAATTCAAATTATTATATTAGTCAATTATATTGTTTCTATACGAATTTGGATATTTTAATATAAAAGACAGGTTCCAAAAAAAAAAAAAACTCTCCCAGATCATCATTCTCTAAATCACCTAAATAGTGCTCTTGCACTTCTCCGAATTAGCTTCATCAATTAGCCCACACCATCAAATCATCTCAAATATTAGCATGATCATTCATTATTTATTTATACTTTTATTACAACATAATTTACAAGTCTAAATTTCTGTATAATCTTACTATTAATTTACCATAAACATATACCCCTGTTTTCGCAATTCCCATATCTGTAATGTCTAATTGCGTAAAAAAAAAAAAAGCAAATAAATATTAAAAATTAATATAAAAAATCAATTTTTTAAGTTCGTTTTTTTTTTGTTCACAATACATATATAAACCATCTACATATACATGTGTGTTACAACACATTTTCAACATATATATACATATCAATAGGTTTAAAATGCATATTATAACATGGCTAGCTATTATCCTTGATTTTAGGTATCCATGGCATGGCATGGAACCAGATATCATGGATATGGAGAAACTTCTATAGATCTACCCTTAAACCTCTTATTTTTAGTTTATCTCCTAGACTTGCATTTTTAAAATATTCAATTGTCAACTCTTGTGAAACTTAAAAATTGTTTCAGAGAATTGAATTATCCTTTTAAAAAAATAATTTTTTCATACTGGTAGAACATAGACAACCCAACTAGCTTTAGTAGACTGACCTATAACTGTGTATTTGAACTATTCTTAACTGTAAGATAAAAACAAAAATCTAAATAATCTTGGTGAGTCACCCATGGACTTAACATAAAGAAATATATATATATATGCTATGGAGCATTCAATATCTTATATCAAAAGCATATTTGCAAACAACATGCACCACCCACTTTCTTGACTTTAGACCATCTTCAGGGAAACAACATTTATTTATTGTTATGTTACTTTCTTTTTTTTCAATGACTTGAGTTATAAATTCTAGTGGAGTTTGAAGATTTTTTCACATATCTTGAAATTCTCAAGATAGATACTGATGATTTTAATTAATCAGTCCAAAAGCAATACAATTAAGCATCCAATACTATTTTCTTAATAAATATTTAGATAATCTTAGCTAAAAAAGTAAAGATCCATCAATAAACAGGAATGATCAGAAGTAGATCAAAGAAATGGCCATAAAAAAATATGAAGCTTATACTTTTGTGAGAAAGATATCCACCGATAAATTCTAAATCTATGGTTTATGCTTAATTTACCCAAGCAGCTTTCTCTGCAGATATTAGAAAAAAAACTGTAAGAAAGTAAATTAATATTACACCTATACATGTATAAATATTAAAACAATTACTATAATTATTATCTTTTTGGTTATATTTCCCAATCATCACAGTGTTTTTTTTCTCAATATTTAAAAAAATGCTTTAGACTAATAGATATAGACTACATATATCATTTAAGATAACAAGAAAAAAAACTCTTGAGTATATATTTAAAATGTTTTAGATTCTTTAGGTTAAAATCATAATTAATTACATAAGTTATAAAGTATTGTGTTATCAAAACAATGTATTTAAATAGTAACTTGTGAAGACTTGTTCTAACTGGTATTAAAAAAAAAATTGTATAGTTAGATGCAAGAATGTGAATGATATAAGAGAACTCAAACTCTCATAATTCTATAATGCATTTGATATCAAATAACATTAATCCTTTTTTCTTTTGTTTTTTTTTAAGCAATTTTATTTTATTCAAAATATTTCATAAGATATTTGTTTAATTTTTATATAGATGGCAGACCGGTCAGACAACCAGTCTGCCATCTATATGAAAAGTTAAACAAATATCTGATGAAGGCTACAAGTTCAAATGAAACTGCTTTGCAATTTATAAACAAGATTAAACAAATATCTGATAAAGATTGTAAGTTTAACTGAAACTACTGAAAGGAAAAAAAAATTAAAAAAGTAAAAATAAAAAAAAATAGAAATGATATGACTATTTTAAATTGTACAATAAAAAGATTATTTGTGACAATCAGTGGCTGAAATACTATAAGATTATATTGAGAGATAGATTGAAAGAAATATTTAATGGGTGGAATAAATATCAGATATACTAGAGAATCACCATGTAAAAGTAAATGACATGAAAAATTGAATAGCATTTCTTTTTTAAACAAGTATGATTATAATGAATGCACACTTTTATTAATAAAAACAGTTATGCAAAGATTGAGAATAAAATTTAAGAACAGCTTTAAGAATGCATGAGCATGTTCATATGATGAAATAAGAGTAGATTATGATTTTAAATTACATTAATGAAGTTACAGATAAAAATTACAAGAAAAGCTATAATATAAAAATGCATGCCTACTGAAAAAGTTTTTTAAAAAGACAAAATTGAGAGAGTATTTCAATCTTTCAGGATTGCTTCTACCTTCCAATATGTCAATAATCATTGAGGGAAATATTCCTAAAGACATGTATAAGATGCTTTCTCTTTGCTTTCACCATCACAGTAAAATAACCAGATAAGCTAATCCATTTATGATCATTCTTTTATAATATTGAATCTTTGCCAAAATCTGGTAATCTTTAAATTTGCAGAGCCTGATTTTTGATGCTTAGCTTATTCAACTCTGTAACAATGATTTTCTCTTTCATATGATTTCATTTAACCTTCTGTGACATCCATTCTATGCCTTCCACATTCTTTTATTTAATCCAGACTTTAAATAAAAAGTTATTCTGCATCAATTTTTAAAATTCATTTATGTTTATTTATAAATTATCATTAACAGCATTTAATTTTATTGTAGGTTAATCTCCAACTGACAAATTTCTCGCACTCACACATTTCTTAACATCTTTTTTGGATAAATACATGAATGATTACTACAGAACATTTATTAAGCTAAAGATTATCATGTTATTTTTCATCCATATATAAACTTTAAATTTAATTAAAGATTAATATACCCACTTTCATTAAATATAATCAAGTGATATATGTAATCTGACTCCATTCTTCTTTTTCCCCAAGTCTTATCTTAGATAAGACTTAAAGTTTCTATTTCACAGCAATAATTTTGCTATAAACAATTCATAGTTATTCTTATCATAACAATATACATAACAAATACTGTAATGTTCAGAATTAATTTCATGACTATAAAAATCTATGTAGTATTTACACTCTACTTACTTTAATCATTACCATAATTAATCCATCTTTCCTAGTTTAAAACTTCTTTCTCATTAAAATTATGATTGAATAATTAATAAATAGAATAAAAATATAATTAATAATTGTAAATGAAATTCTTATGAGGCCGAATAAACATATATTGTAAACAATACCTGTTTGACTTAAGTAATTTAATATAATTTTTTTGTTTAATATATATGTATATACTTATACACAAGGCCTTTGGAAAAGTTTTAATAGTCTGAATAGAATCAAAATTATCAGAGATGGGTGGGATGAAATAAAACAAAAACAATTTAAAAGATGCATAGAAGAAGCTGAATTCTTTATTCCCTTATGGATGATTTTGAAGGATTTTAAAAATATTTGAAAGCAATTATCACCAATATTTTTGAGATGACTCACCAGTTAAAATTACAAGACTGGAGACATTAGAAGCTGCTTGAATCACATGATTAGCCTCTATCTGATAAAAAGTTTATGCACATTGTTGAACAGAGTTTAATGAACAAGAGTATCAGCCTGAAGATATGACTTGACCTAGTAAATTGACATCCAAAGAATTAGATTTTAGGATAAAATTGATCTCAATTTTAAAACATTCTAAAACAACAATGGCCTAGAAACCAGACAATTTATTATTTCTTGAGGAAAGAAAGAAGGCAACAATGTAGCAGACTTCCTTGATTTCCTTTTCGAGAAGCAACTAACCTACTCATCATCAGTATTCCCTCCCCTCAATTCTGCAGATTCCAAACCATGAGCCCCAATCACTATTAAATAGACATTAAAGTCCCTCCCCCCCTCAACAAAAAAAAAGAGAGGGGATGCTGATTTCTAGTTCTGACAATGAATTTGTCACCAATTTTCTTTTCCCTAGTTTATGATTGTGGAGTCACATTAAAAATTAAAACATTTGTAAAGAATTAGGTGCAGTGCTCTACAGATCCAAAGCAACTCATTGATGATGTGCCCCAATCCAGAAATTTGTCTGGGGTATTGGATGAGTAAGCAGATAGGGATTTTGATGCACAAACCTTCTAGCGTCAATTGATTACTATGGCTTGCAATTGGTGGCGTTACTATTTAGAGAGATTTGTTACTGTTCTTTTTAGTTTTGTTTACTATATAATATTTATTTTGCTATGTTTGTTTATTTTTTCTAGTTGCTGTATATAAGTTTCACACACAACTGTATATGTTTGACAACTATTTTAAGTTTTTTTTTGCTAGTCAAAATAAAACTGTCAAGTCTTAAAAAAGACTACTGTTTAACATTCATCCATTTTGGTTTTCAGCAACGTACTAATATATCTGTATTTGCATAAAAGTTCTATCTCATATGATCAGATAGTTTGCTCCTTCTGTTAGGGAATGAATGCGAAATTTTTGCTCCCCAGTCACCGCTACTGAGACGACTGTTCAGTATCGTAAAAATAAATAAATAAGCGAAGTCAGAAAACCCATCCCACAGATATTCTATCTGAATAAAGTTATTAGCTGCTAACTTCTAATCATAACTATTATTATTACTTTTGTTAGTTATAAATAAATTTCTCATACTGAAGAATATATTTTCAAATTCTAATTTAAAGTGCTGCAGAAAAGGTATGGCACTGATAACATTTTAAAATAGAAGAAACTTATTCATGTTTTTGACATTTGCAATTAATCTTTTTTTTTTTTTTTTGTAGAAAATTTTTAAGGCATCTCTATAATTCAGTTTTCTTTCTTTTTGAAAGGATTCAATTTGAATAAGCAAATAAGAAAAATTTTAGTGGCATAGAAAATGAAAATGTTTCACAACTATTAATTAGAAAAAATGTATATTTCTGCTACATATAAATGTATATAGGTAAAAGGTAAACAAATAGCCAAAAGGCGCTTTGAAAGCCATTCATAAATGAACAGTGAAGAAGAAGGCAGTTCTCAACAGCTTGAAAATTACTAAATTTGTTTTATTTTCTAGTTAAGGAAAGATAGATGTCCATATAATGTTAGATTGTTAAATGGGAATTGGGTTGGATTTTTAAAGGGTGATTCATCATCATCATCATCAACCATTATCAATCCACTGCAGGATGAAGGTTTCTCCAAGTTCAATCCATCTTTTCGTATCTTTACCTTCTCTTCTCCACATCACCCCTGCACACTTTCTTATTTCATCCATCCATCTCACATGTGGTCTCTTTCTGGGTCTTTTACAATCTCTTGGAATCCAGTTTAAAATTTCAATTGTCCATCTGTTATCATCTCTTCTAACAATATGTCCAGCCCAACTCCACTTTAGTCTTTTAATTTTTTCAATGAGGTCAGTAACACCTGTTTGTTCTCTTACCCATACATTGCGTTTTCGATCCTTTCTTGTTACTCCCAACATGCATCTCTCCATACTTCTTTGAGTGGTCTGAAGTCTCTTTATTGCTCTTTTATTAAGTGTCCAAGTCTCAGATCCATAAGTAAAAACTGGCAAAATACATTTATTAAAAACCTTCCTTTTCAAACACATAGACATATTTCCTTTTAGTATCAAGTTATTTCTACCAAAAGCACTCCAACCAAGTTTAATTCTATGATTAATTTTATCCATTATATTTCCATCTGTATTAATAATAAGGGTGATTACATGAGAGAAAAATTAAGTCTCTCTGGAAAGAATACATTCTACTCAGAATTGACCCCTGGGTTGAAGACATATATATCTGCCATTTTAGCCAGCATGGTTTTTTTCTTGACGTGAACACTATGTATTCGTTTCACAATATATGTAATATACAAATCAATATATATATATATCAAAATACAGTACAATTTATATAAATTATATTCTTTTAGAAGTACTTTCGACTATACACTTTGTAGTCTTTATCAACTATATAACGTTGAATAATCAAAACGAGACAACCCTTAACAATATCCATAGTTCAATTCAGATTTCCCACAATTCTGTTATCTTAACATTTGATGACTGGCGATTCATTAACATTTGACGATTTATATATATAGGGTTAGTAATCGGTTTATGTGTATATGGGTTTGAACTGACTGCTAAATTAAATATTAAGGCTTATAGTACATTATTCTAGAATAGACTAAAGAGATCTGATCTTGGAAGCACGTGAGTAAACTAAGAGAAGTCATATGATAATGCTGGTTTATAAAGTCACGTTTGGCAGAAATACTATAGTAAGCAATAAATCTTACTTCAAATCAATTAGCTCTGGTTAAATACATACAGACAAAATAACTTTTTAAGCTGATAATCAACAATAAGACTTATCGTGTTTCATGCTTTTTATTCCTGATTAAAACTAATATTTATAAAATTACAATTATGCAGTTAAATAATGTTTTTACATATATATAAAATATTAGCAATTATTAGCCAGTAAAATATTCGGACCTTTTTTTTTTTAACTTTCAATTACCATTATTATATGAATTCATATTTGTATGCCAGTTTTTCAACCTATTCTCACAATCGGGGACCCAAAAAGTGTGTGTACATCATCACACCCTTACAATCATTTACTCTTCTCATTTTACACGACTCTCGACTATCCATGCTATCTCATACTGCAGACTTACGTGATTACACACATGTCGAAAATATAAATAATCAACAATACACGTATTTCGTGCTAAACCAGCACTCGTCAGCTGATCCACATTATAATCTCCACACATATATACAATCAAATGTCAGACCAATTGACGAGTGCTGGTTTAGCACGAAATACGAATACTGTATTGGTAATTATTTATCTTTTCGACATGTGTTTGATTAAATGTATCAGTATGAGATAGCATGGATAGTTGAGGGTCGTGTGAAAGTCTGAGTTCAAATCCCCTATATATTACATATTTGAGTGCAGGTATGAAAAAGCCTGTACTGTAGAAAAAATTCTTCTCATTTACTTAAAATTGCATCAAGATCTTCATCTAGTTATTTTAATATTCTAAATAAAATAAACTCAATAAATTATTAATGCAGGTCATAATTATATTAAACATGAAATGTTTTGCTTTTTGAGTCATTGCAAAAATGTCTGTCAGTCTGCATTACATTTGAATGTATACCTGTGTGGATATATATAGGCAATATTATACATAGACATTTATCGACACGGTTGAAATTACAAGATAGTTGAAGGCTTCTATTTTCAAGATCTAATATGTTTACGTTATAAAGTGCATAACATTAATAGATAACCATTTTAAAACATACGCTATTATCATTTTTACAATATTTTAGGCCAATATAGAACTCTGCAATTCCAGATTACAAAAACAGAGAATAAATTCATACATTGTACAAGCTTAAACCTGCATTTATATATGTAATATATGCGGGTTCGAACTCAGACTTTCACACGACTCGCCACTCTTAGTGCCATCTCATATTGCTGACCAACCTGATCACACACATGTTGAAAAGATAAATAATCACCAATATAAGTATTTCATGCTAAACCAGCAATCATCCAGTTGGTCTAGATTACTATCCTCACATATATATATATATAATCAGTACTCAGCTTTATATTAAGGTAGCCAATCTTTATACTTTAAGGACAGGCTTCAAACTGTTCCAACTCACAACATTTTAGCCTTCCATTTCATTGAAACTCTGATGTTGGAACGTTAACAATAAAAAGTTCAACATGGAAAGCATTCAGTTCTTGAAATAAAAGTCATTAAAAACATTGTCACAGAAAATTAGATTTCAACAAGTTATATGATAGTAAGCTATCCAAAAAAAAAAAGATAACCAATTAAACAAACAATCATAAATCAATGCAAATATTGTACAAGCAATATTCTAGTTAAGAAAAATTTAAAAAATGAATTAATGCAATATGCTGTAAAATCTGTATTCGAAATCAATAATATAAGTTCCATTCCATCCAACAATTTTTCATGAGAAATGTGAGAACTAAAAAGAATTTTTTAAAATAAAACAGTAGGAAATCTTATCAATTTAATAATTTTGCTGGATTAAAAAATAACATGTAGTAATAATTCAATATATCCTTTACTGCATCATTATAAATCTCCTCTTTAGAGCATCAGATAAAGATGGCTAAAATCGTAAATATTAAATAATTTTAATATATATATTAAATACATATTAATAAAGCATTTTAGCTTATTTTATATGTGTATATTTAGAAATTAAAATTTTTTTTTTTTTTACTTCACTTTTCTGCATTAAAGAAAGAGAAAAAGCTTATCTTTTTTTCTAAATTTCTTGAATCAATTTAAAAATATATATAAATACAATCCAGACACTTTATTTTGAACACTTCATAGCAAAATTTTTATTATATATACACACACACACGACCTGATGTTTCGATTATCCTGCAGTCTTCTCTCAGAGTCACTACAAACTAATGTGAGATTGTGTGCATATATAATAATAATTTGTTTTTACTACAAAGTGTTCAAAGTCAGGTGTATAGATTGTATTTATATAAAACATTGCAGCAAAATAAAGGAAATGAGAGATTTAATGACATTTGTGAAGTATTTAACAAAATTTACATAACAGTATGGAATTATATTTAAAAGAGTTGGTACTAGTATGATTTTACTTTTTACACTTTTTAGCTGGTATTTTAGGGGCAAACTAAATATGATACTTGCTACAACAGTTGAACAATTGTCTTTGTCTCTTAAAATGACAAATTAAGAAAGACAAAAAAAAATACGTAACACACACACACACGCAGTCATAGCAATAGAACGTATTAATTTATTATATTGTTGTTTTTAAAAAAAAATAGTATTTAAAATGTATTAATTTTAATTATTTCAAAATTAAATAAGGAATATTAGCTGAATAATATATTACAGTCTGGTGATTATGGACATTTAAAATAACTCCCTCATTAGATCAAAAGACTTGGCAAATTATCAAGTGCAAGATTAACAGATGCTTAGTCTGTATTTGAAACTATTACAATATACAAATATTATTGGTTCCAACATAAAAATATGCAATAAAAAATTTATAAGCAATTTATTTATTTATTAAATTAAACAAAAAATAGAATTAGCAAAAATGAATATGCAAAATGTATTGTCTATTCATATTTATTATAAATTAAGCAACAACAACAAATTATTATTTATCATTAAAAAATGGTAGCTCCAACTTTTTAATACTTACATTAAAGACTGAAGTGGAGTTGGGCTGGACATATTGCTAGAAGTGATGATAATATATGAATAATTGAAATCTTAAACTGGATTCCAAGAGAGTGTAAAAGTCCCAGAAAGAGACCACATGTGAGATGGATGAATGGATGGATGTGCAGGGATGATGTGGAGAAGAGAGACTAAAGATTAGAGAAGATGGATTAAACTTGGAAAGACCTTCATCCTGCAGTGGATTGGTAATGGTCGACAATGATGATGATGATCAGTTCTTAACTTATAGTAAAATGATTTACCATTATTTGATTTTGAAATAATCAAAGCTCTGCTAAAGTAAAAAAAAAAGGCATATGGCTTTATTGCTCAGGAGTTCATAAGAAGTTTGAATGCCAGACCTGTGAGCACCAGAATTTTCCTGCAACTTTCCTGATCCCAAGTAGGGCATTCTATGATCTTGTGAATAAAATTTCAAACATTTTGATGATTGATTTGGATGATTTGCTAAGAAAATCTGTCACAAACAAATCTTAAGATTATAAAAAAATATAGACAATGATAGTGGCTATACTTTGCAACTATAAGTTGGATTATTTACATTATCCAGAATTAATTGCTTAATGTTTTTAGGCTAGTTTATAGTTCCACATTTAAAGATGGGAATAATACCATTTGCCACACTGAATTATACTCAATCTATATGCTAGTATTAACAATTAAATACATTTGAAAAGTTTAAACAAAGTTTAAATTTTACAAGAGATGTTTAACAATTAATTCTAGATGGAAATAATCCAGCATATAATTACGATTAACATGTCACTATTACAAACTTTCAGAAAATTCTCAGTGGATATAAATATTGTCCCTCTTCTTTTCTTTTTTTAAGTGATTGGTCATAAAGTTTCTGTAAGTCATATGCCCAAAAACCTTCTGAGTATTCATTAACTTTAGTGACATAATTCTTCCAAGACCAGGAACAATAATGAAAACAAAAAGGAAAATATCAATGGCTGCCAAGTAGAGAAAAAAAGTAGTAAATGAGTCAAAATAGTATCAATATTTTTGGCTACTATCTAAGTAAAATCAATTGGTCAGAATATGGTTAGAGAATTCAGACTGCATAACATATAACAATCACTATAGTTTACTCGTTATTATAGTATTTGATCTTGGGAGAAAATGTTATTAATGTCAGTGCCTAAAATCTCATTTTCATTAACAGAGATGCAATAAAAGTATATTACAAACACAAAATATCTTTAAACCACATGATCACTATTTCTTTACAAATTATCTTTACAACTTTAATTGTAAATATTAATTTATTTGAAGGCATACCTACTTTATCAAGCAATATGTGTATGATGAAGCACATTTAATTAGTTCTTTCAATTGCAGCTATGAATCTCTGCTTCAGAACTCAATATCGACTTTCAGAGTGGTGTATACATGATTCTTAATAAATCTTCAAAGAAAGAAATCACAGGATGTGATTTAAGTAGCCAATTAAGCACCATAGCTAATCCAATTATTCAGGTATTTCTCATCGAGAGATAGACAGCATTTACTAATATTTAAACAAAACTTTATATGTTCTTCAAATACTGTATTTAAATCTACATCTCATTATATATAAATAAAAACAAACACAATTATTTCTCTACACAGCTGCTTAAATATTTCAGAAATTTCTGATGAAAACCAGTTTTCTGGTCGAAATATTAAAACTTGGCTGCTGTAGAAAATTAATTGTTTTTTTTTTATTTATTTATATATTTCCTTTAATTATGTAATATTTTTTTTTATTATTTTCATTATATATATATATAAGTTTTTTTATATGCTATTTTCAAAAAATATATATTTTCAATTCTCTGTTTATGCTTATATCAGTTATAGCCTTTAACAAATTTAATGGATAAAAATAATTAAGAAATTAAACTTGCAAGTGTACTGAAAATAATTTAATATATAAATGTCTAAGCGCAGATCTGAGACTTGGATGCTAAATAAAAAAAACAATAAAAAAATTTTACAGCAAGATACGGTATGAAAGAAGAGTTGGGTGTTAAAAGTAATAAGGAAGAATCAAAATTGAAATATGTGAATTAGAGAAGAGACAGGTATCATCGTTGAAAAAAAATAAATAGCCGAAATAAAACTGAGACTACTAGGGCATAGTGGATATTTGACGTATTAAACTGGATCCCAAAAAATATTTAAGAGACCTAGAAAAAACCCACATGTGAGATGGATAGATAATATAAAAAGGTTCACTACAGCAATGTGAAAAACAATTACGGAACAGAGAAACTGCTGTTGATTAATATGCTAAAAATAATGAAGTCTGTTTAGTTCTGGGGGGGGGGGGTTTACAATATTAAGCGATTGAGAAAGTATTTAAAGGAATTAATTAGCTTTGAAATATCTACGAAGCAATCAGTATGTGTTTGAATAAATAAATAAAAAAGTATTAGTACTTCAACATTCGACACTTTTCAAACTTATATATAGAAACAATGTTTTAAATTTAGATATTATATATATAGTGTATTATTTTCCATATTGTTTTTCTTGAACAGCTTATTAAAATGTTCGAGATAACAATAATGATGATAACAATAAAAAATAATAAGAATGGAAGCAAACATGTCATTGCAGATTGGATTTCAAATATTTGACTACTGATGCGTAGGAATGATTTCTGACATTTTCAATAAAGATTGTGTGATTTTTTTTTTTCACCAGATTTATTTATTATTATTATTTTAAAAGTGGAACTGATGAAATTCTGGAATTTTAAAAAAGTAGTTTCTAAATATGCTTGCACACATTTTATCTAAGAATGTTGTTTAGTAACGGATCACTTAAAGGTTTTCATTATTTACGAATTGGAATTTTTATTTTTTCAGTTATACGTTATACCTGCTAAGTACACAGCTGGCACTTCGTTATTTAAATTTTAGCGTGTGTGTGTGCGTGCGCGCGCGCGTACATATTCGATAAACGTACAAAAGCGGCATGCATAAACTTTTTCAAAATCGGTGACTTGTTAATATGTAGGTTTATAAATTCAAAGGGATTCTAGAAATGGCATCATTTACGATTTTAAAAAAAAGCAAAGCGTATTCTCATTGAAAATAAAAAAATTACCCCCTCCCCAATCTATCAGGAAAGCTAAAAGTTTCTGAAACATAGTCCAATCCATCATTTCGGTGCTGAACAATTAATCATTTTGGGATTCTCCTTACAGACCAAAATGGCGGAGAGAGCATTCTAAACCAGTATAGAATTTTATTTAGTCATATTTCACCCCTTCAAACTTAATAATGGGAAAATTTGTGTGAAATGATTTATTAATTATCATCTGCCATGTTTTTTTAACTTTGCATGATATTATTGACAGTGCACAGAGACTTAGGCTAGAGAGAGAAAGAGAATTTATGAATGGTCAAGCAAGAGTCAAGAATTTGATGCCATTTTAATGGAAAATGACACTCAAACCTTGACAATTTGAGAATATTCAGAAAAGTTCGGAATGAAACATTGGATAATTTAAAATCTTTCTTATGATGAGAAATTTTACCAAAGCTAAATGTGCTCAAACTTCTTATGAACTCCCAACCTACAATAAAACCATTCAATAAATATTTTTTTAATGAAAACCCTAAATTTAATTCAACATAAACCTTGAGGAGTTTAACTCATTGGGTAAGTATGACAAATCAAGAACTCAAAGTTTTTAGATCAATCTTTCAAAAAAATAATAATTATTATTATCAATTGAATGGATAGTTCCACTGTCCATTTTACGCAACTGTCAACTGGTAAGATAAATATATAAAGTCTAACAGTAAAGCATAAACAATAGTAATTTCCATTAATCTATAAATTAATATAGATTTTTTTTTTTACAGTACATGCTTTTTCATATTTGTACCAAGCCAAGCACTGATTGTATATATGTGTGGAGATCATAATCTGAACCAACTGACGAGTGCTGGTTTGGCACGAAATACTATACTGGTGATTATTTATCTTTTCAACATGTGTGTGATCAAGGGTATCAGCAGTATGAGATAGTGTGGATAGTTAAGAGTTGTGTGAAAGTCTGAGTTCAAACCCCCTATATATTAATCTATAAAGAAAATAAAATTTTAAAAGACTAGAAAGTTTTTTTTATATATTATATAATCAGAAGCTCGTTGTTATGTGACATTCAAGCTTCAGATTGGTAGGTTGAACACAACAGTTCTTTTAATTGTCCAAACTGGGGAATTGCTTTTCATATTTTTGCCCCCTCCCCTGCCCACTAATATTAGTTTTTGAGTCTTCTACTATCATCATTAGACAAAACCATTTAATAAATAGCAACAAGAAATTAATGAAATTAATTTGAAATGTTGAAGCCAATAAATAAAAAGATGGAAAAAAGTTATCTTTATAAGAATCAAGGTTAACACATTATATATGTTTCTCAAATTGTGTGATACCATTCTTTAAAGTAGTATTTTCCAAACAATGCTTTCCAGAACATGAAATAAAAGAAAGGTTCTGATAGAAATATATACACCTTGCTGATGATACACTGTAATAGCAGTTCAAGATTTAATTTTAAAAAAATAAAGCAAAGGTACCAATAGAGTCTAAAATCATACATTCGATAGAGTGGAATGGTTATGCAAAACAATATAAAATTCCTTAAAAAGTATTTTATGATAAACTTAAGCATGATTTTCATGGTAAAGGCAAGCCAAATTCACATTATAAAAATTATCTTCATTAGAAATATATATAGTTGAGGATAAAATACAATGGAAAGCTATAATAAGATAAAGTGTAGAATTCTTTTAACTTGCAGCAGAAGAAATTCAAAGACAATCTCACTAATATTAAACAAACATTCATATTTAATATGTGTTTGTATTTGTGATACAAATATTGTTTGATAGTTGTCACAAAACAGGCTTGTGTTTTAGAACTTGGAGTCCCATGCGATGCCATTATTCCATCTGATTGGCTGTCACTTAAGCATTTTTAAAGCGTATCTGTTTGAAGGTGTTTAGCTTTCACGTTATTATCATTATTATTATATTATCTTTTTTTTTTTCTTTTTTTTTTTTTTGGCGTGCGAATGGTCACATTCATTTATGAATGGCAGATACTGATAATACAGTATATATATACAAAATAGATTTTCAATCAATCACTTTCATAATGAAAGTCTTTTAATAGCACCTTGTAGTAAATTATACTTATTTATAAACAATCTTAGATATATATATTTTCATTCAATTTATATGAAGAATAAAAATAAAGATAGTCTTAGGGAATTATACTGTGTTATTCTAGTCAAAACCCCAAACTTGAATTATGAGTCTGTGTGTATATATATATGCGTGTGTGTGTTGGAAGCAGTCACAAATACATTGTGCTAATTTGTTATTTTGTCTTGAATTAAATATTGATTTTCTTTGTCAAATTCAAATAAAATTGATAAGATTCAAAAGAGAAATGTAGACAGTGTATTTTTCAAATTTGTGATTTGCCAATTTTTCTATTGACATTTTGTCCATATGTATCAGAGTCATAGCCAGGTTCTAAAAATAGGGAAGGAAGAGGGGGGGGTATAAAAAAGATGCCACACAAGTGCCAAATAATTAATATTTATTGTTTATTTTTATTTTCGGTTTAAATCAAAATGCAATAAAATTTACAGTAAGCTAATAAATTTACACTGTATTAAAAACTGAAACATAATTTTAAAAATCAATCTAGTCTAAATTTCTACGCTAATGGATGGTTATGATATAATAAAATTGATATAATGAATGCACTGATAAAAATTTTAAAAACTTGATAATAAAAATGTGTGTAATTTAATTACTTTTCTTTATATTTTAAACATTACTGAAAATCAAGTGAAGAAATGTGAAAACATATGAAGCAATTATAAAATACACTTTTTTGCCTAAGCTTCATTTATGCAAAATTATATATTACTTTATTATAATATCAATAATTATAATATCAGTTTAAAAAAACGAGATTTGATTTTTATCACACACAAAAGAACCGAAAAGTTGAAAAAATGTAGAAATGTGTTCAGGGAGATCTATAAATAAATAATACTAGTGCATAACATCTGCTGAAGTAATTAACACGATTTTGCAGGAATTATATATTTCAGTCTTAGCAGATTGACTATTTATTATAAAATCTTTAAATTGATATAAGAATTGCCTCTACAGAAAGATAAAAATTTAAAAAGCCATTATTATAAAAAATCAATTTAAAGATTCTATGATAAATACACAATCTGCTAATATAGTTCCTGGAAAATCATATCATTTCTGTTTCTCATCCACATAATTTGAGTTTTTAATAATTACAATCTAATTAATTAAAAATGCTTAATATAAGTTATGTATTATTACTGTTTATATGTACTATTATAATAATTTTTTTTTCATGTGCCATAGCATCAGCCGGGAAGCGAACCCACTAACCCGGGACAACTGCTTGTAAAGCAGCTGTCGCTGACCTCTCGACCACCAATGCTTGACTACTATAATAATTCAAGTGTTGGTTTGTATATAACACAAAGGCACATATAAGGTTAACAACTTTAGCTCAGAGATAAACTTATCTTTATTCTATACATTAATGAACTAGATAAAGCTTACTTGACACAATCTTCTAATCCATTATTTGTTATAAATGAAAGAATATTGATTTAAATATCTTGCAGAAGGATTTTATCCTGAGCTTAATATATAAATAAATACTGTTTATATTTTCATTAGCCATCTTATTTCACTTCAAATTATATTTCAAAAGGAGCTATTGTGATTAAGGTAATGAAAAATGGATTTCAAGATTAAATGATTTTCATTAAATATGACCATGATTAGACTTAAAATAAGTTTGTCATAAACTAAAAATATTTGTCTTGATGAATTCATAGTGCTTTAAAATATAATGATACTTTAAACTACATGTAGTTATAAACATCCTGTAAATAATGGTAAATTCAAAAGCTAGAGATTTCTGGATCTTGATCTCAAATGAGTATGGCAAAAAAAAAAATATTTTCAGTTGATTCATTGAATGGAACTATTATGCTCAACCTGCATGTGGGTACCTGAATGTCACTTGACCTCCCAGGCAACTTTTTTTTCTTCTAATAATATTAAATCTCAAAAGAATGAGGGAAAATCAATCATAAGGTATTTTATATATAAACTTTTAAGTATTAATAAAGTACATCTGCTTCCCACATGATAAACTTTCATTATGCTATTGCAAAGTAATAAGTTTAATTTATAGAGGTTTTAAATAACAACAACAAAAGTTTAATTCAGAATGAAATGTCATGAACTATTACATTTTGCTTTCTTTCTTTTTTTGAAAAAAAAAAATTAGAAAAAAATATCTGAAATTGCTGTGAATCATCACTTTGAAATAAACATGTTTCAGTTTTTTTTTAAAAAACACTTATTGTTTATTTCGTTAGCATCTGTCTATGCAAGTTTCTCAAAATTAGAGCTGAATGTTTATATCAAGGGCAGACATTTATTCAAATGAAAAGCCATCTATTATTATAAAGCATTAGTGAACAATGGATATTAGATGATAAATATTACCTCTACAAATCCATACAGTGGATATTAGATGATAATACCACCTCTACAAATCCACACAGTATTAGTTACTGGTTCCATCAGTGAGGATCTAGCAGTTATTTTTTTCTTTTAAGCTATCCAAACTAAGAAATTGAATTCAGACATCTTAAAAATTTAAATGGAAGACCACTTTACGTGCACGATTGTACAGATCTGAGAGTAATCCAATAACTACATATTTTAGTGACTTTTAAGTTTTATATTAACTGCAAACTAGAAATGTAAATATAATAGCACTAATATCCGATTCTTAAACTCGGATGCTAACTTTCTTTCTAAAAGACTATATCTAAATGCAACTCACTATATTCCATTTTCAGTCATATCAACTCAATTAAAGCAGTCAGTCTTTCAACTCTTTAGAAGATCTTTAAAATAATATCTCTAATGTATATGGAGTCTAATTCTTCAAAGAAAACTATACTCAAGTTCATCAGATTTTTTTTTTAATTATTATTTATCATTCACTTACATGCTCATTTCAATTTTTAATTAATTTAATTTCGAAATAATGAATACAAAAAGCTAACCACATATATATATTAATAAACACAGCGGTGGAAATACATATACATGAAATAGAAGTAGAGACTGAAAATAAACACCCACCTTCTCTATATCAAAAAAGGGAAGTAAGTGCTGGTTGTCTCTTGACAAACCAATTTATAGAAGAAGACAAGATGATAGGATTCCACGTTTGTCGTCCAACAAATTAGTCCTATAATAACAATTATCCTTTTATTTAAAAACCTAAAAATTTGGTTTTCATTTCCACAAATCAAAGATCTCTAAATCCATACACCATGAATTATATTGCATGAAGAAGTTAATACATATAAAGTTTGTGCAGCCATTGCATGTAAATTTAATACAAATATTTCCTCCTCTTTATTAATGCATGAAATAATAAATATATCCAATACCTAAATATTATAACTAAATAATATTTAACAAATAATTAAAATTTATCTTTATCTTCTTAAATATCCTGGTCTCCGTCAGAAAATAAATTTGATTCTTAATATTATATGTATAATATCTTCATCCATTTCACCCTCACCTCAACCCCAGAGAAAATGTTTAATATACCCCTAAGTCAGTTGAACATGTGAAATCATTTTTATTGGTAATTAACACAGGCTAAGGCTGAACAATTAACGCAAACATTAATTAATACAAATGCATACTTAACAGTCGGAACAAATTTTATTAACAATAAATAAACAATACAAAATATTCTACTTGATTAAATATTAAGATTAGTGAAGCATAAAATTAAATTTAAAATATGCTTTTGACGAAAGGTACGATTACTTTCTGACAACTTCTACCCACTTATTAACTGCCTTGATAAAATATATAGATTTTAAATACTTCAGCTATTATTTAAAGTGATATAAAAATCTCTCCTCACTCAATTCAATTTATTTGAATATTCAAAATAGACAAACCGGAATCAATAAAAACATTCTAATTTTAATAATTGTGGATCTAACAAGTTAATTAAATGAAAGTTCACTATTATTATTGACAATTAGCATATTAAATTGGATTACGTAGTCAATGTCGTAAATATGTTTTAATCTAATATAATTTCCCTCCTGGAAAAAATATCTCTCACTCTGAAATGGTCATAATATTTTGTAGACGGACAGTTTTAACACTATTTAGTGAAATGTCATTTTCGGTTTGTATTTAAAAACAAATAAATACATTTTTCACTCAAACATGCTGACAAAAGTAGAGCTTTGATTTCTTTACCAGGGTTATTTACTACAAAGTTTTAAAATCAGACAAATCAATGGCAGATAAAACTAACAGCTACTGTGATCATGAACTGGGACATATTCTATAATAAAATCTTAGTCACTAAATAATAAAAAGACATTAAAAAAATACAATTATTTCTTGTGAAAAATCTTGTGTTTGTCCCAAATTCTAGGACTTCCAAAAATACACAAAGCAGATACCCCCCTTCCCTCCTTCATCCAATAGAGTGCAATAGTATCTCCCACTCACATTTTAGTTAGGTATTATATTTAATTTAATAAAACCTACAATTCCATTTATTAAATCATATATAAAATATAAAAAATTCTATACATGTTATTCTCATCAGCTTCGAGGTTGTTTATTTATTTATTTACAAATAGTACAATTGATTAAGCTTTGAATGTCACTTCTCAACATTGCAACTTACGGGCAGGGCCACTGCATGTGGTAATGCAGGTTGTGTGATACACAAAGATGCTTCATCACAGGGGCACCAAGACGTCAACATAATTAATAAAATTTATATGTAAATAAAAATGTTTACATTTTCAAATCACTTCATTATTAGAATTACATTCTGAATATATATATATATTATTTAAATATGAGTGTAATACTTCTTTACTTAACCTTATTGTGACAATTGCTTGAACCTTAAATTTCCAGGCTCGAGGAGAAAATATGCTACATATATACTCTTATCTTTGCAGAGATTAAGTGGTATTTTTTTCTTAATTAAAACCAGGGCTTTTTTTAAGTAAAAAAAGATGCCAGAATGCACTTCTTATCAAGTTTTTTACTAAAGAAAATTATATTCAAATATCATTAAAATTAAACTTAAAGTAGATTTTCCAATGCTATGAAACAAATAAAAAATTAAACAAAATTTACAATATTTTTTAATTTTAGATATGTCAAATCTAAGGTTAAATAAACAAATGTACAATTGATAACTAAATGTAAAATGAAATTGTAAAACTTTATATAATTAAATAAAAGTTTATAGTGACTTCCA
Organism: Epiperipatus broadwayi; assembly: GCA_028023455.1. NCBI lineage: Eukaryota > Metazoa > Onychophora > Udeonychophora > Euonychophora > Peripatidae > Epiperipatus > Epiperipatus broadwayi. The sequence goes on from JAQFVV010006652.1 coordinate 285,602, forward strand.
AAGTTTTATCCAATTCTCATCTAACCAATCATCTTAATTCATTTTCTTAGTGGTAAGGTCTATGGCTGAATGATGTCCTCTGAGTAACCAGAGATCAACTTATTCTGAAGAATCGAAAAGTGTCAAATGTGGTCCCATAAGTTTGATGAACAAAAGTGCCAAAACTTTTGATCTTCAATGAAGATCTTATTGGGGTGATAATTAGATTCATTTGTGAAAACTCATATTCACTTGAAGAAATGGGAATAAAATTCAAAGCATATATCAAATGCAATAGTTTTTCAGGATATGTCTTTTCAGGAATGTATTGGCAAAATCCATGAATCATTCATTTGTCTTTCATTTAGTTGTATAATTAAAACCAGGGCTTTTTTTAAATAAAAAAAGATGCCAGAATGCACTTCTTATCAAGTTTTTTACTAAAGAAAATTATATTCAAATATCATTAAAATTAATCTTAAAGTAGATTTTCCAATGCTATGAAACAAATAAAAAATTAAACAAAATTTGCAATATTTTTTTAATTTTAGATATGTCAAATCTAAGGTTAAATAAACAAATGTACAATTGATAACTAAATGTAAAATGAAATTGTAAAACTTTATATAATTAAATAAAAGTTTATAGTGACTAACAAAGTTTTATCCAATTCTCATCTGACCAATCATCTTAATTCATTTTCTTAGTGGTAAGGTCTATGGCTGAATGATGTCCTCTGAGTAACCAGAGATCAACTTATTTTGAAGAATCGAAAAGTGTCAAATGTGGTCCCATAAGTTTGATGAACAAAAGTGCCAAAACTTTTGATCGTCAATGAAGATCTTATTGGGGTAATAATTAGATTCATTTGTAAAAACTCATATTCACTTGAAGAAATGGGAATAGAATTCAAAGCATATATCAAATGCAATAGTTTTTCAGGATATGTCTTTTCAGGAATGTATTGGTGAAATCCATGAATCATTCATTTCTCTTTCATTTAGTTGTAGTCTGATTGACATGTTTCTAATTTTCAACTCTCCAAAATATCAATATCTTCAAGCTAATATTTTTGGTGAAGTACATGAGCCCAAAGTGCAAACTCAACATTTTTGCTATCTAGCATCCTTTTTTTTATTGACTCTTCCAATGTGGTATAAAATGTTTTCGGGTCAATAGGATGATCATTTTTTGAAACGTATGCATGAAGTGAAACTCCACATAAATGCAGATCATGTACTGCAGCTACAGCACATTTATAAAAGGGTCCAAAATTCTGTTTTGTTTCTTCAAAAATATTAACTAATGTAAAGGTTCACATTACAATCTTGTAGATCCAAACTTACTTAGTTCTGACAATTCTTGGAGAACATTGCACACCAATGCTAGATCCAATAAAAAGGTTGTAGATGTTATTTTTTTCTTTACACCATTTCATTTATCATTTTTATCTCTTGTAGGACTGTTCATTGATTTTTCAAAATGATGCACAAGAGATTCAAAATTATTCCACATAGCTAAAACTGAATGAAAACTAGATAGATATACCACCCATCTAGTACTTAAAACTCTTCCAATTTTTAGCACATCAATGCCTAGTGATTATGTAACTCTATTATTTTTCAGTGGTGCATGATATAAAACATAAAGTTTATCAATAAATGATTTGAATCTATTTATACCTGAAATTTTCTTTACAACACTTACTGAAAATTCTAATCTATGGTTATCACAATCCCAAACTATAAGGGAAGAAAATTTTTGTATCAGCAATTCCTAACATCACAGTAGCACCATCTTATGCTACTGAAATTAAATATTTTTTTAAATAATCTGATATTCTATAAAATTCAAGACATTGGGGTAAGGATTCAAATATTCCTTTTGCCATTACATTTTTAAGTTTGATCAAGTCTAAAAATAAATTAATCAATGAATTCATTTCAACACTTTCGATACAAGAACAAATACAATAAGGGGAGTTTTATGCTTATGGTAGTTAATTCATTAATTATCAATGACATTGTATTTTTTGATTGAACAATTTCTTTAAATACATTTTTTCTCACTTCATCATTTATATAATTCATGATATTAATCTATGTGTTTGATGAATGAAGAATATGACCCATTTCAATTCCATCCAGTTCTTGCAGATCAATATCACTTTTAAAAGTAGAAAATGATTGATTTTCATTTGCTACATTATAGGCAGTTTCACAATTTTTTGTTATTATTTTGAGATAATGATTTTTAAAAAATCTTTTCGATCTCCTTTTTTTCAGCTTCAAAAATAATTTTTAATGCTGCTTTGTGTGCAACAGATTTTTTGTGATAAAATTTTTTTTTTCGAAATAAGCTCAATTGTAATTTCCTATCTTTCCCAGAATAAGTGATTTCATTGTTGGCCTATTCTTTAGAAATTTTCATTCCTATCGTAGCTTCAATTCCAAGAATTCTAACATTTCTGCAAGGTGTGCAGCCAAGTTTCATTTTGTGTATGTTCAACCATTCATTTTTTGAGCAAAAATCATTTTTTTGATTCAATGACCAGAAATCTGGCCAATCATTTTGAGTTCGGTATTGCACCTCAATGTCTGTTTGAGGTGACTTAGGAATGTCAACTTGCACCAATATTTCCATATTTTCTGTCATCATTTTGGACTTTTTATTAATGGGACCAATGAGCAAGAAGTAACGGAAATGTTTTTCATTTTTAAACTTGGGGTAAACTTTTACACTAAAAAATAAATAAAATAAAAATGTCATCAAATTTTTATAAAAATAAAGAAATTAAATATTCCACACATTGTCAATCACTACACAGGTGCATTCAATAACAAACATCAGACATTACTTGGTGCACATGCATTGCTGTAATCAGTCATTGACCACGAATGACCAATAGGGACATAGACGAATCCACTTCTCACTACATGAGAGTGCCAATTTTGAATTCATCCATATTTCATCTGATTCATAAAACATATTTTTTTTTTTGAATTATATAAATATGAATTATATAGGGTATATGAGCACAGACTTTCACACAACCCATCACTCTCCATACTATCTCATAATACTGATACACTTGAACACATATATGTTGAAAAGATAAATAATCACCAATATATGTATTTCATGCGAAACCAGCAATCATCAGTTGGTCCAGATTACCATCTCCACACATATACGCTATAAGTGCTCAGATATATATCAAGATAGCCAAACCTCATACTTTAATGGATAGGCTTCAATCTACTCCACTCTTCAACCACCCATCCAATTGAAAATCTGATGATGGAATGCTCATGAATTGTAATTATGTACATGTGATACTGTTTCATCTAATTATGTTTGAAACAGTAAAAATACTCCAAAAAGGTGCTGGAATGCTGTTCTACCATGTTGTACATGAAAAAAAAAAAGCCCTGATTAATACTAAATAAAATTTACTCAATTTTTTTTTTTAAATTTCAATGTGAGTTCCAAACTGACTCCAGCATTTATTCACCTTAAATTTATTATTTTCACATATTTGTATTTTTATATTGATTAGATCTTTCATTATGAGTTTAATCCCTTGAACATTCCAAAACATAATACTGACCCTTCTACAGTACTTTTAGAAACTCCTGACCTTATTTTACAGGCTAAAAAAAATCAGAAAGATTTAGTTTGTAGTATTTTTCTGATGGTTTCTAGAAATGAGATAGATAACCCATAATCCTACTGCTTTAAACTTTTAATATTTGATTTGAAGAAGTTTATCAAAAGCCCAGTCACATCTGGAGGTAGTGCTGAAATTACTATTAAATAAATAATATGGCAATTCATTTTAAAGATAAAGAAATTAAGCTTACAGCAATACATGTAAATCTCATCATACTTTAAAATTATTTGCATAAAATTACTTATTCCATGTGGCTTCTTTTCTTTAGTTATACTATTATAATATTAATATCATTTATGTTCTTTTTTTCTCTCATAAGAACTTTATCACTTAGATAAAATGATTACATTAGTACAACACTGAATGCTTTTTATAACCCGCTATTGATGGATTCGATTGCCCCAGTAATCTTCTTCAGAACTATAACAAACACAATATAAATACATGAATACAAATATACATGAAATTTTACATTTTATATAAAATAAAATTAAAATTATATGTTCATGTAGATATGTATTCACGTATTTGTATAGTGTTTGTTTATTTTATATAAAATGTAAAATTTCATATACATTTGTATTCATGTATTTGTATTGTGTTTGTTACAGTTCTGAAGAAGATTGCTGGGGCAATCGAAACCATCAATAGTGGGTTGTAAAAAGCATTGTAAAAAATAATAAAGAATATAAATGATATTAATATTATATAGATCTGACAATGCAATAATAAAGATAAAGTTATAATTCTTCATAAAAAAATAATTATACTATTCTCTATATCTAAACGTCATTCCCTTGTGACCTGATCATTAGCAACCATTATTGCTTTGCCAACAACATTCCTAATTATCAAAAAAACAAAAACATTAAAATAATTTTAAAGATGTTTTTAATAAGTAATTGGAAAATGTCTCCAGTCTTCTTTATAGGAATGTATTAAGATTTAAAACAAGCTTCAATAATCAAGTTATCTTCTTTTTTAAAAAAAATACTTTTAAAATAAATAATATAAAACTGTATTATAATCAAACCCTCGCCCCCCTTTATCCAGAAGCATTTGTTATAATGAGGGAAAACTAGATGAGACATTCTTCTAATGTGGTACCCAAGCATTGGTCATCGAAAGGTCAGCGACAGCTGCTTTACAAGTAATTGTCCCGGGATAGAGGGCTCGCTTTCCGGCTGATGCTATGACACATGAGAGAAAAAAAAAGTATTGTACTAGATTGATTTAAAATAAAACATTATGACATTTCTGGAAAAATAATAATGGGAAATCTTGCGTTAACATTCATTGTATTATAATTATTGCAATTAAAAATGTATTTAATCATGGAGGAAATCATTTCTATTGTATTGTAATTTGTTTTTTTATTTCGTTATTTTGAACTATGAATAAGAATTAAATGAACAATTACAATACAATAAGTATTAATTAATTGTGATGAAGGTTTGGACCATGTGATTTTTTAAAAAATATAATATATAATAAATAAAAGAGATAGAAAAAAAAAATATTTTCAGCTGAGAAAGGTTTAAAAGAAAATCTTCGTATGTCAAAATATAAAGATCAATTAATTATTCTCAGATGTTCAAATGTCACTTAATTTCCAAAATGACAATTAACCTCCCAAACAACTGACTATGTAATATAATATACATTATAATAATATAAATTACTATTATAAGTTTATAATTATAAATTTATTAAACGCACATTGATTACGTAAGTAATATTTACTGAGGCTATAACCTCGACAATATGCGTATAACATGCGATAGTAGGGACTTCTACAGGTGTTTTAACCACAAGCTTGTGCTCTGGAAGAAAAGAGGGGAACCCTTCTTTACTTCAACCTACTTTCTATTTAAATAGGTGAAGCTGAAGCGGTTAGATCTGCGAGCGTGAGGTCAATATATACATCTAAATATAAACTAAACACTCTCAGAGGCAACATATATATATATATTATCTGTTAATATGAGCAAATATATTCAGAGAAGTATTACATACTAATAAGTTTGTTCAATGCGAAATATTATTGACGCAAAACAATAAGAATTCTATTATTATACAGTCAACAAATGCAAAAAAAAAAAAAAAAATGAAAATATCATTATTCATTAAAAAAAAGCTTAAATACATATTTTAGTATTTGAGTTGATGCAGTAAATAATTAATTTTAACTTGTTTCCAGATTTCCCACCCACCCCTATCCTTTTGGCTAATATATTTATTAGTTTATTAAAAACACAACGTATACTATACTTAATATATTCAAATTAGAATTTGAAATATGTCATTTCTGAAAGACTGCAAACCATTATTTTACTTGACAGAATTTATTATTAAATAAAATAAATGTATTTGGTTTATTTATTTGAAAAGTTTATTTAATGATAAATTGATAAATTGTCAACAGTAAATATACATATATTATATAATAAGTTTATACAAAAAATAAATCTTTAATAATAATTCTTCTGTGCAGTTATGCTACAATGTATAGTGTTCTGATTTAGTTTCAAAATACACATTTATTTACCCTCCATATGAATTATACAAAGTTACATATCAAATATAGTATTTCTACTAAGATTACATCACACACATATATATATATAGAATTCTTATCAATCAAAATACACTGTAATTAACAATGAATCCAACATAATGATGAATAGTATATAATAAATCAAATAACATGTTAATTTACTTTAAAAAGAACCTTAGGAGAATAAATGATATCAGATTATCATAAGCCTCCTTTCAAGGCCATCCATTAGAATCAACATCTTTTTTTTTTTTCATGTGTCAAAGCATCAGCCGGGAAGCGAACTAGCAAACCTGGGATATCTTTGATTGCACGAAAATCAATTTAGGAATATAGATAACTTCTCATAGCAAATCTTATTAAACCAAAGGTCTTAAAACATTACATATAACAAATTTGAGTCCTTCTTTTAGTATTCTGATGTCCTTCAGTTTCCTCGATTTACATACATTACTTTAATGAAATTTCCCCATCTTAGAAGCATTATCTCCAGTCAGCTTAACTAAATGTTTTTTTTCTGCTTAGACTCCAAATCATCTGATTACTTCAGCTCATTCTCTATCACCCAATGTCCACTCTTAAAAAGTCCATCTTCTTCTTTAGCTAATTCTTGATGCCAGTGATCCACTGAATATTCCCATGGTTAATTTCTTGTACAATGTTATACGTCAATATTCTCCAGACTTATACATTGTCTTAGATTGATTTGAGACCAAGTTTGATTGATTAACCATTTTTGGCAAAAAATTTTATCAGTATTTTTAATTTGTTGTAATAAATACACTATTGTTTTAACTGGATCATAATCTTTCTCACTCTCAAAAAGCAGTTTATTTCTCAGTGTCCAAATACAGAAATTGATAAATGTTGCTAGTCTTATAATTCCAAAGTGACTTTTCTTAAATGCTTTTATCAAGTGTTCACACATTGCTTCACCATAGTTAGTAAAGAATTTGATGGCATTACATAGGCTAGTCCAAATTTGGCACTCCTCTAGTACATGTACCATTGTCTCATCATCCTTTATGTAATAACAAAGTCTATTTTTTTACATTGTATTGCTTATCATATTTAATACTTAACTGATGGGTTTCTACATTATTCCACATATTAAGCAGCTTGATGATTTCCTTCAATGTAAATACTAAGATATTACATTTTACATATATTATGTTTAATAGCCCACATCATTTAATAAGATATTATAATGGTTTCCTGAAACAAAATAGTTACATAATATCTCCAGTGCTTCCCACATTCACCCAGGTGGCACTCTGATCAATCTGCATGTAGATGGGTATGAAAGATAATGTGATATGCAAAAGATTTAGATAAATAATTTATGTCAGTATACTTATACAAAAGGTAGGATGATTGTGTTAGGAGAATTGTTGAGTATTGTAGTGTTAAGGAATGGGATAGAAGAATAGATGCACTAATAAAAAATAGGGAGTTGGAGAGATGGAGAGCTAGTATGTAAAGTAAAAAAAGAATTTAAATATTTATAGAAGTAAACAGAATATTAGGTGTGAGTTAGTTTATGATAATAGCAAAAAAAGTAGTTTACTGTTTAAGGCTCAATTGAATGGGATGTTTAGCAACAAGGAAATATACACATAAATGGAAAAATATGGGTGATTTAGTCTGCAAGTTATGTAAGGAAGGCAAAGAAAATATAGGCATCTGTTAATTGAATGTAAATATCTGAAAGCAGAAAGGGTACAAATAATGAAGTTGTGGAAGAATAAATATGAACAAAGTGATTATACAGAAAGGTGGCTTATTGGTTTTTATGCTGGGTTTGGGAAAAGATACGGGATTTTAGATATAAAGGCCATGGGATTGACAGAGATTATGTTTTAAAAATGGGATGGAGCAGAATAGAGAAGAATATAGGAAAACTTGGGGTGGGGTATGGAAAGGGAAGTCAAAGTGGCTAAAAACAGGTTTCTCTGGGCACAGTTGCGGATTCCTGACTCTGCATAAGGAGAAGTCACCGTGCATCACATCATCACATTGAACAGTAAATTGCTAGAGGATTTGTATTTTGGTGAGAAAATGTTTATGATGACCGATAATGTATGCACAATATTATGCATAATTAAAATACCGTAAGTTCTATGAATATCAACAAAAAATAGAAATTCTATCTGCACTGAATAAAAAAACAAATCGTTTTATTTTTTTAATTTTTAATTTTAATATAGTAATAAATAAATATATATTCTTTGTTTATTAAATGTATATGTATTTTTTATGAAGGTAAGATTTGAAAAAAAAAAACAATTATAGTTTATTATTTTAAAGAAACTCTACAATTATTGTTCTGCTTGAATTATTTTAATTTAGCCATTTGTTGATGCCAATTTCAACTGTTGTTTTGTTTATCTTTTCTTATTAAACATTTGAAGATTATAAAGTCGGCGGATTATTTTCTTAGTAATGTTAGACGAAAGATAATCATAATCAGTATCTGGCAAAGATGCTATAATAACAATTGCTCCCCTTCCCACCTCATTCCTTCTTACACAAAAAAAAAAAGCTTTTAGAATTATTTTTAAAGTTAATATAAAAATTTGTTGATAAATTAGAATTCTTGTTTGTTTTTTTTATTCAAATCAAAGAAATTTCAATTATAAATTTTTACATTATTATTTACTTCTGCGTCACATGACACCATCATCATATTTAAAGAAAATAAATCTTTGCTTTAAAATAAAGGATTTAAGCAGCATTTTAAACATATAGTTGTGAAACGAGGACATTAATTGTGAAAATTAAATATAAAGTACTATTCGTATATATATGAAATATAGTGGAAGCAACTACTCTTCACACATGCGTTAAAACTGACACGTACTCTCCAGTCAATATTTGTTTTAAAAACCATAGGACACGCACTCTCCTGTCAATAACTGTTTTAAAAACGATAGGTGGTCTTATAGTATTGACGGAAGAATAGTCATTTGGGAAGACCATTTCCTTCCACAATATTACAAATATATAAATCGCTATATTATTAATTCTTAAGGTATGTATATAGAAATATGTTACTTATGCCTAAAAAAAAAAAAAAGGCGAAATGTTCCAATTAAAATTTACATTATATTAAGAATTAGTGGTTGAATTATATATACTTCATCAATTAATGTTAATTCTCTCATTCCAATTCATAAAAATAAAGGATACATAAAAGACTGCAGTAATTATCATGAAATATCAATGTTATCCGCAACAGCTAAGATAATTTCAAGAATTTTAAATATCTGCTTCAGCTCAAAAAGACTCTATACAGCTTTAGAAAATTAAGAAAGATTATTGTAGCATTTTGTAAAAATGGCAGACATGTTTGTGCACTCCAGAAAAACTAGAATTGTTCGAGTGGTTGTTGTAGATCGCGTGCTGATAATGGAGGAAGTTACGCGACGGACGATAATTCCAAGAGATATTTGCTGATTGCAAATATTTCTGGATAAAAGACATTACCTGATTGGACAAGGATTAATTGCTACAGTTATCAGCAAGCAATAAAAGACAGTGTAACAACTACGCAGGGGTAAGGCAGTTATTAGCAGCCATATTTAGAGTACAATGGCAGTAGACGTCTAGTAGTTTTGAGTAGAGATATCTCGCGTCAGTGCTCGTGGTAAATGACCAGTGCCCAGTGGAAATGTAGTCCATGGGTGTAGCTGGAAGAGCCCACAGAAATGGGGAGACTGCAGCAGAGTAGAGCATTCGTTGCAGAGTAGAGCATTTGTTGCAGAGCAAGAGCATCCGTTGCCAGAGAATTATAGAGATAGAGTGTTGCAAACTATTCCCTATTCAGACTGAGTAAAATATTGTGTATATTTATTTGATGACCGCAAAGACATTCTTGTGGATATAACATTGGCGCAGTCGACAATTATAAAGATGGTTTTTGATATCAGGCAAAGTGCGATTTACATATTGCTTTTAATGACTTTGTCAAGGCATTTGATTCAATTGATCAGTCATATGTGTGAAATATTTGAAAATGGTTGGATGTCTATGGAATTTTATTCATTTAATATAGCTTCTAATGATAGAATGAAAGAAAGAGTTGTTTCTTGGTAAAAAAATCTACAGTATTTGAAATGAAAACTAATATTAAACAAAAATGTTTACTAATTCCAACTTTGTTTTCCACTTTTATATCAGTCAACTTTGGAACAGGTTAGGAGGGCAACATTAGTCAAACAATAAAATATAAGTTTGACGGTGACATTTTTAATTTGGACCAATTAAAAGTAAAAACAAGAACTTCAACTTTTTGACTTTTATTTTTTCTAATTCAAAACATCATTTACATAATGTTAATGTTCTGAGTGCAATCTATAAAGAATTTAGTAATGAATATTTAAAAAGCTTAGGCTTTTCAGCAGTTAATATCTAATAATAATAAAAATCATTTTTGGTCGAAATGTTTATCAGTTTAAAAACGAAAGAATTTAAATATTTTAAATAGATTTTTAAATAGAAAGACTGATCTAGATGTTGATGAGCAAAACATACTCCAATGAGACCCCCTGTACTTTATAATTTAAACAATTATTACAATTAAACTCATTGTATATAAAATTGTTATTATGCCCAATTTATGGTATGAAAGTAACACTGGGACTCCTATTGATACAATATAAAAATGAGAAAACTTTTTATTTAGAGATGCTTTCTAAGATTCTAATAATATGATTGCAAAATCATAACACTAATTTGGTATGTTCTTTAGCTTATTGGATGTGATATTATAGTTTACTACTATAAAACCATAACTTCATTGGAATAGGCATATAAAGCAAATGAATAATAACAGATTTCCTGAAAAAAATGTTTTTAATCATTTTGAGCAGTACTTTCATGGAAGAGGTAGAGTCTGGTTTATGTTATAACGACTATCTCATGGACACTGAAAAAAGGTGCTATATTGATTGTTTCATTGGAAAGATATGATCGAAGATAGAACAGAATGGAAACTGTAATCAGACAAATAAAATTTGCTGCAGACTAAGTTAAGATATAAGACACCAAAATTAAAGAATATCAGCTTGTAATGTATGTGAGGGTATTTGCGTTTCACCAATTGATTTTTATAGACAGTGCAAAATTAACCTCTAATGTTATTTTCTGACTTTCTGGAATTAGAATGGTTATACTTGTTCATGAAGATTTGCTAATGATGACAATCAGGATAATGAGTTTTATTTGTACTTACTTTAATCCTAAAGGTACTACAGGTTTTTTCAGTTCTGCTCATTATCCACAAGTACTGCCACACACACGTACCAATGATATTTCCATTCTTATCAAAACAACATTAATTCAGCACTTCTTCTAAATATATACAAAATAAGCAGGAGATACCCAACATCTTTTATATTATAGTTTTTGTCATATCTATTTCTCCTGTAAGAAAATTATTCAACCTTCAATATTCTCTGGTTCACATATAAAATGTCTTAGAAATATCCTTGTTTTCCTATCTATAACTTTAAAATATCTAGCAATATAACCAAATTCTCTTCATCAAATGTCTTTATAAAATCAACAAACAATATCAATCTCTTCTATATATATATATAACCAACTGCTTTTTTATTTTTTTATCATTCTAGCTTTCAGAAATTCAAAAATATTTAATGCGTTAAAAATCGGTCTTCTTAAAATTATCAATATATATTACCTACACATGAGATTAAGATATTTGTTTAAAAATCCTCCCATTTCAAAAAAAAAAAAAAAGTATTTTCTCTAATGGAAAAGTAACTGCATGAATCCCAATTTTCAATAAATAAAATTTTTTAATTCCATATAGATAAGATTTAAAAAAAAATAAGATATTAGAATCTAACACAGGCGATAATATTAGACATCTCGAAATCAATCCTGATGTTCAATTTTGCATTATTCTCTTTTCAACAAATGACTGGAAAAAACAGTCAAATTTAATTAAATGTTTGAAACGTTGTGTTTCTTTAATATTTCAAAAGAGTTCTTTAATTTTGTGATGCTATCTAAATACTGTTTTAGAAATACTACATGTTGATTTTAATTAGGCAATAGGGTGCTATAATCAAATGATAATACTTGATCATAAAGAATGGTTTGCTATGCTCACAACTACTTTACATTATCCTATTATATCAATATTTAGAGTTAAATCTTAAGATTTAATTAACCTTTTAAGTGGCTAGATATTTATTTAGAAAATTATATATTACTTTATTATATAAGTTTTGTGCTTCATAGGCTGATATTATTATTACATTGAAAGACAAGTAAACACTTTTAAATGATCCACCACAAAGACGGAACAATATTCATCAATCTGTTCTCTACTTAAAAAAATAGTTAGATACTTATTTATTAATACTGGATGTTTAGCTATCAAGAATAATCATAAGCCAGTTGAAATCTGAAAGCAATCCCCAAATAACACTCAAAGGGATGTGCAAATCACTGTGCTACAAGAACTTGTACTAGTTAATGTTTTTTTTAATGTTGTTGCTTTTAGCTAAAGTCTTTTTAGATTTAGCAGATTTTATTGATTTACAATGAAGCTGAAAACTATGCCGTATCAAACTACATGATTTCAATTATATACTAACCAAAAATAAATGTAAATATTTAAAAAAAAAAAAACAATGAAATTCATAAACATATTAAATTTTATGATTTTTGATATGGCAATAATCTTTTCTTTTCTTTTTTTTTTTTTTTTTGCGAATATAACATTCTCAGATATCAAAAAAAATTGATCCTGTTTCTTTGTGGTTTTAAGTAATATATTAGCATTGTTGTAAGTATGCCTGTTCTCAAGAGTTTTATATTGATACTTATTAGCATATCTTCAGCAAAATCTGGTATAATGAGCAATTAAATCATAAAGTACTTTTATTAAATAAATAAAAAAATACTGATTTAATAAAAAAAAAAAAAAGTCATATTGTGAAATCAATCATATGTTTCTAAAGAATGAGTTAACAGGCAGAGAAATTATAAAAAGAAGCAGATTCATGTCACTATCCCTTGTGGCCCTGAAACAGCTAAAGTTGTAAATAAATTAAGAGATATTTTTTTTGGTTAAAATGAAAAAAGCCTCAAATCTATGATCAAATGATATGAATCATAAGAAAGTTCTGTTTGATGATCTTGTATTGCATTAGAAAGCTGTAATTTTCTATAAAAAATTTAGATAAAAACCTGAATCACACCATTTTAAGCTATTCGATGAAAAAGAAATGGTTGCATAGATTCTGATATCATCTTAATAATATTAAAATATCCAGTAAAGCTGTATTTTCCAATAATGAAGCTGCCACTACATTATCATGAAAATTTTTAAAAAAAATATTGGAAAAAAAAAAAATCTGGAATAGATATTTAATTGTAACAAAACAGGATTGTGAACAATTGCACACACACAAACAATATTATAAATATTTACGTAAATAGTTGTTCCAATATCTACTTATAATATAAAATGTAACAAAAACAAGTTCATCACTGATATATTATGTAAACACTCTAATAAAGCGTTTGATAAGGGCGATTATTATAAAATTTACCCATTTGCTGCAAATCCCCCTTTGAATGTTGACCAACACTAAACTTCATAAGCATAACACACATCTTAGACTCATGTTGGACTTCATGGGTGCTCATTTTAATACAACTAAATCAACCAATAATTGACTAATCATCTAGGATATGAGGAATGCACCATCAAATCCTCATTTGATTTCGGGTCTTGTATTAAACATATTAAACTTAATTCAACATATAAAATAGCTTCGCTGAACATCACGGAACTGTATTGATCAATCAACACTAACTAAACAAAATTACTTTCAAATATGCAGATTTTATCATAGCATATATATCTAGACTAAATGATGACATCATAGCCACATTTAAATTCAACCTAATAATATGACCGATAGATGGCCCGTGGGTCTTCCCCTCAGTCATATCATTTTCAGTCTATCTCTAAACCACTTTGGAAAATATAATCATTCCATCATACCTGGATCACTTTCCAGATCTCTTACACCCACATTATGTTGATGACATTTTCAATGCTGTTCCAGAGCTTCAGTTTTGCTACTTACAATAAAAGCTTCATGCCAATGTCTCACATATTTAGATTTAATAATACAAAAACATCTCATCTTGATTACTCTATATGTGTTAACCTTGCTTGAAAATCATGGGTTCATACACTCTACTTCAACTGTTCTTCAATCTCACAAACTTGCAGGATTATCCTCCTTCCTATACTCTAACCATACTCTATGTAAACATGAATCATCTCGCAAGACAAACGTAGAATTATACCAAAATTTAATACTTATTGGACTCAAACAAAGTCTTCTAAAAAGAAAAAGAAAACAATTTTACAACAAATTAAATTCTAACTCTCTTATTGATAAGAGACAATGCCTTCTCTTATCATAAATTCCTACTTTATCAAAAACTTCTCCAACTTATCGCCTTGCTATCCATATCCCCCCTCCATCTACCAATCGATTACTCAACAACTCCAAGGATAGGCTTGAACCTGAACTTACTCCCAGCAGTTTATAAAATTAAATACCCCCAAGCCAAGTGCCAATCAATCTATTATGGTGAAACTTGAACATCTTTATCTACAAGCCTTACACAACATCAATATCTATACAAAAGAGCCTCAGACAAGCCAGAACACAACTCTATCTTCCTAGAACACTAAAAGGTGACAGGACACTAATTTATCCCTTCTTCTACAATCATTCAATACATAAAAAAATGACTCAAAGAGGAAAATCAGAAAAGCATGTTTTGTGCCGGTCAAAACATGTTTATCCATCTAACATGAGCTGGAACTCACAAAATGTACTTCAAACCCAGTCAAGCCCAAGATTTAGGTCAGGGACCAGCCTGAACTCGAACCCACTCCATAAGCTCCAGATCAAATACCTAATGAATAACATAATAGTGATGGCACATGAGAATTAATTTTAATCCGGCCGACTAGCAAAGCTGAGCAAAACAATGAGACATCTGTAATACTATGACTAAACTAAAATATATATATAAGCAGGCTTTACTTTTGGAAGTGGAGAAAAGAGGGAATTCGAACTACTCAAATAAGTTAGACAATAAAAAATATTTTAATATACTGACAAATTATTATACATTTATAAATTAAGTACATTAGTATATGCGTGAATGAGCAAGCAGTAGATGATAACATAGTGTCATTCACGCTATTATTTCTCATATGCTCTTTTATTAATTAGCTACATAATATATTATAAATAAACACACATCTTTGGTGGGTCCAATATTAAGATGCCAATCAAATATTAAAAAGAATTACATAATATTGCCATTAACGCTTTGATTTAGGTTCAGAAACATGGTGACTAACATATATTTTTCTAGGAGCGTTCCGAAATTCATTATACATATGATATAAACTATTTTCGCGCCATTGAGGTCGTGAAAATAAACAAAATACATTTGAAAACATTTGATTATATTTGAATCTATAACAAAATATTTAATGAAAAATTATTTTAACAATAGTAAGACGAACGCTTTATTTTTACCAAGGCATATACTCTTAAATATAAAAATAAGTTACGATGGTGGGACTGTATGATAAGATTGAAATAACATTAAAAATTAATCTGCTAGTAATATTTGGCATATATATATTTTAAGCAGAGCGCAATTTTAATAGTAGAGCATTAAAACTGGGTCATGAAGCAAAAGAAATAAATATACGAAGAAGCTTGCGGTACTGACATTATAACCAAGAAATAATAGGAAAAGTCGTGCTTCTGGACGAAAAATGAAGTGGATGGGCATAGCATGTGCCAGACTTAGAGATCACTGCCAGAGGCCTTTTTGAATGGATGGGCATAGCGTGTGCCAGACTTAGGGATCACTGCCAGTGGCCTTTTTATACGAAGAAAGAATATGCATAGCATGTGCCAGACTTAGGGATCACTGCCAGAGGCATTTTTATATGAAGGCGTGAAAAAGAATCTATGGGTTCGAACTTGTCACAACCCCCAGATTAAGACTAGAAGCACATATATATAAACACAAAGATAAGGCTAAATGTCAGCAACGCAGTAATGATGTCACTAACGGCATGAAATATAATTTACTGCTTTAAAATAGATGACCCTTATTTGAATGCTATAATTTATATAAATAATATCACTATGCAGTTATATATATAGAGAGAGAGATATTTAGATTAATAAAATATACATGAAGATTTTATTTAGTAAAAAAAACAAACAATAAGATTTACCCCCATCCCTTTTCTGATATTTAAAATAATTCAATCCCACCTTCATGATTTTTATAATAACTGGAATATTTAAATACTGTATTTGATATTTTAAGAGTATGAAAAATAAAGTAAGATTAGCAGTTATATAGAAAACAATTATAAGTCACCCTTTCAGAATTTAATAAATAATTATAAAATAAATGTTTCAGAGCGTTAATTAGCTTCAGTTCTGGATTCACCCCGGGTAGAAAATCCAGAGTTAAACAAATATATTTTTATAATAAACCAACATAAAATGTTGGTTCATAAAAACAAACTGGCGAACATATTAATTTATAATGTATTATATACATATTGTAATGAGCACAGACGACGTTACATTGTGTTTTTATTATTAAACATGAAATTAAAATAAAAAGTTCGCATTTAAAAATTTTCTTTAAGAATTAAAAATTGAAATTAAATATCATCTTAAACTCGTATATATAAATCGCACAGAAAAAAAAAAATTATTAAACGAAAACTTTATTAAAGAAAAAGTGTTTTAAAACTAAATTTTCAGTAGAGATTTAAAGATAAAAATATATCTTTAAGTTTGAAAACACATTAATTAATCAGAAATGGAAATGATTGTTTTAATTAGTTAAATGTAAACTAGCCTTGGGCATTTAAATGTAAAAACATTGGTCAGATAGGAAAACAATAGAAACAAATAGCCAATGAATGAAAAACAATGGAATTGGACCTCAGCGAAAGGACCATATCATCATCATGACGTAACGTCCATTGGATCCTTCAAATTAATATAAAAGGACAAGTTTGAAAATTATTCATTAATTATTATTGAGAGATGTGACAGATATGTGTTAGTGCGGAGGTGAAGGAGAAGGGATTGAAAAGACGCACTCTTCAATCCCTTCAGTTCTGCTAAGAAAGAAGGAGAAATGAACTATCGTTTTCTACATTGAGGACCAGTTAAAGCAAAAACCTCCGGATGGATAAATAAATCGGCCAACAGAATACCAATCTTAGGACGGCATGGGAATTCACGTTCATGGCAAGCAATGGATAAAATTGGACGTTTTAAAAAATCATAAGAACTTTATATTCATTTGAACAATAAGAACTCTAAATTTTAAAACTTTTTGGTAAATACTGCAATAGAATCCTATCTGACCAAACTAAAATATTTATTAATTAGTTATAATTTTATTTGATGTGTTTCTTTTGTAAAATCATTTCCATTTATTTATTTATTTATTTTTTGTTCTTTAAGTTTTATCATGATTTTTGTTTTTCGTTAAATTAATTATATAAATGTTAAACTTAAGTCGGGCGTGAATGGCTGTATAGATTTGTAAAGTTATATTAGGGGAGGGTAATCTTAGGTTATTTGTGTCGTAGTTGAATTGGGTCAATGGATGGGATATATTGGTGTGATTAGTAGATGTAATATCAGATTCGCTATGGGCAGAATCGTTTCATATGCCGCACTCACCCGTTTGCCTATGGAAGGAATTATAAGATGGAGAACGCAGTTCCTTTCTATGGAGTTTTTTTTATTGCTCTTCTTGTCAGATAGATGTAATATTCCTATTTGACGAGAGGCAATTTCTTCTCTTAACTTTTTGGTGCTGCCGTATTTCGTATTACATTGAATGCATCGATATATCAGATAAATTGATGCCAGTTTTGGCTGCGAACCTTTAGCCTAAGGTTAAATAGGGATAGAATGTTTTATTTTCAAATGCAAATCTATGTAGTCTATTCATACTCGACACTAAATAAAAATGCATTAAATTTAAGTTGTTTATAGACGCTTGCATGGATTGGTTATCGGTTAAGTATGTTTTGGGTTTTCATATTTGATCAAAATATATAGACATTCGATAAATAATGATACCTTATGGTGAGTATCTAAAATGTATTTATTCGGATGTCTTTTAAGTTATTGGTGACAATGCAAGTATCTTATGGTGAATACTATTGGGTTACTTATAAATTTCCCTCTGCAATTGTCAGTATCAATGATTTTATATTTTGATCGTTTATGTTTATTTTGAAATGTTTTTAACCGTTGTAATCTATGTAACCGATCTATACTCAACATTATTAAAACAAATTTTTATAATTCCATCTGTGCGAACTTAATTAAAATGTAAACTTATAATATAATAGAAATTAAAATGTAAATTAAAATCTAAAGTAAAGTTACAAATAATGTTAAATGTTAAAATGTAAACTGATACTAAAACAATTTTCAATCTTATATATATGTGCATAAATAAATGTTTGTATGCTAATTGCTGGCAGTGGCTTATTTTATTCTTTTTTTTTAATTATTCTTAGATAAGAATTTTTTTTATGAATATAAATCTCTGCTATTCCAATGAGCTAGTGACTTGGGCTAATGACCGGATATCAAAATATATTTATCAAAATAAAAAAAAAGTGTTTTTTTTTTACTTACGTATCTGCCTACTTTATAAATTTTTCTAGGTTCAAATGCCTAGATGGCGCCCTGTAGTGCAGTTTACGTAAGTCCATTTGCCGGATCGTTACAATATATATTTTAAGGGAATGTTAATAATCTTAGTTCATGGAGGTTTACTTAAAAGAAAGAAAAGATTTTACAAAATTCGACTCATCAGATTGTTTAGGATTGGCATATTAATTAGAAAAGCATATATATAAAATTATTAATATTATAAAATCAAATAATAAATAAATGACAGCACTAAGGTTAAGGAAGTTAGAGCATATGAGAGAAAATTAAATATATAGAAATCATTTACTTAAGAGCAAATTACATATTATTTATAAAACATATTAATTTAAAAGATAGAAAATTGAACAATACATTAGAATCTTGATAGCAGGATTTAAGATTAGTGAGGCTAGATTCATTTTCAAATAGTAGCATAAAAGTTATCTTGCAATTTTAAGAGTCCAATTTAAAATATTGCATGTGCACGGCAACTAAAATGCAAGTTCTTCGGTGGCAGCAAGCTTCTATTAGCATGAAAGTTCTTAGATCGGGTTTTTACTTCTCTTGGGCAGCAGAATGGTACGGCCGTGGAAGATGATGACCCATAGGGCCCAGAAGCATGGTGGATTTATTACTACATCATTTTAAGTTTCAAGTGACGTGTAATATGTTTACAATCAGTTCTCTCAATAGTAGCTAATCTAATCTGTGACTCAAAATTCAGTCATTTTATACTTCTTCTTTATCGGTTGTTTTTGAAGATGCAACAGTAAGATAATGTCCAAAAATAAATTCAAATCTATTTCCAGATTAGAAATAGATTTGACAACATGTTTTTAACATGTGTCTCTAATCTTAATCCCATTTTAAGTAAAATTTTAATTAAAAAAATACCTACCCCAGATTAAAACAATAGTGCTTCCAACCCCTTTAATTATTTTTAGACAAGTACTGTAGCATCTTCCATATTGGATTTTACAATAGTTTAATAATAAATAAAAATAAACAAGCACGATAAAATATTTAAAAATCAATATTTTGTTAGTAGGTTTTGCTCCTATATATATATTTGAGTCGCACCTATGATACTTTAATAAAAAAGAACTAATAATTTATAAAAAAGAATTAATAATAATTTTAAAACATGTTATTGAAACATTAAATTTTATAATTTAGGCGAGCATTTCAAATATATACATGAAATATATATACACGACAAAAGGAGCGGGATGGGAAATAGGGATTTAAACACGGGTTAGTAGGTGGAAACATGAAGCTCAATCTTAAGCTAAGATTGACTGCTTCAATATCCAACAATAATGCTATCAATCACAAGATATGTCCTTTTCCCCTCTCCAAGAAATGAATGCTTTAATCTAAATAATTAACATAAGTAATTTAAATAAATCTGAATTCCCATCAACTGTATACACATAATACTCAGGTCTTCATTATTTTCCAACAACTTGCTATGAATATGAGAATGTCATAAGTTCTTGAAAGCACTTCAGGCATATAATTTTTATAGAACTAATAAACTTCTCTATTAATGCATATAAGTACATATATTACATCTGCTATACTACTATCTTAATTTATATATGCATAGTATATACATAAATCATCCGTTATATATACATGTGTATGTAATGAAAAGAACTACTACCCACAGCCCAATAAACAATAATTATCATGTTATAATCAAGACCGTCAACAAAATGTGAACTGTTATATGCTATATATATTTTACGGGGGGGGGGGAGCACAGAATAAAATATAACATAGTTCATGGCTTCACTGTATATATAATTTTGTTAAAATAATTTATTATAATTGATTAATAGAAATATTTAACAAATAGAATGGTAAACTTATTAAATTATTTTAATATATGTGCTTCAATAAATATATTCATCCTATTATTATTATTTTTCTATAGTTTGTTTACCATAATGTAAAAGAATTGACTACCATATTTTTCCAATAGATTTCTGCTAAAAAAATATTATATAAACTTCTAACATTTCAATATATAATATTGCTTACCTAAGATAATAAATAGTGTGACAGAAAATAACCAATAATATACATAGAAATACTAACAAGACAATAACTGTGGAAATGCCTGATGTTTAGATATACAGGTCTGGTTTATGATGACAGTAATATCCTTTGCATTTACCATTGAAATTCATCTTGTATCAAACCAACATGATTAAAATATGCAAATTTTGGTTTTATGCTTATAAATTTTATAGGTCAATGATCTTAGTTCAAAATATATTTAATTAATGACTTTCTTTATTCATCTAAACTTGGCTTTAATCAGATATTTTCTGTTGATCAATACTCCAGGTATTAATGAAGATCAAATAACCAGACTAAAAAAAAAATCTACAAGTATAGAATACATTCCTAATGTAGTGTTTGAATATGACAATCAATTCCTAAACATGCATATATATAAAAAACAAGACTAGTGAGAATTATAAGATACTTCTTGCATATATATATATTGTAAGAATAGCTTATGGTCCATTTCAAACCCACCCTTATATGTCCACAGTAGTAGACTAAACCCATAAAAAAGACATTAATAGGTTAAATACATATTTTTTATATGCAAACATACATATAAATACACATACTTGAAGTTTGTTTTAATAAGTATCAGACCAAAATAATGTTGAAATTAAGTAAATGCTCCTTTTTAATGGAAAAGAAAAGCTTAATCTTAGAAACCTCTTATATATATATATATATATATATATATATATATATATATATATATATATATATATATATATATATATATATATATATATATATATATATAACCAATAATAACTTGTTTGTTAATGTGTAGACATCATGATATCGGACAGTAATTTAGTTGGACATAGTGATGATCTGGAGTCAAGTCAATATCTAAGCAACCTAGTGTTGGAAAATGAGAATAGAATTTTACTACGTAATTTTATTACATAATTCTATTATGTAACATCAACAACAACCATTAATTCATGCAACAATAGGCATCTGCAGCAATAGAAAAGGAAACTGAAAATGTGAGTTTGCTGGACAATGGATGTCAAGTCCTAGTATAAATACAAACCCAATCCATTTCCATTCTCTTTCATATTTTATCAAGTGTTATAACAACCGCAAGCAGCATATAGATTAATATCAAACATTAAACAAGCAATAAAATGGACAATGTGTTCAAAGATATTATCTATTCTGCATAAGATTTTAAAGTGCTGAAAGTTAAAACAAATTGTCAACAACATTTAACAAGGAAAAAATCAATGAACTTTAACAGCGTAGTAAAAGAATTAAAAATAATTCTTTTAGCAATAATCGAAGATAGGAGACTGTACAATCGAACAAGAAAAAAAGGAATGTTATATAGCCCGCACATACTGATAAACGATGAAATAAAACTGTCCTTTGCATTAATTTACTCAATACCAATCATAAGCTGAAGAAAATTTTAAGTATTTTTTCTTGAATTATCAAACAATGTATATTGGCTAGATAAACATGCCATAAGACTGGTGTGCTGTCTTAATTGCCATGAAGCATGATGTTGTAACTCACTCATATAAATAATGCCTAATCTGAAGTGTATGAGGAACCTGATGCTGGAGAATCTGGAGAATGATGGAGTTATCAGAATGGACTGTATCTATGAAAGACACTGTTTAAATTATAGACTCTAATCAGAAAGATTTGAATAAAATCAAAATTATCATGTTATATTTTTTTTTACTTTATACATTTGTAAAATTCTACTTTTATTATTTTTACACTTGGAAGTTTCAGCAATCAGGAGAGTCCATTCCATAAGAAGCAATGTGGAATGGGGGGGGAGGTTTATTAAGCTATAATTTTTTTTGTTTTGTACATAAAATTTAAGTTGATTCCCTCCATAGTGACTCAACATTCAGTCACCATCATCACCACATAGTATAGATGAGGTAAGAATTTTTGATACTCTTCCATATTAATTTGCACTCACAATTACATGACAGAGTTTACATTATATATTTATTTGTTTATGTTTTCACTAATAATTGTTACATTTAGTTTATTCAGTATGAATGATTAACATTCTTGTATGAAAATCTTTTTCTATCCACTTTAGAGAACTTGTATATAGCTAAAAGGAGGGGGGGTCTCCAAAAATGTGGAACCTCTCCAACAGAAATTGGATGAGAGCTATTGGACATATTGTCTTATAATTTTGTAAATAATTATTTAGCTTCACGATCATCATTATAACAATGAAATCATAATTTTTATTTTATTCATGTATCTTGGCTAATCTTATTGACTTTGTAAATAGAGAGTATCTATTAATATATATCTACAAGGGACTTGGGTTGGTATAATGAATAATTTAGTTATTGAAATAATAGAGATGCATATGACACACATATAAGCACATATTTTGCCATGTGAATAGAATTTGAATTTTTACCTGTTATTAATAAAATTTGTTAATGTGTTTTAAATTAAATTGGTCTCTAGTTTATCAGACTCATTCATACACTCATTCATTAATTTAATTGATTAAATATGTATATGCACACACATACAGAATATTATAACACCGCAATAGAGTTGGATGTATCTTAGGTCAATGAAAACTTAGTTGCTACATAAAGTAAATTCACCCCTGAAGAGAGCCAAAGGCAACATTCTCCCTGGGCTCAAATACTAAGGCATAATGGAATCTGAAGGAGGGGTGAGGTATGGATGAACTAGTCTAAATTGTATCTAGATTTAATGAATAAACTAAGAGCTAACCCATTAGAGGTGAATATGATCATTGGTTAGTTACTTCATTGCATTATTCATAGCATCCTACCCAAAGATGCTCGATCTGACCATAGTTAGATGCATTCCCCCTCTTGTGGTGGACAACCCAGACCATGACAATATATATATGGCAAGTTTTTAAAAAAATAATAATAAATCAATGTGTTTCACATGCAGAAATGTACATTTTCATGTATATTTTTTAAGCTCATTTTACTGTTCAACACAAAAAGAAATTAAAACCTTGACTTATTTTCCATGTGTTATATTTATTACAATTGTAAAATCTCGTAATTAATGAATATACTCATAGAAAATGTAGTTGTTGTTTTTTTAATATTTAGCTTTATTACTACCTATCAAGCTTTCAATATATTCAATAACATGCTAGCCTGTAATAAGCTAAACATTAAAAAAAAAAAAAAATACATTTTCTGTGAATATATTTCACTAATTACCAGATATTATGTTGGCTCAGAAAAGAAAATTAGTAATAGTTGAATTATAATTGTAAAATAAAATTTTTAATCAATAAATATTATATAATCTTTATTATTTTTATTCTATTACAATTATGGCAAGATGAAATGAATCATAAATTGAATACTACAAATGTCTTTGAATTATATTACAAATGGTTTGTGATGTCAAAAAATTATTTTAAAAAAAAAGTTTTTCTAATTTATATTTGAGTAATTTCGATAATTTTATTTTCTTAATGTCAGTAACAGTTTGAATTCTGCATTAGATTTTTTTAATAAAATAATTATCACTTTAATCGTAATTAAATTGTAATAACCATCCTATATAAAATAACATTGGGGCAATATGGCAGATTCAAAATTCTAAATTCATTTTCAGATGAATAAAATAAAAACTGAATGGAATGATTATACCCGATTTGCTACTTGAACTTTAAATACATCACATGATCTGAATACAATCACATGATCTTCAAAGTAACAGATGCCATTAACAAATTAAATATATATATATCATAGGTTTATTTATAAATTGTAAGACGATCAAACAATTACTAAAATAAAAGAGTTTACTTTCACTTCTTAGGTAATAAACAATAAGGAACTAACTCTATGGTTCATATGTTATCAATTGCTCAAGAAGTTAATCAAAGGAATCACAAATTTGATATATACATATTTTTTGACATTTTATCCATGATTTTAAATAATAGTATTTAGTTATTAATTAGTCTTCAATTCCAGACAATTAGCCTGCTGAATTGCTAAAAGCTCTTTCTCAAAGTTTTTCTTCCAGACTCGACATTAGTGAATATTATTAAAACTTAATGGCAGACCATAACCTTCCAGTTCAGAAATTCATCAAAGTAGTTACTTCTGGAACATTCTAAAAATTAAGCACTGATGTAAATTGATAGGTAGCCCACTGTAAACTCAAGGAAAGTATAACCATTTCCCATATCCAAAGAGAATTAATGAAGAACGCCTTATCAACCATAGGGAGATCGTGGCTTAATTTTTCCTTCCTTGTTTACTTCCATTTAGGAATGATTAGATATAATTTTACTAACCAATAATTGGATAACTAGTAGCATTGTTTATGGACTGTCTAAATGAAAGAAAACTGTAAGACTGTTAATAAGCCCACAAAAAAGTTTTCACATCACTTGGAATTGAATCCGAATCATGAACTTGGCAGGCATATATATGCTTACTATTATAATAAAACATATATGTTGGAATATATATCTAACAATAAAAATAATAAATATGACGGTAATTAACTATTATATACAGTCTTTCAATCCGCAAAAGTACTTTCGGTTAATATTGGTTGGACTAACATTTATGTTTCCAAACATTTTTTTGTTTGTTTATTAACTTAAGATTCTACTTTTCCTGCATTAATATATATATTAAGTAAAATATACAGATAAAGCAAACAATAGGGGAAAGAAATAAAAGTAGAATGAGAATAACGGTTAAATATGCTGATAAATATTTTACACATGTTTCTTGCTAATTGAAATATAAAATGTCAAAACGTGCACGCTCTTTGTTAAAGAATTCAAATTAATAATGATAATCATTTCAACATTTTATTTACATAATTAAAATGCAAATCAAGCCAACATTTATAAATTATTCAATTATTCTTTTACAAGATGTCAAATCGCCTCTTTGATGTAGCCAATTCAAAGTTGTAGTAAGTAATCATATATCGCCCAGTGAAAGATCAAACATGAAATTCACAATGGATTATTGAAAAAAAAAAAAAATGAATGAAAAAAAAATTAATAACTTTAAAATTGGCAGAGAGTATTATAAAAAGCAAACTTTTATTTCATTAATGTTAATTTTATTTAGTTATCATTAGCTTTCATTTTACATTATTATAAAACCTTATTCAGAAGAACTAAGCGGTTTGATCTAGAAATGAGAATGGAGAGCCAAAGGTTTCCGAATCAATTCTCAATTGAATAAATTTAAAAAAAGAAACAGTTTGGTCAATTGAATTCAATTAATCATTCAACTATTTTATTCAAATAAAATGAATAAATCACATCATTAAGTCAGGGCTGGTAATACAAAATTTGCATTAGAAAAGCAATCTGTATTTCGAGTGGTAACTTTACCCACGTGGGTAGTTGAAATAGCAACAGTTTTTAAAAAGAAAACACTTTCAGAAGCACTTGCAGAAACAATTCACTAAACATTACATTATTTGAAAATATTAATTTCAAATACTGACTCCAGAAGCACAATCTATTAAATGTTAAGTATTTATTTATGAACAATTAGCTATTTTCTAATCAATATATATAATTAAATTATGATATATTGCATACATCACAATAAAAGGCTTTATTTAAAATAAATGATTATTGACTGTACATATGCTAAAATAAATCACAGAGATACTTTCTTAGGAATTTATTTGATACTCAAAGTCTAAAGTGATGAGCAGATGATATTAATTCCAGTTGCTTTTCTCATCTCAGTAGTAATTGATTTAGGATCTTCTAGTTTTTAAGTCTAATGCTATCACTATTAAGCTAAATCGCTTAGTATAAAGTGAATAATAAATTTATATTATTATATATATCATCATCCATTTAGAATGTATACATACTTATATTAAATAATTAAAAATTGTGTGATTACTTTCTTAACAATTATACAATTATACTTTAATAGTTGACTGAACAGAAAAGACAAAAAAAAAAACAAAGGAGTAAAATGAATTCCTCATCAGAATTAATTAATCTGTTTTTCAAAAGACTTATACTTGAATAGAAGTCAATTTTTGTCACAGTTTTATGTTTAATTGTTAACCGCAGTGACTTGCTATGCCATTATATGAAATTAGTCCAGGTTTAAAGCTTGGAACTTTATTTTCAGAGTTCTTAGCTAATCAGCTAACCATATGACATAAGTAGAAATTATGAAAAGAAATTATAGTTCCTGCCTTAAAAATGATGCCCTCTATATTAAACATGGACCTCAAAAACATTTAAGATAGAACACAGAAGAAGTATGTAGGGTGGTCAACTGTAAACATCAAATGAAGAACAATTCAAGGTGACATGAGATAAATCTTTTTTCTCAATGAGAGAAATCAAAAGTAAATTTAACATGTGTCGAAGATTATCTATATAGGAATGAAAGTAGATTAGTATAAATAGTGCTTAAGTGGATTATGCAGAAAGAATACAAATATAATAAGCAAGAAAGAATTTTACATGTAAAGTTAAGAAGTAAACAATTTATTTCCATGTATATACAAGAAATAGGATACAAGTATAAAAAATGTATTGCAAGTATATAAATATGAGAGATGAGAAGAATAAATAATTTAGTTAGAGAAATACAATTAGAGGTTAGGCAAACAAATATAAATTAAAAAATAATTTGGAATTATATAAGAATAAAAATTATATAAAGAATGAAAGAGTATATGATAAAATTTAAAAAATAATAATTTGCTGTTATTTTGATACAACTGTAAGAGCTTTAAAAACATGGATAAAAAATAAAGTAAGGTTTTGGATTAGTTTAGGTGGAGATACATTTGGAGTGTAGAATATTGAAAGACGATCAAGATAGTTTGTATGGGAGAAATTTAACAGTAAAGAGATCAAGATTCTTTATAATGATATTAGAGAATCTAATGAAAGAATAGAAATATTATCAAAACAGCTTTTATTAAAATGGAAGAAGGAAAAAAAACGAATCAGGACTACAAAAATAATTGGATAATAAGGAGTAAAAGGTAAAAGAGTTTATTGTAATATTAAGGGCTTTGAAAATATGGAGTGTTTAATTTTGCTTAATGAAAAGTCATTTTACATTACATCTAATACTGTTCAGCAAATCATTATCTCATTATTTTTAACTGGCGGTAACAAGATCAAAATAATTAAAACCAGTCATATGATATCAATGAAATGATTAAAAAATAAAAGTATGATTGCAATAATATGATGTAGCTTTTATTATTGGTGAGAGAGATAGAATAAGTCAATGACTTATCTCTAAATTTTATTAACATTTTTTTTTTTTTAATGTGTGAGTGTGCAGATGAAATTAATGCAGATAATAATCATGTTTGAGTGTGTTGTTTAACTACTTTTTGAAATAATAACCTTCACTGTTACACTTTTGGAATTTATCATTGTCATCACTTTCAATCATTATCAATCCATTTCAGGATGAAGCTCTCTCCAATTCCAATCTCTAACCTCTCTTCTCCATGTCACCCCTGCACACTTCCTTATTTCATCCATCCATCTCACATGTGATTTTTTTGTAATATTTTACAATCTCTTGGAATCCAGTTTAAGAACATCTCTTATAGCAATATGTCCAGCCTAACTCCACTTGTCTTTTAATTCTTTCAATGATGTCAGTAACACCTATTTTTTCTCTTACCCATGCATTTTGTTTTTGATCTCTTCTTGTTATCCCTAACGTGCATCTCTCCATACTTCTTTTAGTGATCTGAAGTCTCTGTATTGCTCTTCTGTTAAGTTTCCAAGTCTCGGATCCATAAGTAAGAACAGGTCAAACACATTTATTAAAAACCTTTCTTTTCAAACACATTGTCATGCTTCCTTTTAATATTACGTTATTTCTATGAAAAGCATTCCAAGCAAGTTTAATTCTATGATTAATTTCTCCCATTATGTTTCCAACTATAGTAATAATCTGACAAATGTATTGGTAGTTTTTAACTTCTTCTAACTCATCATAATCAATCTTCATTTTCATTTTTTGAAAAATCCATTGAACATTACTTTAGTCTTTTTAACATTTACCTTTAGTACTACTTTCTTATTTTCATCTGATAATTCTTGCAACATTTCCTTAAGCTCTAAAGCATTAGTTTCAAAAACAACTACATCATCTTCAAAATCTAGATGGCTTAAATAATCTTAAGGTAACCAACTGTGCTCTTTTAGAGAGTTTTATACTTCTTTTTCGTAGACAGTGCTCCTTTTAAAACTGTATTCCAAAAATATTCCTTTGCATTTTTATGTGCTTCTTTGTATTTCTAAAAATATAAAAACTATAATGATTATTGTATACAACTTTTTATACATTCCTGTGCATTAAGTTGTCTATGATATATGCTTACATGACTGTGGGCACATTGTAACATAGTTTTGACTAGATAATCATATACTAGATGCATTAAATATGTATACTTTGAAGTCAAATGCTCATAACTTCAAGTTATTAGCATAAGAGGCCACTACTGTCTTTCTTATTGGGTTTGTACATGCCCTGCATCCAGTATATGATTATCTAGACAATCCCCTGTAATGTTTGATACAGAGTGCATGTTTGCTGTTGACCAAAGGAGGATTGCCTCTTAGAGCAAACAAAAGTGATTCAGCATAGTTTTAGTGAGTTTCTTTGAATGAAAGCATTATTTACTTACTAAATAATCTTAAATTAAGTAGAATTAAAGTGTTTCTAAGAGTAAGTGCTTTTGAAAAAATATTAATTATTATTGTTAAATGAAATATTGAGTTTTTTCTGTTTCTTTTAATTTTAAATCAACATTACCCTGTCAAACTTACTTGACATTTAAATTTAATCTTTTATTAATTAAATATTATTAATGCAAATATAAAATAAAATTTATTTTTTTAGAATGCAATATGAGTGGTTCAAATAGACGTGAAAATCGTTTTAATGAAAATTTAAAAAAGGAGTTTCCATTTATTATAGATAACAAAGAAAATGATGATTCTATGGTTAAATGTACACTCTGCAATGGAGAAGTTTCTATTGTGATTGGTGGACAAAGTGTAAAAATAAAGCATATTGATACTAATAAACAAAACATCTCTTGATGCAGCGGCTTCAATGTTCAAACTAACTTCATTTTTTGAAACTGATAGTTTTTGATCAAATTTAAAAAATTAGTAATTATGGAGAATACTTTCACTTTTCATACAATCATTCGTAATCAGAGTTTTAGAAATATGGACTGTACTACCAAATTATCAAAAAAAATTCATAATGCAAAATTTTCTTGAGCAAGAACTAAATGAGAACCAATAATACCTGGAGTGTTTAATGAATTTTGCAAGAATATACTATTAGAAGATTTAAGATCTGTATCATATTTATCTGTTCTATCAGATGTGTCAAACTACAAAGAAATAGAATTATACCCATTTTAGTAAGAATGCATTCATCTTAAGATTTTAAATTTTCAGTCTATTGCAGGAGAAACTTCGGAAATTTTATCAAATCACTTGTTTTGTTTTATATCAGAAAATAATTTGCATTCAAAAATTTTAACATTATGGGCAGATAATATGAATACGAATTTTGGTGGATGTAACCGAAGAGGTGTCAATAATGTACACACAAAACTAAAAGATTTACTCAAGAGAAATATTTTGGAAATTGGTTGCAAACCACATATTTTATCAAATGCCATTTATACAGCTTCTAGTTCCATGTCATTTGATGTGGAAGTCATAATGACAAACATATATTTATATTTTAGTTGCTTCATGGTTCAAATAGCAAGTCTTAAACAATTTTGGGAAAAGGCTGATGTTAAATATAAAAAGCTTCTCGGCTATTCAAAAGTCAGGTGGCTTGATTTCACTGCTGCAATAGAGTGCATTTTACAATTATATGATCCACTTCATTCATATTTTTCAAGTTTGGAAAAATGCCCCACACTTTTGAAAGCTTTCTTTCAAAACAATACACCAGAACTTATTCTCTATTTCGTCCACAGTCAGGCATCATTTTTTCATAAAACTACCCTAGAAATTGAATATGATAAAATTTCAGCTGCAGAAGTTAGTGATATTTTAAAAAATGTATTTTACAATACAGAAGGAGATATGATGATGGGTTCGTACCACTAATGCTAAAGAATAAACTAATAATTTTGAAGGCTTCTAATCTTGGTATTAATGAAAAAGAAGTTAGAAATTTTTATAAAATTTGTTATGAATAATTAAGTAATGGTCGATCAACTACACTGAATTAAATTGCTTTAAGTGGATTTTTTTAAAAGCAAAATTGAATGGGAAAATGTTTCTTCAATAGTTGTATTTGTAATGAAAGAATTGAAAAATGTTATTTTTGATAATTTTCGGTTTGAAGAAATTTGAAGATGCATCTAAATGAAGAAAGGTAAAAGAAATGTATAAATGAAAAAGAGAGTATGGACAGAAGATGGATAGAAATATTTATGTATTTTAAACAAAAATTTAAAATTATTGATTAAATGTGCCCATGTTGCTCGTCACTAATGCTGCTGTAGAGAGGGTATTTTTGCTTGATAATTTTACTAGAGCAGTGAAAAATCACAACTATCTATAAGAACACTAGCTGCACTTTTAACGGTTAAAATTAACATGGAGGGCGCAAATTGTTCTGATGTGTGTGCATTACTGGAAAAAATTTCAGAATTATCCAAAAAAATTCATATATGTCAGGCGTTGGTGGCCGAGTGGTCAGCACAGCAGCCCTACAAAAAGTTGTTTCGGGTTTGCGGGTTCACTTCCTGGCCGATGCTTTGACAGATGAAAAAAAAAATGATTTCAAGAATTAAAAGTTGTATAAATGTAAAATATTAGGATAATTAAAAGTTGTATAAATGTAAAATATTATAATTACTATTGATTTTTATATTATTTCCAAAATATATAATCGAATGGAGAAGATTTTTTTTTTTTCACAAACCCAATCATCATATCCAATGAAATTTCATTCATACTCCTCTTGTACAAAAAATAGTTGATCATCTTCATAATCTCCATTTACTTTTAATCCTTTACCTTCCCATTTTAATCTACAAAATATGTTTTGCTGTATTGCTGTTGGAGATATGGAGGCACTCTGTCATACACCCATCTCAATGTTAATTTTTCTAGTATCATTGTGTAATCTAATTGTTACTGTTACATTTTTATAAACATTCTTCAAAATATGATAATATCCTGGATCTACATATTCATGATCCAATGCTTTAATCACTGAAGAAATGCTTATAAAATCAAACGTCTTTTCATAATCTACAAATTCAAAGCATAATGACAACTCATATCCACTGGTCCTTTTTATAACTTCTCTCAGTGCAATTTTTAAATCCAGCTTGTTCTTTTGGTTGGTTAAAATCCAAAATTCTCTGTAGATCAGTTGTAATTATCTTGATAAAATTTATATAGAACTGATAAAGGACTGATAGGTCTTTAATTTCTAATATTGTTTTTATCACCTTTTTTAAATATTAATATTAATACTGCATTATCCCAATCTATCTTTATGATTTCAACATTTGGTATATGATTGTATTTTTATATTGAAAAACTAGAACACCATCATCACAAACCTTCAGGAAAACATTTGGTATATAACTTTTCCAAAGAGTGCTTCTATTTCTTCACCTGCTTCTTTTAAGATATTAATTATAATTCCAATATTATCTACAACTTTTCCTTTCTTCATAAATTTAATTGCATGTCTCACTTCTTTATTTAAAATCTTGGACAATTCAGAAGATATAATAGTTGTAGATGGTAGTTTTTCCTTGTTCTTTATTACTTTTGGAATAAAATCTTTAAAAATGTGAAATTATACGCATTCATATATATTGAAATGCTTCGTCAGGTCTCAAAATAGGTATATATATATATATGATAAATATCAATTGGTCAATAAAGGGTTAAAATTATAATATTAGTTTGTATTTTAAATTCGTCTTTTAAAAAGTCCGATCGTATGTATATAACGCACACATACACAAATGTATAACTTTTTGTAACTAAAATTTGTTCTAATTTTTGTTTAAAAAAAAAAAAAAAAATTTATAAAGAAAAAAAAGGAACTTTAGAGAGAAAATTGGCTTATTTTTGTACAAGATTATTTTTCTGCCTTTCCAGACAATGCCTAATGAAAGGAATGTTGTTTTTTTTAATTACCTTAATCTTATGGTATGTAATTTTCTTACAGTGGGAAGTGTCAAAATCAAATTCCCTAAAGCAATTTGTATGAAAATTAATTAATGATTAAAAATGCTAATTTATCTCGAGTTATTTTTAATTAAAGCCTGGTTCTGGAAGTTTCTTAAAAAAAATAGATATTCAAACAATGGGATTGGAGACATATAAAAGCTCCAAGATGTATTGTAAAGGATTGAGTCCTTGATTGATTTATTCCTCTCTCTCTCTCATTATTATTAATTGCTTACAGACCTTACTGCAGGTGCTAATCATATAGTTCCAAGTAAAAAAATTCTGCAGTGATTCCTGGCTGTTAGTTATTAAGTGAGATGCAGCTAGTTAAAGAAGAAACATTGCTACCAAATGAAAGAATTCACCATTCCAGTTATGCTGTCATTATGTGGGAATAAGGCTTTTATTCCATGACGAACTTCTTTCTTCAGGTATAACCCCATTCACTAGAATGACACAAGCTAATAACAATCTCCACCCCAAAGCTTCTCTCCTAACTTAATTGTGAATAAATGAAACAAACTACACGAATAGTCATGTAAATGTATGTACATATTTAAATTGAACCATTAAATAAAAAGTCTGCAGCACAAGGGTTACTGTAATATCATCGACATCAAACATTATCAATCCACTGCATGATGGTCTCTCCAAGTTCAATCCATCTTCTTCAATCTTTAGCTTCTTTTCTCTACATCACTCCTGCACACTTTCTTATTTCATCCATCCATCTCACATGTAGTCTCTTTCTGGGTCTTTTACAATATCTTGGAAACCAGTTTAAGATTTCAATTGTCCATCTATCATCATTTCTTCTAGCAATATGTCCAGCCCAACTCCATTTCAGTCTTTTAATTTTTTCAATGAGGTCAGTAACACCTGTTTGTTCTCTTACCCATATATTGCATTTTCAATCTCTTCTTCTTACTCCCAACATGCATCTCTCCATACTTCTTTGAGTTGTCTGAAGTCTCTCTATTGCTCTTCTATTAAGTGTCCAAGTCTCAGATCCATAAGTAAGAACTGGTAAAACACATTTATTAAAAACCTTCATTTTCAAACACATAGGCATATTCCCTTTTAATATCAAGTTATTTCTACCAAAAGCACTCCAACCAAGTTTAATTATATGATTAATTTCATCCATTATGTTTCCATCTATATTAATAATCTGACCAAGGTATTTGTAACTGTTAACTTCTTCTAATTCATCAGAATCAATCTTTATTTTCATATTTTGAGAAAATCCATTGAACATTACTTTAGTTTTTTTTAATATTTATCTTTAGTCCTACATTCATCTGATAATTCCTGTGACATTTCCTGCAACTCTAAATCATTATTTGCAAAAACAACTACATCATCTGCAAAATCTAAATGACTTAAATAATCTCCATTTACTTTTACTCCTTTAGTTTCCCATTTTAATCCACAAAATACTTCTTGCAGCACTGCTGTAAAAAGTTTTGGAGATATGGCGTCACCCTGTCTTACACCCTTCTCAATGTTGACTTTCCTACTATCATTATGTAATCTAATTGTTGCTGTTGCATTTTTATAAATATTCTTTAAAATATGACAATATCCTGGATCTATACCTTGATGATCCAATGCTTTAATCAATGAAGAAATGTTTATAGAATCAAATGCCTTTTCATAATCTACAAATCCAAAGCATAATGGCAACTCATATTCATTTGTCCTTTCTATAACTTCTCTCAATATCTGGAATGATCTACTGTACTAAACCCACTTTTAAATCCAGCTTGTTCTCTTGGTTGGTAGAAATCCAAAGTTCTCTGAAGACGAGTGTAATTATTTTGGTAAAAATTTTGTATAAAACTCATAAAAGGCTAATAGGTCTGGATCTTCTTTATCATCTTTTTTAAATATTAACATTAATACTACATTCTTCCAATCATCTGGTACATCTTTATCATTTAGACATTTGTTATATAACTTTGCTCAAAAAAATTCTATTTTTTCACCTGCTTCTTTTCATATATCAATTATAATTCCATCATTACCTGGAGCCTTTCCCTTCTTCATAAATTTAATTGCATGTCTCACTTCTTCATTTAAAATTTTGGGCAATTCAGAAGATATAATAAATATAGTAGGTGCTTGTTCTTTATTACTATATAATTCTTGATAGAAGTCTTCTACTCATTTCATGATATCATTTCTCTTTTTAGTAATAATTCCATCTTTTTTCTTATTGCAGATATAAATTTCCTACCAATACTAAAATGTTGTTTTATACTCTTGAAACTTTTATTCTCTTCTACAGCTTTCCTTGCTAGTTCACAGTTATACTTTCTTATATCATTTTCAACTCTTTTCCGCACCATTTTACAAAATTCGAGATATTCAATCCTTTTTAATGCATCATTTTTGTGTGTCTTCATATTCCTTCTTTTCTTCATAAATTCTCTAGTCTCAGTAAAAATTTTATTCATCAATTGCTGCTTTTTCCTATCAGCTAACTTTGTTGCAGTTTTTAAAAGTGTATCAGTTATTTTCTTATTAATTTCATTCAAATCTGAATCATGCTCAAAATTTACTAATACTTGAAACTGATTTGTAAGTTCTAATTTAAATTCATTAGAATATTTCTGAAGATTAGAATATCAACTGTAAATATTGTTTTTCTTAATAATTTTTGTCTCTCTAGTTTTGCATTAACATGTATCTTACATCCTATTAATTGATGATCACTTCTTGTGTTAAATTTATTAAGAACATTACAATCTTGAAATATGTATTTTCTGTTAGTCAAAATATAATCCAATTCTGATGTACCCACATTTGGATGCTTCCTTTTAACATTTTTCTCAAAAAAAGAATTCATAATATAAAGTTTTTCTTTTTCTGTAAACTCCACAAGTCTGCATCCTCTCATTTCTACTACCATAATCAGAATTACCTACAGCACGTTCATCTTTCATTTGTTTACCAATTCTAGCATTAAAGTCTCTGATAACAATTTTAAAATGTTGTTTACTCTGACCAAAAGCCTTTTGTACATCCATATAAAAATCTTCTACTTCATAACTTGTTGGGGCATAAACCTGAATTATCTGCATTTGGTATCTGCTATCGTAAAGCGAATGGTATGTTATTGCATTCTATTCTATCTTTATACTATCAGAAATATCATACCCTGATTTATAATTTGGTTTTAAAACATGGCAACTTTATTACTTCAGAAGTAATACACCCAACTGACAAATCACCATATCATAACAACTCCTGGCTTGATGTTATTCTTCAGTATGTCAACCAATATCAGATAATCACCAATACC
This sequence comes from Epiperipatus broadwayi, assembly GCA_028023455.1. Classification (NCBI taxonomy): domain Eukaryota; kingdom Metazoa; phylum Onychophora; class Udeonychophora; order Euonychophora; family Peripatidae; genus Epiperipatus; species Epiperipatus broadwayi. The sequence continues at coordinate 322,214 of JAQFVV010006652.1, forward strand.
ACTTTGGAACTCCAAAATCTCTATATGGGATGCACATCTAATTTTGCACCCAATCATTAACACTAATCTGTGTTATTAGTTGAATGTATACAGTTTGATTTTTTTTTTAAATATATAGATCACTATATAGCTTATTTGTGTGATCAATTGCTCTACCTATAGCAGCTTACCATAGGAATAGAACGGCAGACAAAGATAAAGAATCCTGATCAAAGCTCAACCCATCAATTTTTGCTACTCACAGATCACATGACTCTTTCAAACAATAAACTATGCTGTTATTTTTTTTTTTACTAGTTGCTTTGCTTGTCATATAATATTTAATCACTTAAGCTTCTAAGCTGAGTCCAATAATTCCATTAAATTTTATCAAAATTGAAAAAAAAAAAAAATTCTGTTACTTTATTCAATTGAGAATCGATCCAGGAATAAAATTACAAGGAAGTGAAGTAACGCAATTACTGTAAACCACTCAAGTGAATCCAAAAACATCTTCAAGTTCAGCTTCTCGCAGAAAAACTAAATAATATATTCACTAATTTTGAAAAACTTAAATCTTCCATGGTTTCCTTCGTCCTACAGTATTTACAATATAATTTCTTTTTTTATTTCTACACAAAGTATAATAATGGCTAATCTGATAATGGTAAGCTAAAACTTTCAATATCTGAAAATATTAACAAAATATGTATGCTGCTCAAAGTCGATCCCCCACTCCCACCCCACATACGCGATTAAAATTGCCAATGACATCCCCAAATAATAAAGAATAGACACATTAAAAAAAGGTTTTCAAAATCATAAAAATCACAATGCTCAAAACTACAATTTATTTATACCAAATAAAAATGGCAGTAAAAGCAATAGATTTGCTGCATAGTTTAATGATACGCAGAATACAAAAGGTGCAACTCTTCCGATACTATTGCAAGTATTAAATAACAATCAAAACAAACAAATACTATTTCAGAATTTTTTAAGACTAAATCATTAGAAGAAAATCTTTAACTATGTTTACACATTGCTAAAATCTCAATCTTATATATATATTTAGATGATGTCTCCACAATTTTTTTTTCATACTTCAATATATTCAATAGTCAAACATTTTAGAAAATATCAATCTGATAATCTTCCCCATAATACATCAAATAAGATAAATGTAAAAAAAATAATATTATGTCTTGCGTTGTAAGTTATATTATATATTATTCTATTACAGAGCCATTAGTTGCAAGCTGAAGTAATTAATGGACCCTAGCTCAGCTGTGAAGATAGTAAATTCACAGCCTCTTTTATTCCTGTAGTTCCAATGTTCCTCGCTATCAAAAGCCAATATTCAGAATTAAGATTTAGCTGGCACTATCAATTAGTTTTCAATGATTACTCAAGCTAAGAATAGTTGTTTTTAATGTAGTGTGAAGTAAATTGCAGTTAAAAGAATGATGTTTTGGTGGGTATAATAACTTACAAGAAATAAATATTATCTTTCAAAGGATTTAATATTATGGTATTCAGTAAATTGTTAACAAGCCAAAAAAGTTTTAGCATCAAATACTCTTAAAAGAATTCAAAGTAATTGCTGATATTTGGAAAAAAAAAAAAAACAATCTACAAAGGTAAAATCCAATAGCTTTGAATTCAAAATAAAAATTTTGTCAATAAATAATTAAATGGTTTCATATACCTGTTATGAATAAATACATTGTTCTTGCCTTAAATATCAGAGGCAGGGAAAGGTGATTCACCCATTGATTTAATATTCAACATGTGATTGCTTCTATAAGTTAGATGGCAAATTTTATTTCAAAATGTTGTATAGTCAAAGAGTAAAATAAGAAAAACCTAAAAGAAAAAAAATCATTTTCTGATTCCTCCTCTTTCTGATTTCAAAATAGACCCTGAGAATTTTCCTTATAAAAGAATCAAACGGTGTTGGCATGCAATGCTAAAGAAAAAAAAACCAGAAAATCAAATTAAAATACCAGAATTAAATATGGGATATTCTTAAATTCAATCAATGACAAAATACATATCCACAAGAGACAAAAAATTAAGATGAATTCAAAAGCATGGCATTAATTTATATAATAGATGAAGTTGCCTTATAGTATACTTGCAAACTTCCTAGCATACAAAGTAAATGTAAAAAAACATCAAAAACTAGAGTTAAAAAAATCCATCAACTCTAAAGATGTTAAAAGTTTTTTAAAATAGTAAAACTCCCCTCAAATTGATATTTCTTAATGTACAATGATGATAAAATATTATAATTTCAATTAAAGATTTGATTTACCTAATATTTAACAAGCTTGGTGTTTTGTAATAATTGCAATGACTTCTGATCCAATCAATTACCAATTAAACCATTATTAATTGTAAATATTTAATCCTTCCTTAGCTCAATAAAAAGATGGCATCACACATCACATGAAGTTTTGAAGGTTAGCACAGTTTGTCAGAATACAATGTAATCAATATCATACCAACTTTCTAAATAGTATTTGCTGGTGTATCTTATGATTCATTGTAATATTTTTATGTACTATCTTATTTATGCTCTTATTTTCCTATGATATATTGATAAGTTAACGGAATATATGAAATTATATATTGTTTTAAAATCTATACAACTTTTTAATTGGTAACTTGACTATAAAATCTTAAAACGTCTCAGCACTTCAAGCCACTAATTAGGTTTTAAAAAGAATAAATAGCACCTGGATGATATCATTGTAATCTGGTTCTAGTATAGAGTGCCCAATTGTCTTAGATTTTGTATGACAAAATGTCCTAGATAACCTAAAAAAAAAAAAAAGAGAGAGAATTTGTGATGAATGCACACAATAATTGTGATTTGCAGAATTTTATGTTTATTACTAATTTAGTCATCTCTGACAATACTCCAAATGATTTAAGTGCATTTCTGAATTCATGTTTGAAACTAGGGTTCAGTCAACAGATTAGTCTAATAAATATTGGACTATTGTAAAAGTGGACCTTTTTAAAACCTTTCACTGTGTATGATGACAATAAGAAAATTATTTCTGCTCTTTTCTGCCAGAGCTGACAAACGGTATTTCGAAAACATTTTTATTTATTCAGATGACGTTTTTTTTTCCATATGTCAAAGCATCGTCTGGGAAGCGAACCCGCAACAACTGTTTGCAAGGCGGCTATGCTGACCTCTCAGCTATTAACACTTGACATTCAGATCGCATTTAAATGTGAACGTTTCATATTTCACCCACTGTGATGCAATTTTATTACGTGGTGAAAAAATAAATGATTTTATAGAACTTTTTGTTTTATTATTGGAAATATGTTTTTTCCATTTATTTTTGTATTTCAATAATTTAAAATTGACAATGTAAACAAGAATTGATAAATTAATTATTTGAAATAAAACTAATGTCCTCTTTTTTTTTTTTAGTTATCAAAGTTGATTTGTCCAGACATGATATTAGAAAAATATGGTAATTCTATACTGAAAAGAAGATACAATATTAGTAAAAAAAAACAAACAACTGACATAAGGATTTTCAGGCATTAAAAACAGAAATCTTTCTAAAAATTACTGGGAGGTCAATATTAAGTTGGAGCATGAAGAAGTAAAGCATGTTTTATTCAACTGGTCAGACATTGTTTTTTCATTTCGGCTGGAAACCTATCCAGTAATTTTTGGTTCTCCAGACAACTACTTTTATAAATGGGATAATTGGAAGCATTGATCATACTACAATCTGGTATCTGATTAAGTTATAGAGTATAGATATAACTATTATTTAACTTTGTAAATAATTGGGCAAAGAATCTAGCATTGTATAGAATTCTGATTAAACCTTAACAGTAATTTTAATCAATATTTTTATTTTGGCATAAAAAAATTGTTCTTCCATATGAATTAATTGAATATTTTCTCTACAATAACTAATTATTGATTTCATTATTACTTTTGTTTAACTAAATATAAAGAAAAATGTTAAACCTTGAATGAAGTAATTAATATTTTTGATTTTAAATTTTATATATATATCCATGTGGATCTGTTTAGAAATTGGATGTATTATATTGTACAGCACAATGCATACCAAACTGATAAATGGTAGGCCTCAATTTTCACTGAATATCATTTGGTTTGTAAGAATGCATAAATAATGTTATAAATAGATGTTAAATACATCAATAGACTATAAGGAGCTGTATAAACACATTACAATTTCCAGTTTCTGGCTGGAAATGTAAAGGTGAATCAAGCAGGTCATCAATTTTTAGAATGGCTGGATTTAGTAACTGCATTTTCTGTATGATGCCAAGCAAAGAGGATCATTTCATTCAAGCAGATGAGAAACGGAAGTAATTCCTGATGTAACCTTTCTTTTATAAAAAAAAAAAAGTTTATTATTAACTGTTAAACTACTGACATGGAATAATTTTCCCCATGGTCAATGTAAACCAAAAATAATCATTACTGTAAACATGACCTGTTCTGAGATGGAATTTAAGAAAAACTAGTTGGAATATGAATAGAATCTTTACAATTCACTCTTGTTATGACAGATTTAAAAATTCATAGTACTTCTACCAGCCAGTCCATCTCTCAAAGATATTAAAAGCCATTTATTCCAGGTTGGAATAAAACTAAAGATGATTTTTACAGCCAATTTTTGTCTATCAATCATCTGAAAACTGCTGACAAATTTATAAATTCACTGAATGACACCAAAAAAATCAAGATGGAGAGAGATCCCAGAGAAGCATTTTGCAAGATCAAGTCATAAGATATAGTCATTTTTATGAAAGCTTGGTATATGTAAAAATAGTGCTAAGATAACAACAACTGTTACTGTTAATGAAGTTGCCAATCTTATATGTCAGACTACTGAACCCAAAATTGATTGATGGAAGAGAAAAGGCAATGTTAGAGCAGAATTGCAAGATTTCTTTGCAAAATGTTCCACCAAATGTCAATCTATTCCTGGCTGCAGTCACACCAGTTCTCTTATAATATTTTGTTAATAATTAAGCCATCAACCACTTCCCCCCCATTTGCTAAAAAAATTATAGTGGTCAAACTGTCACTTTTTTTTACACTATTTTAACTAGCAAGTCTTTTTTTTTAAATATCCTAAAAATATGAAACAAATCAACTTGCTTCCATGGAAACATTTCTGCTCAGCAATTATATATTCAATAATCATAGTAATTACAGAAATCTTTCATACTATAATAAAAAATATATAACAAAAACGAATTGTTATATGACTTCTCAATGCTTATATACAAATGTTTAAAGAGCAGTTACAAAGAAAAATATTTGCCGTCCAATTGGGACGGAAGGCAGAAATTTTGGATTTTTCAAAATAATTTTACAATTTCTTATATTATATAACAATGACAATTTATGAAATATAGTTAATAATTGTTTGCATGTGAATATATTTTAATTGCCTTAATATAGATTTTCAAGTTTATGGGCCCACAGGCATTGCCTTCCTCAGCGATTCAGTAGTTATGCCACGACATCCAATGCAGATTTAATGGAAACTAGAAAAGTTAAGTGACATTGTTGTTAGTATAAATATTGGGAGAAAGACATTATTAAATATTAAACAGAATCAATTTCAAAATGCTGTATAGTTGTAAAGTAACTGAGGTTTCTTTCGATTCAATGAACTTCCCAAGTTTACAAAACACAATGTTAGTAACCAATATCAGAGCCAGCAGATCCCTGTTTTGACTTGCAATATTTGTAGTACATTTAAATATCAACTCCAAACAATTCAAACACTGTACAGCAATTGAAAATTTACAACACAAGACATTTAACTTTAATACCTCCAAATAATAATCTATTAAATTACTGCAATCTGATCTATTAGTGCTTAAATTTCCTGTACTCACCACTTAAAAACCATATACTTTAGATTAATATATTAATGATTATTACTAACCAATTATTAGGCAAAAAATTATCATATCACTTCTAACTCAAATATAAACTTTAAACTTAATTAGAAATGAAGATATGTTGTTCTTTTTTAAAATAAAACATAACTATGATATCTTTCTTTTTTTCCCCCTATTACTTGTTTGAAGATATATTTAGAACTTTCACTTAGTCACATATACTTGAAACATAAGAATAAAGATAAATAATATCCAAGATCCAATTCAAGCTGGACCAGCACTCTTTAGTTGGTCCAAATCATGATCTCATATATATATCTTTATTATTTATTTAGTAATTATCAATATCAAATGGCTATAATTTGATCTACAAAGAATTACCTCAGTGCACCAGTATCTTTAGCATCATTCATTTAATAAATATTATTAATTATTTTTTAGGCTAAAGATCATCATATTACTCTAATCATTCTTGTGGTCATTTACCTTTATCAGATGTCTTTAATTATGTTTTACGAATGTGTGATGAAACGATAGTTTTAAGTATATTTAAAAAAGACAACACACATGGGGAAAAAAGAATGAAATAAGATCATAATTAATTAAAAAATCATATGTGTTAATCTTTTAAGTCAGCGTAACATTTATAACTGGACTGGCAATAATGTGATAATCTCTAATCCAATAAATGATTAGTAATAATTATTAAAGGTTTAAAAATAAAATAATTGAAATGGCTTTATTGCTTGGAAATTCATAAGAAGTTTGAATACCATTAAATATTGGAATCAGTTTGAATTACGTGTTTATCTAAAGTTTGATGTAGTTAAAGATGTAAGTTCATAAAATGTTGCACTTGTAAATCAATCTATGATAATTTGTTAAATAAACACTGAATACATGATGAAGACAAGTGATCATAGGCCAATGAAGAATACGGGTGCAATATAAAATGCATTTCAAAGTCATTTATTTTTGACAGTTATCTTTATTCATATGTTTCAATAATGTATAGTGGAATGGAAATTGTAAGTATATCTTTAAAAAATAGTCTAACGTAAAAAAAAAAAAAGATTGCAGGGATGATGCTTTTTCCAATCAAAGTTTTTCAAATGTGTTTAAAACTTAAAAACTCCCTAATAAAAGAATACCAACGAAAATACCTTCATTGCAAAAGTATGGTGAAAGACTACAAGATTAATGAAAGATAGCTACTTTGTCCTTTAAGTCATATGATAGCAGTCAAATAATGAATCTATAATCTGTCATTAAGACAACCCCTATAAGTAAAAGATGAATTCCAGATGAATTTCACCTTTCATTCTTATCTAAGATCTTAATATAGATAGGAAAGTTAATATAGCATATTAAGATTTTCATATTCCTAAAAGTTTAAATAAAACTTCATTAAATCAGCAATTATAACCTGTTTTGAAAGTAATTAATAAAGAGATATTTTTACAAATTTCTATTAGTCATTATTATTTAAATAATAAAATTGATTTTGCACAAATCTAGATGGTTCATAAATGTCTATTACATGATAACAGCCAAAGCCTATGCAAACCATGAATCTACAATCTGTTATCAAGACAACTTCTATAAGTAAAAATGAATTTCATCTTTCATTCTGGCTCTAAGATCTACTTAGGATGTAACTTATAGAGGTTACCTTGATTTCTCAATGTGTTACAATCCCAAGTGTTAGCTTTCTTGTCTATATTAAGATCTTAGATCAGAGTAAAAGTTGAAATCCATTTCTTAATTGTAGAGACAACAGAACTTGGATTCATGGTTTGGGTAATCTTTAGTTGTTATCATGTGATTTTCATTTATAAACTACCTAGTTTTGTGCAAAATCAGGTTTAAAATCTTATTTATAATAAATATTCATCATTTTTAGTAAAATAAAAAGAAAGACATCTAGAAAAAAAAAAAAAAGAACTTATCACAAAAATGGGATGATTTCTGAAATAGATATGAAAGAACCTAAAAATTATTCTATAAAATATTTATTTCTAGAAAGAAAAAAAAATATTGATTAAAATTTAATAAAGTGGCAAATCTCAAATATAATAATACACACTAAAAGATTTAATGACAATAAAAAAATTTATACTGAAAAAAGCTTCCAGTATCAGATAAAAATTCTCAGAAATGTTGAAAAATATGAAACAAATGGTGAACCTACTTTATGATATTTGAAATAGAAATGAATGCTTTGGTATGATGTAAAGATAAAATCCAGTTAGTGATGATTTCAGTAGTGGTATTTGCAAATAAAAAATGTTTTATTCTTGTGTTGAATACAAAAATTTAAAGTAAGAAAAACATTGTAGTTGACAAGTTGAAAGTTTAAGGTTTAAAATTAATGTTGAAAGTTCAAGTTTGAAAGTTAATTTTAACCTTTTTAAAATTAGGCCATTAAGTTAGTAAAAACTCAACTGACAATCAAATGAAGTGATCTCCAGGTTAATACATTAACAAATAGAAAATGTCAAATGAAAGGAGACTTAAATTATTTCAAGCTAAGAATAAGTTATGCATTGCCAATATGAATATATATATAGTTTTTAAATATACTCTATATGATGAATATAAATCATAAATCTGAAGATGCTTAAGTGAGAATATAATACAGTAAAAAATACTAATTTCATACACACAAAAAATTATTAAAATACAGTGAAGGCACAAACTATGCTTTATCAAACAATAAAAACATTAATGTTCTACATTTTATGATACATTTCTGAGTATATATGGTCATAATTTTTAAAAAAAAAAAATTGTAAATAAATTTTATAATGTGCCATCAATCATTTTTCTGGCCCAGAGTGCTAATATTTGATCACGTTATTAATAAAATGTCTTTAGTTCCTTTATTATCCTTTCTGAATTTGATGTGTAGAATTAAGCATAATAAAATATTTTCTAAGAGTAATGCTAAAAGTTTTACCAAATTTTAGAATGTACTTAAACTTAATAGTGATTTGAAAACATTAAAACAATTAGAGAGTTTGTAATTTCTTGGTAAAGAGATGTCTATTAAGTTTTTATAAAAGAAAAAGATACTGAAAAAAAAGAAAAATGCCCAGAGCATATTTCATTTCAATGAAATTTAGACATTTCATTATTTACTTTAATTAAAGAATAAAAATATGGTAGTTAGTTTTTTTTTTCTTATTCTTATTTTTTCATAGAATGGAGAAGTGAACACATACTTAATAAAATATATGTAAATGTCTCCCCTCAGTTTATCATTAATAATTATATTACTCTTTATTTTTTTAAAAATTTTGTTTATACTATAATAACAAAAAGGATGTATTATGCATATATGCATGTTGAAAAGTACTTTAAACTTGCTATTCAATAATCAATACATATTCTAATCTCACCAAAGTTTATCAATAAACATAAGCTATTCTATGTGATATACAATGTGTAAGGAGGGGGGGAGCTTGAAATACAAAATATACAGTCATCCAGTGTATGTTGTTTTTTGATGTTTCAAACACATTCAAAAGTAAAAAATGAGAACATGACTAAGAAAGTCTTTGTTTTTAAAGATAGGAAGAAAAAAACATCCAGTGAGGAATAACTGACTGATTAAACAAGAGTTTTACAATCATCTCCAAACATTGCTTTGTTCTACATATATATGTATAAAGTTCAATTCATTAAACCAAGCATGAAATTTATCATCATACTAAAATTAAATAAGCAAGTTTATATACTACTGATTTTAAAATAACTAAAACAATTACTTTAATATACTATTAAAAGCTACTGTTTTAAAATAATCATTATAGTTACAATGAATTTTTATAATAAAATATGATAAAAAGGATTGTATGCAAATTAAACAAAAAAAATTAAATCACACTCGATGTAAAAAATAAAACAGAATTTGAATAGTTTTTGTAAGGCAAAATTTCTCTCTTTCAGCTCTTCCTGGAGAACAATAAAAGAGAAGCAATGGTGAGCAGTTGCTGTTTTACCTTCTAATAGTAACTAGATATTCGTTTACTGACCAATATTAGTTTGCTGGATAGGTTGTGGAGGCAGAGAGCGAAGCCCTAAGCCTGATTAGAAACAAAAAAAAAATTCAAATTCTATACAGATCAGATTCGAATATATGTCTTAAGTATATATTATATTAACTCTATTCCCAAATACTGTACTGCATTCAGGTACAGTAATAATCCTTTTGAATATACTTTTAACTATTCAATATACAGCATTTTTTCCCTACCATTCTCACTAAATGCTGATTATAAAAAACGTTCACAAATAATACATAAATTTTAATAAATTTGATTCAGAGTGACAAATAGATATTGCACCATTTACTAAACAGGATATTAAAATCTTAACCAAAAAAAAAATGTCAAAAAAACCTTTTAACTGTGCCCAAGCAAGAAATAATACTGATATGCAGTTTACACTTTAAACTTTTTTCCATTTTAAAAAAGATAAAAAAATCACTAATACAACCATTTGCGTTTCTGAAAAATTTTAGCAACATTGACATTCTAGAACCAATCAATACGTGACATATGCTACTTTAGAAAAACAGACGGAAAGCGTTTGATTATTGACGGCAATAATTGCTATTATTTTCTTCTCTATTTTTCAAGCCAAATTTTTAGAAATAAAAGATTTATTACAAAAAACGAAAACCCTTAAAATATCATTTTAAATTGCTTGAAACTTTTCAATTAGAATATATATATATGAAAAATTGTAACGTTCAGATTCGTATGATCAGCCAACAAGATTCAGAGACCTAGCAAAAGTACTTCAAACCCAGTATGTTCGGGATATGGTATTCACAGAACAGTACTAAGCTTTAACCTATTTGCCAGTGCTCCAAAATCTCCACTATCCAACCAACGCTCCTGATGCTACTAATGGTTATCATTTTTCTTCGGTCCCGGTGGTCAGGGTAGAAACAAAGACTCTCAATTCAAACTTAGCCTATCATGCATTAGACTTTATTAATTTAATCTAAGATACTCACTAAATACTTTGATATAGCTCAAACTATTATTATTAATATTTCATAGGTTTTGGATACATACATATGATTTAATCAAGTGTGGATATAGATGAGTGGATATGATGAACCAGGGAATAACATGACAACGGTATATATATATACAATTTATTAACACAATTCATTAGAAAATATAAATAATAACAATCATGTTTGGATCTGATCATGATCCATGTATGGCGTTACATTTAAACCAAAAAAAATAACAATTACAATGTTTGATGATCAGTATTGATAATGGTATAGAATTTCGTTATCACCAGGATAAATATATGATTTTTACAAAGAATACAATATTCAACCATAAGTTATTTATAAAGGTACAGTATTTAGATATCACTAGGATAAATATATGATTTTTTACAAGAAGTCACCTGTCAATAATGACAACCAAGGTTATGAACTATTAAATATAACAATTACCATAATGAACATCAGTATTAGGTGTATGTGAGTGTATCATAATGAAGTCATACTGGAGTTCATGACACCAACAATTGTGAATCAAAACAATAATGATCAATTACCCAGAAATGACAGTTACATACATAGTAAATAATCAGTATTATTATGTGTCAGCATAAAACAAATTTTTATATTGAGTTGTTGTACTTTTATTATTAAAGTATAATATTCCATCAAGAAATACGCCACTCTAAAATTAATATGCCAATTTTGGAGAGCAAACACAATACCTGGTTATATTAAGCTAGAGGCCAAATGAATATATATAATAAATTTATGCGTGTGTTTACATACATAGGGGAAGTTAAGTATATATATATATTTATTATTATTATATTTTATTGTTAGTATTCTCAGCAGGAGTTATGGACAAAAGCATAATTTTATCTCCCTTTATTATTAATAACTATATGAAAAATAAGGCTTATCTATTTCACACAGAATTAACAACAGGTATGATTAAGAAATCTAATTACAGCATTCAGTAGCGTCGGGGTTTGAATCCTGTGCTGACTATATTATTAGCATTGGCAAACATGCCAATCTCCTTTGTCGAGCAGTAATGTATATATTCCTATAGTAACACATCCGCATTCAGCTTGGCTTGTGTAGGAAATAATAGAGCGTGGATTTTGAATCCCTATCTTTATAGAGTATACCCATTCATCGGCTCAAAGAAAACCTTGGCTATCTCGTATCGCCATGACCGGTAAAATATCCGCGTGGCAGTCCGCATAGCATTACTCGACATATATTTATTATTAAAAGCCATATAGGCACAGATCAATGTATTAAGCTACTGATATATTTGCCCATTAAAAGCATTAACTTATATCTATCTGCATAGATATTTTTCCTAAACCTGTATTTAATAAGTAATAATGGAGAAATCCGACAACCATATCTTATAGGCTATAAAACGCCCAAGTGTTTCAAATATGAATCTTAACTATAAAATGCTAAAGAGGCAAAAAAATACTACTGCTGAGGTATTTCTTTCCCCAAATGCATGCATCACTAAATATACATATAGCACTAAATATACATATAGAGTGAGATGAACACATATATATCTTTGCAATAAGTAATATTGCCTATTTTAAATTTTAAAAGAAGAACTATCATTATTATTATTATTTTTCACATTTAAATAAACGCATACATATATATATACCATTCTACCTTCTTTAATTGTCACAAAGAATCTTAATCTAAATCAAATAAAATAATTTTAACACTTATTTATATTTTAAATTTCTTTACCAAGATACTGTGATTATGCATATACGGGAAGAGGGCGGATTTTTTTTATATATTTGATTTCTTTTCTATCTCTCTTTTTTTTTATTAAATAAATGACATTTTTCACTAAGCCAGAACTAGACCGATTTAAGAAATTTAACTTTGACTGATTCTTATTTTATCATTCAAAATGAATCGTTACCCCTTTCCCACTTTAGATTCGGGACAAAGCAAACAAATTTATACATAAATTGGTTTCATAGTGTAATATCATTTGTCCCCATACTTAACTAAATTGGCACAAATAAATTAATCAATCAAATATATATTATACTTAAAAAAAATATACCGGCATATCTCAAAATAAAATATATAAAAGCTGCAATCATAAACTCTATAACAATCTTTTGTTTCACTTAGAATTATACATTACATTTTTTTTCTTTCATGTTTTAACCATTAATAAGTAATCTACTTATAATTTAAATTGACTTGTTAAAACAACAATAAAAAAAACTAAACACTCATATATATATATATATTGTAACGATATATAAATATGTCGTTACATTAATTTAAAATAAAAACTTAAAAGTTCTCAAATAAAAGTAAAAAAACTAAACGCTAAAATTAAAATGTTTGTTAAACGTATATATATTCGCACAGATGCTAAACTTTAAAAATATTTTTTTTAATAAATAAAAAAAGATATTTGAATGTATTTTTTTATAAAAAAAGATTTAAATATAAAAATAGTTTAAAAAAAGAAATAACGTAAGTAAAAATAAAAACAGGTATTAATTAATTCCTGTAATCTATAAATGGAAATGATTGTTTATAAATGGTTTGAAAAGCAAGCTAGCCTTGGGCTCTTGTATAATTAAAATGATGAGATGAAAATTGGATAAGAGAATAAAGAAAAATTAGTTTGACCAATGGAAGCACTAAGCCTTGGCTCGGACCCTAACGAAAGTGATGGATTAGTGACGTTTTGTTGATTGAATCCGTGTGGATAATATAAAAAGGGAAATACAGTTTTTTCGGACAGTTCCAGTGTTGTGTGTTTGAGAGTTGTGGTAGGACGCACATACCACACTCTCTATTTAAAAAAGAAAAAGGAAAAGACTGTGATACCTTGAACCAGCTATTGCCATCTCCAGAACATTATCTTCCAATGGAGGCGTCACGGGAATTAAAAACAGGAACCTGGACTCTTCTACCATAAGCTATATGAAATGAACAATTATTAAAATCAATTAAGAACTTTCGTCAAGTTTTACAAATTGATAAACAAGCCAACTTAAATGTTAAAACGGACTCTTATCTGACTCTTGTAAGTTTTTAAATCAAATTAATAATGTTTAATTTTATATGTTTTCCGATAAAAATCATTTCCTTTTTTTTTTTCTCTTATTGTATAAATTATTTGTTGTTTAAGATTTAAATGAAGGAATTTAAGGTTGGGTATAGACGTTGCATAGATTCGTTAGCGGTTGATAATGTTGTGGTTTTCACATTCGATTAGAATATATGTCAACGATATCACTGCAAGCATCTTACGATGAATGCTAATGGGATTTGTATATTCCCTATGCAAGTGACGTTTATCGAGGACTTTGTATTTTGATCGGTTGTGTTGAATTTGGAATGTTTTTGACCGTGGAATCTGTGCAGCTGATCTGTACTCAACATTTTAAAACAAATTTTATAAAATGCATTTGTGCGAACGTATCTAAATGTTAAATTTAAGTCGGGCGTGAATGGCTATATAGTTTTGTAAAGTTATATTAAGGGAGGGTAATCTTAGGTTATTCGTTTCGTGGTTGAATTGGCTCAATGGATTGGATATATTGGTGTAATTAGTAGATGTAGTATGAGGTCCGCTACGGGCAGGATTGCATATATACGCCACACACCTTCTGTTTGCCTATGGATGGGTTTGTAAGTTGGCAGACCGCAGTCCATTCCTATGGAGTTTTTTGTTTATTGTTCTACTTGCCAACAGATGTGACATTCCTGTTGGTGGAGAGTCAATGTCTTCTCTAATTCTACTTACTGTTCAGATGTCCATTCCTGACAGTATAGTATTTTGTGTTGTCGTATCATGCTACATTGAATACATGAATGTATTGGATGGATTGGCGCCAGTTGATTGCGAAATTTGTTGCCTAAGGTTAAATCAGGGAAGAATATTTTCTTTTCAAATGTAGATCTATGTAGTCTATTCATACTTGACTATCTAAATAAAATATTAAACTCATTGAAACTTAGTTAAATGTAAAATTAAAAGATTAATAGAAAAATCTAAAATGTTGAATTTATTCCTCAAAATTTAAATGTTATTTTATATGTGCGTAAATAAATATTTTTATGTGTTAATTTCTGGCAGTGGCTTTTATTTATTGATATTTAAGATATAAATTAAGATATAGATTTTTATCTCTGCGTCTCCGCTGAGCTAGTGACTTGGGCTAACGATCGGAATATTTAAATAAAGTGGAATCTTAACAGCGCATATCTGCCTACTCTATAAATTTTTCTAGGCTCAAAGGCCTAGATGGCGCCCTGGTAGTTGCAGATATTGTTTTTGCAGTTAGATTCGATCTTCACTTCCATTTTGATCGTTATAATATATAACTGTTCTTTTGAAACACATTTTTTTAAGATAGTCTTTTGTGAATTTTATGAATCTAAGGAAATTAAATGTTCGAATTTTTATAGAAGGCATTCTTAAGATATAATTTTTTTTTTTTTTTTAAAGATAGAAAGTTTATACTTGCGATAGATTACGGTGTCACTTTGCTTGATGCAGATAATTTTCTACTGGTTCACTCATTGTCAGGATCGACCTTGGGCTTTACTGGACTCAGGATAGACTGGCTTCAGGTTGCTTCTCTATTTTTCTTCGATGGATCATTGTGTCACTTTGATTGAGGCAGATATTTTTTTCTTCATTTACTCATTATTAGGATCAATCTTGGGCTTTACTGGACTCAGGATAGACTGGCTTCAATGTTGGTTCTCCATTTTCTTTCATAGCAGCAGCATAGGATTTGTCTCTCCTCCTCTTCTTTAGATGGATTTTTCTGGAGACATTCCAGAGAAGGGAAAAGTAATTTGTACTACTCACAAACCATATTGTGGATCTCTTCTCAGGTTAATTATAGTATTGCACTAGTAGTTGAGAGTCACTTTTCTCTTAAAACTTTTCTTTAAAAGGCACCAACTTTTTTTTTTACTGCCAACAACTTTTTTCTTCTCTAACTGCTCGACTTTTAATTACCCCTAACTGCTTGACTTTGAATTACTTGGTTCTTTTTCTTTGCTCTATTTATAAAAACTTTTTGCTAAGCAACTCTTTGTTTTCTATATATATATATGTTAACACCTATAATATATTTGCCTTGGTTAGAAATGAAAAACAGACCGCATGATTGATTTTCTTTCATTTACATCAGTTTAAAGATTTTTTGATTTACATCAGTTTAAAGATAAGAAAAACAATTCAACACTCCCATGCAACTAGCTGAGTTGATCTTTTACCAAAAACAGGTGACATAACCGAGATAAGATTACACAAGGGTATGAAAATCTTACTTGCCTTTTAATTGCCTCAAGGATGAGAAAAATGAATTCACACTTACATGCAACTATATTTTTCGGAATGTTTATGAAAAAGAAAAAAAAAAAACAGAATCATCAAAATGTTTTTTCACAAGGAACGAATCGCCTTTAGGATAAAGATATAAGACAATAGAAATATATTTTTCTTTCCAAATATATACATACAAAAAAAATGCATTTCAATAGAACAATATACATATACATGAATCTACTCCTTCGTCAAGTCACACACATGCACCTACATATTATCCCCTTTA
The DNA here is from genome assembly GCA_028023455.1 of Epiperipatus broadwayi. NCBI lineage: Eukaryota > Metazoa > Onychophora > Udeonychophora > Euonychophora > Peripatidae > Epiperipatus > Epiperipatus broadwayi. The sequence goes on from JAQFVV010006652.1 coordinate 338,774, forward strand.
GCAAACAAACAAAAACGAAAAAAAAAATGAAAAATTAGATATTTGAGCTTTAAAATCTATATATGTATACTATTTCTAACAACGAACATGAAGCTCTGTGTGTTCATACACACTGAACGCTTCAAAATGAAACAACTCCTTCCATTCATGATGCTTATTCATTTTGTTACCTTTTTCAAAATTGTGAAGGAATGATGGTAATGTGGACTTCAATGCACATAAAATGTATTATTTAAATGGAAACTTCACAATATCACCCCCCCCCCCATTAAATATAGCAACCTAAAATATACTTTCATGCAAGTCGATGACCAAACATTCAACTGCTGTGATGTTTGGAAACTGGTAAACAGCAAGAAGAAGTATATGTTTGATTACTAAGCTTTCAGTTTCTACAATGTAAAAGTGCAACCACCATTTATGTATATATAATTGAATGACCTTTTGCTCATGGAATCAGGTGAACATTCTAGCATCAAAGTGACTGAATATATAATACCAATAAATCAAATGACCTCTCATATTGTTACTCATATGCTGTTGGGAACAGCTATTTTAAATGGATCTAGAGAAGGGTGAAATCAATTGCTTTTTTTTTAAAATTTTCCATATATACAAATGTCTCCAGAGATGCCATCTTGCTGCTATGCTAAATTGCCAGAATACAATCTTTAAACAAATTAGTAATCTAAATTCTTTTATAGGAAGTAATTTATTAGAAAGAGAATTATAGGTTGTGACATTGATGTTAAAATGTTTACATGAAAGATGGATTTACTGAACATAAAACAATTAAAGATCATTGAACATACTGATAATGACATTAAGAAAGATGTAAAAAATTGTTCATAGTTCAAACCCTGGGTAGCAATGGAATGACATTTTTAAAAAAGTTATTTTTTCAGGAGAATTTTGATCAACAAAATTTTCTATTATCCATAGTATTATATATCAAGAATGTTAACAAATCATATTCAAGTATATAAAGTGGAATGCCAATTGTTCTACCCAATGGAGATTGAAATTTCTTGAAAATGTTTTTCAACCCTTGAACTACTAAATATAAGATTTGTTAAAAATCTGCTGAATATGTTGATGCTGATATAAAAGAATGTGCGAACATGTTCAAAGGTAATATTTAAAAAATGGCACTTTTAAAGAAGCTCTATAATTTCTAAAAGAGTTGATCAGATAAAAATGTCCATTTTTCACATCAAGTACAAAAATGTGAAGCCAATTTGTGTAATTATCTCAGGATTTCTGTCTCTAACTGCAACATATAAAGTGAACAAATTGCAATGACAATGGAATGTCAGAACCATCCTTACCATTTTTGGATATAAATTTCATTGGGTGCTGATATAGTACATGCTCGGTGGCCATTTTGAATTTGAAAACACCCAAAAACACTGCTGGCACATGCAAGCAATAAATGACATTGACTAGAAACACTCAGTTTTCAAAAAAATAAATTGCCTAAGGTATTACAATTAAAAAAAGGGTGGTGGGAAGGCATTACACTTAAAAAAAAGTGCAGGAAAATATCACATTGAATAGCCTAAGGTGCTACTATGGAAAAAAAGTGTGGGAAAAGAAAAAGAAGTGAACATTGAAAATTAAAAAATCCTAGATTTGAAAATTAAGAGAGAGAATTTGGCAATTATTTATTCTACGATAATTAAACCCTTATGCGTCCGAGGCTACCTTCACCCGCTCTCAAAATCCCCTAAGTCAACAAACTTGCAGAGCTGTCTGCCTTCTTATTTCGCAATCACCACCTGTGTAAATTAGAGTCAGATAAAAAAAACAACATCACCAGCTACATCAGGGACTTAATAAGTGTGGGTTTTGATCATAGAACAATAACCAAAAGGATTGCAAGCTTTTATAAAAGACTGCAAAAAACACAAAAGATGACAGGCAACATCTAACTATACCCTACATACCTGCAGTAGCTAAAAATTTCAGTAAAATATTACAGAAGGAATTCAAACTTGGATTCAGAATCCCTTAAAACACCAATAGGCTCATCAACAATACTAAAGACAAAAGAAATATAGAAGAAACCCCCCATGTTGTTTATAGAATTGTGTGCCCGCAGACAGGGTGTGATTCGGTATATTATAAAGAAACTCGGGGCCACAGTGAGCAACAGACTGGCTCAGCATAGATATATATACAAAAGCTACAACTAAGGGAGAGGGCAGCTCGTATTTGCTGACCACCAGCAGGAGCACAATCATAGATTTGAGCCATCTACAGCCGACATCGTATGCACAGAAAGAAACGATGTCAAGAGGAAGATCAAAGAGGCATGTTACATCACCAGTGATGCCAGGTGAATAAATAGAAAGGACACATGCTTCGCGGTTTCGAAAAGGTGGATGTTGTAAATAATTTGCATGCATTTGCATAGAGTCAACAGCCTAAAAAAGGACTGATTATGGAGCTGCAAGGGCTCCGAAAGTACTAAGTCCATAAAATAGAAGCTTACTAATAATAAACTTATAGTTTCACCTCAGCTATTAATTTTAGCATATCAGTAATAAACCAAAAATGCTAATTTATATAGTGTAACAGTCAAAACACGTGTATCTCATTAACATATTGCACAAAAATGCTAATTTATATAGTGTAACAGTCAAAACACGTGTATCTCATTAACATATTGCAGAATTCGACCACCACACAGAACAGCAGCACCATCGAGTAGCGAAGCCACCGGTAATACTGAGTTCGAACATAGTTTATCGGTTCCACAATACAATCTACGGAATAACGCCTCTGATGCGACATAAGTAAACACTTCTTTAGGCACGGTGGTCAGGGAGATGCACGAGATTCATGGGTTTTGTTTCCGAGTTGGCCAACAATCAAACGAATATTAATTAACATATATAATCGAGGAAATGTCTATAATGGGCATCGAATAAATGAAAACTTAACTACAGACGTATAGTTAGAATTATTTATTTACGTATTTAATAAAAGAAAACATTATTAATGTTATTAATCATATTTTAAATTCAAAGTCTCAACAGCTAATTGGTAATATTATATATATAAAAATACATTTATTTATAAGGAGCATTTATTTATATGAAGGCGTAATCTAGCTACCTAGGGTTCTCGAGTGAGTATTTCTAATGCGTGCTGTAAGGAATTTATACTTTGCACTGCAAGAGTCATCAGTAACGGCGGACATACATTTATTTAATAAAAATATTTATTTTACGACTAAGGGCAAACATTTATTTGAGAGTATATGATGAAGATAATGCCGAGGCGGAGTGATAGAGAGAATAATAAACTAAATAAAAGAACACGTGGTACGCTTTAGAAGGGCGATGTAAAATGGCAGCGCTGAAACTGCAATGCCGTGAATAAGTTATAAGGGTTTCGGGTTGGTCTCTGCCGCGACCCGAAGAGGTAAGGTGTCACATGAGCATAACCAGGGACAAGCGGTCCGTGTCGCAATTTGCCAGCTGGCTGCGTGACGGTCGTCAAGCCCTACGGGAACATTATCATGTCCGCTTGTGTAGGACGACTGGGGTTAATTCAACCCTAGAGAATCCGGAGTATTCACGGCGTGGAATGAGCCATCGGGGCTTCAAAACGTAACACATGTATAATATCTAAAAGATTGTGGTAATATTTAACTAGATTTCAAACTCGGCCCAACATTATCAACGTTGACTGAAAGAAAATTGGTGACTCTCAAAGAAATGAAATTTACATAATTATTCATTAACATTTAATAATAAAAAAAATATCTAAAAAGGGAATTATTACAGCGAGTATGCCAGCTATTACGGAGTAGTAGACCCTGCATTACAATAACTGATTCTTTGAATGCGTGTCGATTTATATGAAATTTAAGTTATTTATAAAAGCAAATATTAATGATAATTCGACACGCATTCACTGTTCAAGCGATTATGGATTTAGCTTTAAAACTAAGATAATTATGAGAAGGTAATATTTCAATGATAATTATAAATGAAATGTAGATTTAAGAAATACACACCTAAGAAGTGATAGAGGGAGGGTAAGCTAGATTATGCGAGAAATTTACAGATTACATGAATTCTCAAATTTTAGTTTCTCAAAATTACAATTTTAACATTTAGAAGTTATACAAATAATAGGAGATGAGCTATAGCTTATTATTACTAGAGTACTCTATAATTTGGAATACACACACAGGTACCTGTTTTATAAGATGTTTTCGTCCATTGGTTTAATAGCAGATTGTTCGTAATTAGAAGTTTTCTTTCTTGTCCTGGGCATGTTGTTTTATTGATTTTTAACAGCAGCGGCTTTCTTGTTTATTTCAGGCAGCAGATCATTTTGGTGTTTTTACGATGGGCAAGGTGAAGCTCGGCATATGGTGGGCCATCTCCCGATGGAGAATAATTTCGGTGCTTACTCGGTCATACCTTGCAGTATTAATTTATTTAAGATATTTTAGACGCTCCACTCGAGAGCAAAGCTAAAATTCAAGTGAAAGTCTCCAGCAAGTCTAAGATGGCCTCCTTTTTTTTATCTTGATCTTTTAAATTTTTGTTGAGATATTTTTAGGTTTTATTTATCTTGCCCTCAGGATAATCAATGCTCTGCTGGTTTTAATTAGAAAGAAATTTGCTGTGCTATTGTTTGTTTTTCTTTACATTCGTTAATTACATTCTTTTGGAATTTTGCTATAATTAATTTATTATCTATCACTGACCGATGCTTTTAAATTTTCAAAGACAAAAGGGAATAAAATTATTTTAACTTTAATTAATTAATGCATCAGATTTTGTTAGAATTATTATTTAACGAAATTTAAACTAAACAACAAATACGAACTTTATAAAATTCAAAATAAATGATTATGATTACACAAAATTTATTTAACTAAAAGGAATCTAAATTATATTATTTTATCCGTATTTATTGCCTTTAATTTGAGATCGAAATGTGTGCGTGTTTATGTTGAATTCTACATATATTTATACATTTTTAATATTGTTACACACACAATTCGATACCAAAAAGTTTAAATTTGGGTGGGATAGACCGGTCAGTGAGAGACGACAGAAAAAGGTGAAACTTGAGATTCGAATACGAATCTCACTGTTTCATTTCCCCGTACTTCCCGTGAACAATTAAGGAAGAACAAAGGAGGCATGAAAGAGGAAAAAAAAAATTTACATTACATAATTGAAAGACGAAAAGAAAAAAATTATTATTGTTTTTACAGATATTGAAATAGAGAAAGCAGAGATTTCATGAAGTAACGAACAATTTATATACCCGGATCTAGAATTTAAACTTTAATTTTAAAATGACCTAATTTGGCCGTGTCTGGTTAGCAATCATTATAATAATTAGTTAAACTGAATATATACATATACAAAAAAATTCATAGAATAGGATTAGTTAAGATAATATATAAAAAAAATTTTAAGAGTAATAGTAATTAAATATACATAATATATATAAAAAAAAATTTTTTTTTTAAAACTCTATTCGACTAAAGTACAATCCATTCAACCAAATTCATTATACAAATTCATTTTAATATTTTCATATACGTTTAATCCGTCCTAATGGTCTAATATTTTTACAACCCCGGGTCAGGTGGATAATACCGATGTCTCGTCATCGATGACCGCGGCCTTGGGTTTTCTAATCTTCGTCCTCGATCAGGTGGTTCTTTGGCCCACTGGTTCAAATCCAAGACAGTGAGAAATTTAATCATTTCTCCTATATCTTTTATGTGAATGCCTATCATTAATGGTTGGATGGTTAGCGGCATGCTACGCTGGGTCGTTCTAAATTTCCATGTCCCCATATTCCACCAGTTTTTGGCAAAACCTTGCAGATGGTAATTAGCTATAGCAATCTGTTCATCTGGCCCTGTTTTATGAAATTTTAAGAACCTCTGTAGGCTCTCAAGGTGGGTTTGAGGTTTTTTTCTTATTTCCCCTCTAAAGATCTTGATGTGGATCATCTTGGCTAAATAGCTTTGGTGTCCAACGTCCATCTTCGCCTCTTCTTTAATGTTGACTTCCTTTTCTGGTTCTTGTGGGCCTTCATCGGTTGGAATGAGGTCTCTCTGCTCATCATATTTTTTTACCTCCACGACACTACCTGTTTGCTCTTCTATCATAGGTTCATCAGACCTCTCTACCTTCATTTCACTCTGCCTGTCTTTAACCTCTTCTACCTTTTTACTAACTTTGGATATTCCCAACTGTTCCCTTATTACTTCTAACTCTCTCACTATAGCGTCTTTAAATTCCTGACATTCCCTGACTCTTCTTTTTTTTTCTTCCTGTCTCCTTTTTGATTCTTCATCGCTTCTTTTTTTTATCTCCTCCTCATACATTTCCTTCATTACTTGCATACCCTGTCTGAGCATCTCCTTCATGAACTTGAAATTATAGTCCATGGATGCTCTGCATTGTTGCGGAGCTTCCCTTCGCTCGGGTGTCGACTCCAAAGCCTCAGATAAATCTAGCTGCTCTGTCTCAGTATTTTCTGTTTCCATTTTCTTATCCATTTATTTATTTATTTTTCACTAGTAGCATTTAACTATCCCCCACCGGTATCTTGGCCCTATAATACTCTTTCCTTGCCCTATCTCTATTCTACATTGCTGCCCTTAATATACTTAACATATATATTATAACTAACTATTAGTAACGCGTATAAGCCACTGCTGTCTATGACATATATATTTTTACTTTACTAAATTTTATTGTTAAAAACATAATAAGCTTCTGCTGTCTCATTTAGCTACTGATTATTATTATATATATAAAAAGATATTTCATTAGATCCGAGTATTTCGTTCCTTCTTACATTACACACACATCCCTGCTTTCCTTAAATTTGTTATTACGCCTGCTGTCCTTTCATTCACTCGACCCACATTATTTCGCTCGATTTACTTTTTTTTTTTTTATTTTTATCAAAACAAAATCGTATATATATAGAATAATTAGCCAACTCGGCAACGAACGCTAAAGAAATTTATCTGCGTTATTTTTGCTCAGGGTATCTATGGGTTTTATGCTCGAAGCCTCACGTTGGAAAGCGCCAAACGCTAAAAAAAAAATTTAACTATGTAACAGTCAAAACACGTGTATCTCGTTAACATATTGCAGAATTCGACCACCACACAGAACAGCAGCACCATCGAGTAGCGAAGCCACCGGTAATACTGAGTTCGAACATAGTTTATCGGTTCCACAATACAATCTACGGAATAACGCCTCTGATGCGACATAAGTAAACACTTCTTTAGGCACGGTGGTCAGGGAGATGCACGAGATTCATGGGTTTTGTTTCCGAGTTGGCCAACAATCAAACGAATATTAATTAACATATATAATCGAGGAAATGTCTATAATGGGCATCGAATAAATGAAAACTTAACTACAGACGTATAGTTAGAATTATTTATTTACGTATTTAATAAAAGAAAACATTATTAAGGTTATTAATCATATTTTAAATTCAAAGTCTCAACAGCTAATTGGTAATATTATATATATAAAAATACATTTATTTATAAGGAGCATTTATTTATATGAAGGCGTAATCTAGCTACCTAGGGTTCTCGAGTGAGTATTTCTAATGCGTGCTGTAAGGAATTTATACTTTGCACTGCAAGAGTCATCAGTAACGGCGGACATACATTTATTTAATAAAAATATTTATTTTACGACTAAGGGCAAACATTTATTTGAGAGTATATGACGAAGATAATGCCGAGGCGGAGTGATAGAGAGAATAATAAACTAAATAAAAGAACACGTGGTACGCTTTAGAAGGGCGATGTAAAATGGCAGCGCTGAAACTGCAATGCCGTGAATAAGTTATAAGGGTTTCGGGTTGGTCTCTGCCGCGACCCGAAGAGGTAAGGTGTCACATGAGCATAACCAGGGACAAGCGGTCCGTGTCGCAATTTGCCAGCTGGCTGCGTGACGGTCGTCAAGCCCTACGGGAACATTATCATGTCCGCTTGTGTAGGACGACTGGGGTTAATTCAACCCTAGAGAATCCGGAGTATTCACGGCGTGGAATGAGCCATCGGGGCTTCAAAACGTAACACATGTATAATATCTAAAAGATTGTGGTAATATTTAACTAGATTTCAAACTCGGCCCAACATTATCACCGTTGACTGAAAGAAAATTGGTGACTCTCAAAGAAATGAAATTTACATAACTCTCAAAGAAATGAAATTTACATAATTATTCATTAACATTTAATAATAATAAAAAATATCTAAAAAGGGAATTATTACAGCGAGTATGCCAGCTATTACGGAGTAGTAGACCCTGCATTACAATAACTGATTCTTTGAATGCGTGTCGATTTATATGAAATTTAAGTTATTTATAAAAGCAAATATTAATGATAATTCGACACGCATTCACTGTTCAAGCGATTATGGATTTAGCTTTAAAACTAAGACAATTATGAGAAGGTAATATTTCAATGATAATTATAAATGAAATGTAGATTTAAGAAATACACACCTAAGAAGTGATAGAGGGAGGGTAAGCTAGATTATGCGAGAAATTTACAGATTACATGAATTCTCAAATTTTAGTTTCTCAAAATTACAATTTTAACATTTAGAAGTTATACAAATAATAGGAGATGAGCTATAGCTTATTATTACTAGAGTACTCTATAATTTGGAATACACACACAGGTACCTGTTTTATAAGATGTTTTCGTCCATTGGTTTAATAGCAGATTGTTCGTAATTAGAAGTTTTCTTTCTTGTCCTGGGCATGTTGTTTTATTGATTTTTAACAGCAGCGGCTTTCTTGTTTATTTCAGGCAGCAGATCATTTTGGTGTTTTTACGATGGGCAAGGTGAAGCTCGGCATATGGTGGGCCATCTCCCGATGGAGAATAATTTCGGTGCTTACTCGGTCATACCTTGCAGTATTAATTTATTTAAGATATTTTAGACGCTCCACTCGAGAGCAAAGCTAAAATTCAAGTGAAAGTCTCCAGCAAGTCTAAGATGGCCTCCCTTTTCTTATCTTGATCTTTTAATTTTTCTGTTGAGATATTTTTAGGTTTTATTTATCTTGCCCTCAGGATAATCAATGCTCTGCTGGTTTTAATTAGAAAGAAATTTGCTGTGCTATTGTTTGTTTTTCTTTACATTCGTTAATTACATTCTTTTGGAATTTTGCTATAATTAATTTATTATCTATCACTGACCGATGCTTTTAAATTTTCAAAGACAAAAGGGAATAAAATTATTTTAACTTTAATTAATTAATGCATCAGATTTTGTTAGAATTATTATTTAACGAAATTTAAACTAAACAACAAATACGAACTTTATAAAATTCAAAATAAATGATTATGATTACACAAAATTTATTTAACTAAAAGGAATCTAAATTATATTATTTTATCCGTATTTATTGCCTTTAATTTGAGATCGAAATGTGTGCGTGTTTATGTTGAATTCTACATATATTTATACATTTTTAATATTGTTACACACACAATTCGATACCAAAAAGTTTAAATTTGGGTGGGATAGACCGGTCAGTGAGAGATGACAGAAAAAGGTGAAACTTGAGATTCGAATACGAATTTCACTGTTTCAATAGTGATAATCAAATACTGTAATAGTACATCTTAAACAATTAATGTATGTTAAGGCATTTTTAAAAAAAAATCATAAATGAAAATCCTTTAAGATAAACCAAAAACACTAATTTATATTAGTGATAATCAAATACTGTAATAGTAAATCTTAAACAATTAACGTATGTTAAGGCATTTTTAAAAAAAAAATCGTAAATGATATTTACAAAAACCCTTTAAAATATAGCGATAATTAGAAAAATAATAAATGCTATTTTAAAAGCTCAATCCGGTCTTTCAACCGTATATACAAAATCAGTATTATAATTTTAAAAAACAATATTTAAAAACTATAATGCTTTGAAATTCAAAATGGCCACCGAACACGTATTATATCAGCATCTTTCATTGTATCAAACATGTAAATGATTACTACAAATTTGGTTTATTTTCACAATTTACATAGATTAATGGTATGTCTAATTCATCTATTAGGACAATAAAGCCAATTACTCAAGGTGTCAATAGATTTTATAAATGTAGATGATAGCAATAAATTCTTAAGCTATCAACAATCTCAACCTTTATGTGTTAAAGTAGGTTGGGTTGTGATTGTTAAGGGTTTAACTGTTATCATCTACGAGTATTGGGAAACTTTAATAAAGCCATTCAAACATATAAATTATATTTTGAAAACATGACAAATCATCTGTTTTCAAGACAGATCATCACAAGACAAAGTGTTGAAACCTAATGTTTAAACTCTATCAAAGGAATTAATCAATGATGTTGTCCAAAGCAGATGTCACAGACTTAAATACAATTTATCAGTTACTCAAAATCAATAAGTAACAACTGAATGAAGTAGATTATGATTTCAACCACTAAATTGCATTAAACAATTCATGAAAGATAATAAAAGTTTTTCTTTATTTTTTTGTTTTCTAGTTTACAAATAAATGATTTTATTGAGAAAATAACAGTTTTTGAATATATTCAAGATACAGTACAAAACAAAATACCATTATTTGCGAGATCTCTGGGCTTTTTTTTTTTCATTTTGTCCCATGTGACTTTTATTTCTTTCCACTTGTTATCCTATTCTGCATTGATATATAAATAAAATACCATGCACATCTTAAATTAATACTTTTCAATGCAATTTAATATAATAGAATTTATTCCCAAATAAACCATCTTATATTAATGATATAAAGAAAAGGGTATTGAATCAAAATGAGAGTGAAATAATACCAATGCGTCAAAACTTTTTGTGCACTCCGACAACTTGATTCGATTGTTTTAGTAATGGACTGTTTTTCTGGTCTTGTTTAGTAAAGAAAAATGGATGCAAAAAAAACTATTGAAAGATGACTAGCATCACTGTCTTAGTTGCTTATGTGGGCAAATCTTTTATTAACTTTAAAGGTGTTATGATCTCACTATGGTATTTCGATTAAAAATGTCTTTGCATAAAAAATATTAATTACATGTTAAAAGTATAGGTCAGCTATTATAAAACTTAGTTACATTTTCCTGTATTCAATTTATTTATTACTTTTAATTTTTAATAATAGTAGCTTACTAACGTTTTAATTATTTTATTATTTGATACGTTATATGATAGACAAAAGTTTTAAAAATAGCTCAATGCTGGGTAAAGACCTCTCCAATAACTCAAAAAAAATACAGTAATCAGTGGATTGGCAAACTACTGGGTGTGAGTTTGAATACATTTTCATCTGTTTTACACTCAGTTAAGACCAGCTAGATACTTATTTATAGACCTATATTGAGTGGTTATCTAAGTTGGCTATGGACCAGCTGTCTAAAAAAAAATCTTAAACCCATTGGAAAAAAGTTCCAAGTTTACTAAGACTAGATTCAAACTTAGTTGTAAGACATGCAAATAAATGCACTACAGATTACATTGTAAGTCACTTCCACACATTACATATATAGGCTGCTTTAGATAAGTACAAAAGAAAATTTTGCTGATTTCTTATTTTGTATACACATGTTTTTATTTAATTATGGTAGTATAGATAAATCATGGTATCATCTCAGTGCTCATAGAAGTATGATGCTTCTTTAACAGCGTTAAAAACTGCAGCATATAAAAAGAATAACATTTGAAATTAGCTGTTTGAACGTGGTGATTTATTTATAACATATAACTGCCATATAGATGACTAGCTCTTTGTGTTTATAGTTATCTTCATGAAACAGAAATCAAAAAATGATATTATTTAATGATGGCAATTAAAAGCAAAACAAAAGGCTTTAGATTTACAGTATATTAATGGTTATGCTATTCTTGCCAATTCAAAGCATATCTATAGAAAGTGTTGTGAAAGCTATTTAAAATGATTGATTTAGTAATTAGTTCAAAACTTTGATCACTTCACTAGCCAATGATGTATAAAACAATCTCCCAACATATCATGAGTGGTTATCAGGTTGAGAATATAAGTCACTTTAAATATACTTGTATCATCTTAAAATATATACTTGGATGACGAAATTCTGCACAGATTCCATATGCTGCTTTAGCATTTAACATGTTAAAAATCAGATAATTTTATTATAATAATAGAATTACTGCAACTAAATTAGTTGTTCAAAGAACTGTTAAATAAGAAATGAACTCGATACTAACATAACATAAAACATAAAATTTTCATTTACAGATGTTGAAAATATTATGAAAATATAATGGTAAAAGAAAACTATCAGTTTTTCATTATCTGGATATGAGTACCATTCTCCATACAGTAGTGCCACCAAGTGCAAGCATTTGTAATCAGTGGATGCAGGAATCCCTATCTAGTGCCTACTCATCCAACACCCCCAGACTAGTCTCTTGCTTGTGGCCTTCATCAGCAAGATGCCTTGGATTTGACAGCACTGCTCCTAGATCTTAAGATCCAATGCATTCATCCAGCAGCTACCATTTACCTATTTGGTTAACTGTAAATCTAGGAGTCGAGATGAAAATACCATAATGTTTCCAACTCAAGCTCATCTGATTGTATTATGGTTTTCTCATCTTAGGCTCCTAGTTTTATAGTTAAGCAAATATGTAAAAGATAGCTACTGAAGGGTTGCATTGGATCCTAAGTTCTAGGTACAGTGCTTTCAAATGCAAGGCTTCTCACTGACAAAGGCCACAAGCTAGAAACTAGTCTGTGGATGTTGAATGAATAGACACTATATAGGAATGTTATGCCTAAACCTTCCTGCATCCATTGATTACAAATGCTTGCATTTGATGGCACTACTGTATGGAGAGTGGTACCTCTTATTAACAGCATGTGTAAGCATATATGGTGATCATGTAATGTTTATCTGGATATGATTATATTGAAATCTAAAATTTTCAAAGCATCTTCAGTATGAGCATAAATTTTCATTAGAGGCAGATCTTATTATGCTATAACAAAAATACTCCTAAAAGATGCAATATGGATTGCTCACATTGGAAGGTATATCACTGAGAATAGAATACAATAGGCAGCTATAATCAGGCAAAAAATAATATTGACTTTCAGTAAACAAATTTACAGCAGAAGTTAAAAAAAAAAGTATCTCAGGATATCAAATAAGCAGAATAAAAGGCAAGCATGTGATATATGTAAATGTATTTGTGCTTAGCAGAATGGTTTTGTATGACCATTACAAAATTCAATTTTAACTTTCTGTCTCTTTTTTTTTTCTATTCTAGAGAGTAGTCATAATCGTTTTTGAGTGTGTCCAATGATTATATGAATACAGTTATATAAATAAATTAATTTATATTAATAAATAAAATACTATGAATAAAATAATATGAAACAAGTAAATAAGATAAAATAATGGAATGAATCGAATGCAAAAGAGTAAGCAGAACAAAATATAGACAAATTAAAATAATAATAAAAATTAATAAAGTAAATAAATCTTTATAAAAAACAAAGTAAACAAGATTAATTAAAATACAAATATATATTATAACAGTCACGGTGTGGGTGAGTCTTACCATATCTGCCATACTGAGCGCCACTAGGCTACTTTGAACCTAGAAAATTTATAGAGTAGGCAGATACGCAATTTAAAAATCCAACTTTTCTTTTATTGACCGTTTGCCATTGCCACTAGCTCAAGGAGACACAGAAACTTAATATAACTTAAAATATATTAATATTTAATCAAATAACCCACTGCCAGTAATAACACACACAAAAAAATTTATTAATGAACATATATAATATTTATATTTCAAATTGAGGAATAAAATTTATATTTAGATTTTAACATTTTTAAATTTAAATTACTATTTTAAATAGACCACGCAGATGGACATTTTAGTATTTACTTTAGCATGTTGAGTATAGATAGGCTACATAGATTTCTCACTTTAAAAAAACTTATCAAAACACTCATTCAATCTCAGACTAAAAGTTCGTAGCCAAACCAATGCCTGCTTCCAGATATATAGTCACAACCAATGCAATATGAAGTTGCTAGCTTAAAATCACACTGACAGGAATGTGCATCTGACAGCATGATATTATTTGAAGGAGATGATCCTCAGCCAGTACAGGAATGTGCATCTGTCTGGCGAATGAATCATGTATATAAATTAATTAAAGAGTGCTACGTATGGGGGAGAGCGGTCTTTCTGCTGACTTATAAATCCCTGTCAATAGAGCTAGAAGGGGTTAATGGTGCAGGAAATACATCTGTGACCATTTCAATGATATGACTGCCACTTTGGGGTCATGCATTCAATTGGGCATGTAGCCCCATGCTTCACATTACATTGATATAAACACCCATATATCCCTCCACAAGCATCATCCTAACTACGAAACAAATAACCTGAAATTAACCCTTTAAAATAAACGAATTTAAACATAGATATTAATTTTTATCCATGCAGCTATCTACACCCAACTTTAATTTGATACATTTTTAATTAACACTTAACGCAAAAAAAGAGAGAAATGGAAATGATTGCTTAAACATATGCATAAAAAAAATATTAATAATTGATTTTAAATTCTTTAGGTCAGATAATAGTTCTTATTTTCAGCTATTAATTGCAAATTTAGGAAAAGTTCCTATTAGATAAACACAAGAGTTCATACTTTACAGATTGAGCAGATTTAGAGGTCCATCTTCATGATCAATTTCGTAGATTGTTTGTCCTTCTTTGAAATGAAACCACTACTTGCCATGCATTTGGTCAGGAACTGTCATACAGAGGCCTCAGCTGGTTGTCCGGAAAATTAAATTCATTGCAGACTTCCACATTATGAAAATCTGCAATATAGCTAGTTATAATGGTATATTCATAGTCAGCTCTAAGATAACAATTATAATAATCATTTGGCTTTTATATTTTTATTAGCCTCTTATCATCAAATCTTCGGATTCAACGAGCAAGACGTCACTAATCCTCTCGTGTTTCATTTACGGTCCGTGCTGCCATTTTGTGCTTGCATTGGTCATTTAATTTCTTTTTATTCTCTTATCTGACCATTTAATTATTCGAGTGCCCCAAGGGCTAGTATGCTTTACAACAATCATTTAATTAATAAAACAATCATTTCCATTTTCTAAGATTATAGAAATCAACACTATTTCTATTTTCAAAAATATTAAATCTTTACATCTTTACTTTTTTTTTTACAAAAAAATACTTTCAAATGCTTTTATTTTTAAAATAGTTTTTAAAGTTTCCCATCTGTGCGATATATATATATTAAACAACTTTTAATTTTCAGTTTTTAAGTTCTTTCTTTTTTTTAATAAATCAATTTTTATCTACGATCTTTTTATTTTAATTTTAAATTAATGTAACAGCATATTATATACCGTTACAATATAGAATATATATATGTACATTACTGACTGTATACATATGCATGAATGCTCATTATTTTATATGCACTGTATATCTCTGATTATTTTTAATATTTCTTATTACTATTGTTTATTATAAATTAAATTAATGATAAAAGTGACATTATAATTTCAAATTGACATCCTATTTATGACCTTTTATATATTTTTTTTAAATATAATGTTCTTCTATTTCTAAATATTTTCTATATATTTTTGAATTGTATATATATATTGATTATAATACTTCTTTCATATACACTTCAATGCAAACAAATTTTCTTTAAAAACTTCTTTATTTTCCTTACAGTTTCAACTGTCCAGCAATCTTCATCAGAGCTACAATATTTGAATAATATAAATACATAACCATCACTTCACATATAAATAAAAAATACACATATGTATATCAAAATATACACATATATTCCCTACATATGAAGATATGCAAAGAAAGTGAAAGAGAAGAATAAGAGTATATAAAATACACCTTGTTATTTATTTATTTCTCTGATACTGAGAAATATAATATATTAATAATCAATAACAGAGATTCAAATAAATAGTAAGGTAGATATTGCAAGCGATTTAAAAATAAATAAATAAAAATATTTAAGAAATAGAACATTATATTAATATATATATAAGATCTTAAATATGATGTCAATTTCAAATTATAATATTACTGTTTTATAATTAATATAATTACAATAAACAATAGAAGTTAGAGGATATTAAAAATAACAAGATATACAGTAGATGTAAATTAATGAGTATTCTATATATATATTAATTAATCTTGTTGTTTTATTTTATTTTTTATCTGATTTTATTTACATTTTTTGTATTTCAGTTTAGCTGAATTTTGCCCCCTTATTCTTCTTTATTCATTCCATTGTTTTATTCTATTAATAATATATTTGTTTCATATTATTTTATTCATACTGTTTTATTTACTAATGTGTCATAGATCTGAAAACGAGTGCAAGGCAGTTGAAACATCAATTTCTATATAAAAATTGTAATAAAGTGTTTAAAGTAAGAGATATAATTGTATTTATATGAAATAATATAGCAAAATAGAGAAATAAAAAAAATTTGATGTCATTTATGATAATTATACGAGTGTTATGCCTTTGACATTTAATTATATGAGTAAATGTTATGCCTTTGACATTCAACTAAACAACTTGGAAGTAATCTTGGACATTTACATTCTGGCTTAACACCCATTTATTAAACAATAATTAGATAGGTAATTGGGTTGGCTCTGGGCAAGGAATTTCTATAGCAGACATATCCATATATATATATCACTTATGAGTAAAATTAACTATTTTTCAGCAACCATTGACAGAACTTAATCTTCATTTTTTAAACTTAATAATAATATCATTCGATAAACGCTCGCTGCTAATGATATAAAAAACATGTGTTTCTTCAGATGAAATATTTATACAAAATATACTTTACAAAATATCAGCCCACTATAATGAAGAATTAAAAATAAGTACTTTTTAAATTGGTTTAATTTTAAATAATCGTGACATTTTAATTTTGAAGTATTTATATAAACATAATGTAACACTGAATTATGTTTTCAATTGTGCTTGAAATAAAAGATTAAGAATTTATTCCAATTATAAAATTGCTAATGAGCCAGAATAAATAATGGTTTTTCACTTCATATATTTCTAAAAATACACAAGATTAATAAGAAAATGAAATCCAATCTAAAGAGAATTCAATTACAATCTAAATAGCATCGGATCGTTAGAATCTCACATTAATCACTTCTCAACTTTATTATTACATAAATTGTAGACTGCACAGGGTGAGCCAAAATTTGTTGGTTTTTTTTTTCCATAATATATATATATATGTACTATATCAATATAATATACCCACACAAATATACATATATACAGTTGTATATCCTGTTTCTGAAGTTAGGTAGAGAAACTATGCAATAAATATTACTATTGTGATTAATTAATAATATTTTGATCATCACATCGTTTCCCAATATTTACCACTCTCAACTCAACTTAATCTAGAATCTCAATCTTAGAACTATATCCATACATAATTAATAGATAAAGTCAGCCAAGCAGAGCAATTGCATATTTAAAAAGGTTCCGATCAATATTAAAAGAATTATTGAATGCAAATTTCAATTCAAAATGACTGCAAAATGCTGGAATAAAATGTCAGGCAATTATTAAATAATGCAAAAGTAAAAATAAACTTTTTTATCAAAATTTTATAATTAATTTGCTAGTATAGGGGATTTGAACTCAGATTTTCAAGCACCCTTCAACTATCCACACTATCTCATACAACTGATACATATGACCACACACATGTAGAACAGATAAATAATCGCGTATTTCGTGCTAAACCAGCACTCATCAGTTGGTCCAGATTATCATCTCCCACACATATATATAATCAGTGCTCAGTTTATATTAAGATAGCAAAATCTTTATACTTTAATGGACAGGCTTCAATCTACTCCAACGTTTCAGCCATCCACATCATTAAAAATCTGATGATGAAAATCCAAATCCCATGCTAATGCCAATATTATTACCAACTAATTCCAATAAACTTGGCAGTACTTGCCAATAAAAGAAGATTTATGCAACATTGGCTTCATTATATATAAAATATTAATAGTTTTCATTTTTATTACCAAGATATAAGCATATATTGTTATTATATTTACCAATCTAAACCTATTACGCCAACTTTTTAATGGCAATTTAAAAAATAAACATAAAGGCATTATTGATCTTCCTCAATAAAACAAGGCTGCAGAAGAGGCTCCCATATGTCTAACTATCATGCAAACAATATTAAAAATAAATCTATTCAAAAAAACTTAAAACCTCTAGTCACTTGCTTTTTTCCAGTTATTAAACAATTTCCACTCCATACATATATTGCAGATCATTTATCTTTTTCACATGTGCGTGGAAATATGTATCAGTTATATAGGATAGAGTGGATAGCTGATGGGAGCTTGAAAGTCTGTATTCAAATCCCCTTTAATTACATCAAAGGTTCAATATACTAGTATTTAAATAAACAATTTCATAAATATAACCTTATTTATAGTAAATTTGACATTCAACAATTTTTTTTTTTTGCAGACTGTGTATATATTAGTATGAAAGCATTCATTCTTCAATATCA
Source organism: Epiperipatus broadwayi (assembly GCA_028023455.1). Taxonomy (NCBI): domain Eukaryota; kingdom Metazoa; phylum Onychophora; class Udeonychophora; order Euonychophora; family Peripatidae; genus Epiperipatus; species Epiperipatus broadwayi. The sequence continues at coordinate 357,476 of JAQFVV010006652.1, forward strand.
CACCTTAGACATTAAATACTATATGACATGTCTTACAAACAATAATACACTTTATGTATCAGTTATATAGGATAGAGTGGATAGCTGATGGGAGCTTGAAAGTCTGTATTCAAATCCCCTTTAATTACATCAAAGGTTCAATATACTAGTATTTAAATAAACAATTTCATAAATATAACCTTATTTATAGTAAATTTGACATTAAACAATTTTTTTTTTTTGCAGACTGTGTATATATTAGTATGAAAGCATTCATACTTCAATATCACACCTTAGACATTAAATACTATATGACATATCTTACAAACAATAATACACTTTATTTACACTATTCCAGAGACATTTATTATAAGATTATGTAATCAATGAACACTAATTGGTAGAGAATAACCAAATCCCCATTCATTTCTGGCTAGTGGCATTCTTCAACTTGGAAATTTGTTGAGACTTTTAACTAGTATCTGCTAATAAAAAGTTTTATAATAGATGACCTCAGAGTAGAATAGAACAATTACTAATCTAATCTGAAGAGTGAATATAAGGCAGAAGAGTCATGTGATATGTTGTTGACCCAATACTGAGACTATTTTTTTTTCCAATTAGTCAACCAAGATCATATCACAATCAGACTTGTGAAGTCAAAATTAATTATGTCCAAATCATCATTCTTTCATCCATGGAATCACTTCAGTTATACTAGATTTTTGTGAAAGTCCTTAAAGATTTTCTTATTGTGGTCTCTTAAGGAATAGATATGCTGTAGTGCCTTACATTAAAGACAAAAAGTTCATGTACATCTATTTGGAAGAAAGTAAATCATTTACGTATACCTATCTATAAAGAAGACAAATTATATCAATAAAGAGAATAGATACTATTTAGTTCAAAACATTTATATAATGAAAACCATAGATATTAGCAAATGCTGTAAAATGTATATTTTTAATATACCAAAATATGCATATTACTAAACGGACACTTATATAACAAATTACACAACAACCTACATTAAAGTAACCACCAAACATAGCATCTAGTTTCATAGTCCTAATTTACAAATAGATATAAATTTAAATAATTTTTTTTTCTCTTTTTTTTTTTTGTAAATTATAACTTTGAAAATTGGTAATCTGTTTAATTGTTTGATTTAAATGTAGGCTGTTTATAATTTCTAACATGTGCATGCAGTATAGATCCTTTTAACATCCATATGGAAACTGCACTTGTAAATTATATTATTAATAAACTGATTCATACGTACATATGACAAAATTTAGTTTTAAAATTATATACATTAAGACATAGGCAAAAATATTTAACAAAGAAATATAATAATACAATCGTGAAAAAGACAATGGAGTAATAAATTAAAAAGAGAGAAAGTACACTCATATACTGTATTACTTTGAATTTAAGACATCCCAGAATTTAAGATGCAGTAGATTTTAAGCTTGAAAAATTGGATAAAAAATTTTTTTAATGATTTTATTGAAAAATAAGAAACATTTTATTTCCTTAAATAGGAACTAATATAAATGCAATAAGCCACCTAATTTATTGCTAATCTTCTTCAGACACATTTTCACTTTCTACATCTTCACTTTCAGAACTTAAATTCTCATGGACACTATTCTATCAGGGTACATCATCTTCAGTGTCATTTAAATCATAAGCAGTGCCACATTTTAAAAAAGATTTTTTTGATCATTTATTTCTTCATGGTTATCTTTGCAAAACCCACAAATTAAAAATTGCCATGTGATTCAACACAGCAGATATTAATGATTGTATTACTATGGGAAATATGACATCAGCAGAAATAAAATGTTAAAATATTCATATTAGACTGTTGAGATGAAAGTTGATGACACAAACAAAAATATTTAAAGTATCTGTTAATGTTTGTATTTTTATTATATAATTAAGTTCCAACATTGTTTGCATTACAATTTTTTTTTTTGAATGTAAATACAGTATTGACATTTAATGTTACTGTTCAATCTTCTTTCTTTTGATTAAAACACTTTTCTAAAATGCAAATTAATAATTTGCCAGATTAATAAAGTAAATAAAAAAAAAATTTTAAATTAATTTCTATTTAAAATTGATGAAAATAATCTATAGTGGCAAACATAAAATATATGTTTGTCAGCCAATTATAAATTGCAATCAACATTATAATGATTTTTTTGTCAAATTGCTTTCATATAAAAGGAAATATTTTCTATTAAAATTTCAATCATTCTTCTAAAATGATTAATATTTCACAAATATTTTGTGAAAAAAAAAATAAATGTGTAAAAAAAAAAAGTTCTAAAACATATGTTTTCATTTTGAAAATCAAAACAAAAAAGTCAGAATTGTCAAAATCATTGGCACGTACTCTCTTTGTGTAGAAAATAAAAAACAACCAATCAGCAAAATCAGCACCTTGGAAGGCAGGCTCTTATCACATTGTTATAATTTTAAATTTAAATATTAGTGATTTATTAGTTGTAAAAAATTTCAAAGGTTTCAGCATTATTCAGCATGATTTTCTCAATAAAATAACAGTAAAATCAGCAAAATAACATTAAAAGGAGTGGTTTGAGAGAGAGAGTTAAAGTCATTTGTGAAATTAATCTCCAAAAATATTGACATTTAATGTTAAATCTTTTTTCTTTTGATTAAAAAAGATTTAACATGTTATTCTACACAGGGATATCAATAATCATAATACTATGCATGTGCATAGTGTAAAGCAAAAACACAATCACTGGAAAATATTACATTGGCAGAAATATAATGTTAAAAATGTTTGTTTTGAATTTTAGATGCACTCCTCTTTTATGGATCCAAAAATTTGAAAACAAGTGTATGTTATATTTGAAGTAATATGGTATGAATGCATTGGGCATGTTTAGTACTATGTTCATTCAATGATTCTGTCTTTAAAAAATAGTACATTTTTTTATTTTAATTGTGATGAAAATTAATGATGATGATGATAACAATAAACAGAAAAAGATATACAATACTAATGCAGCAGACATTTTTGTGATATTTTTGCAAATGTGATGACAGCAATTGCGCTGTGAATTAAAAATTAAAATTTCATTTAAAATGGTCCAATCTGCAAAAATAATGATGACCATAATTCTTCCAATCTAAAAAAACCCTATGAAAGGGTTTTGTTTTTAATTTATTACCAAATTTCTGAATCTATACAACTATTTTTCACTTATAAAAAATGGTCTAAAGTCAATATTCTCAACTAAAATCTTCATAGAAGTCAAGCGTTGGTAGCTGAGGAGGTCAGCGCAGCTGCATTGCAAGCAAGCAATTGCTTGCAGACAGTTGTCATGGGTTTGCTTCCCAGCCGATGCTTTCACATATGGAAAAAAAAAATCTTTATAGAAGCTCAACATTTTCTGACACAAGTTTAATGCTTTTTTCAGTCTTCCCTAAAAATATCACTAACTATGAATGTAATTTTAGTAGTTTAAGAAAGTAATCCTAATGTGAATTTCTTATCTAGCCAGCTCCAGAAAAATTTACTTTGTCTTTCTTTCTAAATCAATTATTTTCATTTTATCACATAACAAAACCACATCATTTCTTTCAGATTTGCATAATTGCAACTATTATTAACTTTGTACTTTAGAACTATTTTAAAGAAAATTTTAATTTTGAAATTCATAATAGCAACATATTTTCATGCATGCAAACACTGTCATTGTGATCAAAACATGATTGGATGCATGATATGCAAATGAAATTTATAAATTCTAATTTTTAAAAAAATCCTTTTTATAAACTCTGGAGTATTGAATCAGTGAGTCTTTAGTCAGAAGAAACCATGGCTAAACTAGATTTAAAAGCTTGCAGTATTAACTAGATTTTAATTTACCTAGATAACATGCACACATGTGTTTTTCTTTTCCTTTACAAATTACTCAAAATTTAAGACTTTTTTAATATAGGAATATAAATGCAAAAAAAAAAAATACATATACATATAATGTTCACCTTAAATTACTTATTCATCATAGAAGTGCTGTCCGATCTTTCAGCATCAGAAAAAATACAAATAAACAGCAATGATTCAGACTTGAATCTTTTTAAACACAAAAGTAGTGTGGTTGAAACTGTAACAGTTGGTTGCATAATGTCATCTAGCTTTATACATTCTTTAATGATGTTTTGAAAAGCAGATTTTATATTCCACCTAAAATATGTTGTCAAAGAGCACTGTGATTGTAATGTATAATCATCAACAAAGATGTGTCACACTCTTATCATGTCAAAAATTATTGAAGCATCATATATTTAGTATTCACTCTAGCTAATAAAAAATAAAGCAGGAAGGTTTTCTTTCCATCCAACTCTGCCTTTTAAATCCTCATACCAATACTTGCCCTAATGTAAACCATCTTTAATTATTTTACAGAATAAAAATTAATGTTGTACCATTTACAAATATTAGTCTATTATATACATCTTATGAATGTAAAAAAAAAAAAAAACATGGACTAGGTGCTCTTGAGTGTGACACTTTCCCCTCTAGTGATAAATCACATTGCTTTTGTTTTATGGACCTCCTAAAATACCATGAAACCAAGATAAGACTAGCTATGGTCAGACTACCAAAAAAAATTGTGTTAATGACTTCTTAGCTATCTAAAAATATCTTAGAATTTAAAGCCTAAACTATAAGCATGCCAGATGAGCACCCCAACCACTACATCACAAAACACTTCTACAGAACTACTATTTATGGTGAAGCTAGCATGCTAATAGCTCTAAACAAGTTTTTTTGATAAATGCTGCAAAAAAATGCATTTAAAATCTCTATCTAGAATCATTCATATCCCCAAACTGGTTTCAGGCTAATGGCTCTCTTCAGTGAAACATTAGGATATTCAGACACTAGATCTAAAATATAAACTTAAGCCCAGCATTTTATAGAATACTTAACTATTAAGTAGAAAATAAGAAATTTTCAGACATCTATATGTCTTCAAATCCAGCTATCTAACTTAAATAGCCATATGGGACTAAACTAAATGCAGATACACCATATATTAATAGCCTTAGCAATATAACATCGTCAAAAACATAAAAGTCAAACTACAGTAGTAAAAAAAAACAGTCATATGTCACGTGACTTATTTAGCTTATATTTACAAATGTAATATAATGCGCTTACTAATAGCTAGCTCTAAACAAATCCAGATAGTGTGGTAAATAATGACAAACTAAAGTATCCTCATCGATAACTCTGTATTGTCATTCGTTTCCTAGCCCCCTCCCCTCTCTACAGAATGCTTAGCAGTAAATCCTAATATACAGTCAAATTTAAATAAATTAACGATATAATATAATACAAAATATCTCTATATAAACAGTAATAATATTTATAATAATAATCATGCACAAAAAAGCTCTTCGGCAAATATTAATTTTTGCCCTTTTCAATGTGCGTTAATTAATTTACAATTACGATCTATATTGCATACATGGGATATCTACCTTTTTATATAAAATTAACTATAATCTATTAAAACCATACAATATTACAATTTCATAAGAAATAAACGAATTATTTTAAAATATATTTCAACAATATTATTGCGCTAGAGTTAATTTCTCCTAGGAAAATTAAACATGTTTCCTAGTTTTTGTTTTACTATTTTCAGAAAAATACAATTATTCAAGTCATTTTTTTAATTTTAACAACGAGATTCTTAAAAATAAAAAAATTAAAGTAAAATATATTTTAAAGATTTTTTTTAGTTTGATCTCGGTTAAAATTCTACTCCAAATGCTAACGCTTTTCAACATGCAATCTAATATATATAAAAAGGTAAAAAACTAATTTAATACTTTAAATCAAACTTCACTTATTCTTTCTAGTCACATACACGCACATAAGCATCTACATGCTTATATACACACAGATGATACGAAAAGAATTTATCATTTTTGAAAGTTTAATTAAAGTAAAAATTAGCAATGTATATACTAAAACTACGCAATGAATTTATTTTTTAAATTCAATTTTCATTATTTATTTTGTTAATTAATTTTATTATTGTAGTTTGTGAAGATTAATTTAGTATACATCAGTACTAAAAGTAACAATAACATTTAATAACAGCTAACTGTAGAACAAAAAATGGTAGCACTTTTCTGTAAATGTCTACTCCAAGATTTTCCACAACTATATGAACGAACTTTTTGATATTCAATCTCCCATTCTTAGAATAAACATCACAAACATACGTAAGGAGACACGAAATGATATATATGTGTATGTCTATCAATGTTTGTGTATATATGTTGGATATTGGTTAATCTATGGATACAAAGTAAACACACAGTCATGTATCCATTCTCACTATATACCTTTGTACAATGATGATCATAAAGCATACTACATGACACTATGCTATGTATAGGTGGCAATATTTTACAGATATATATATATAGATTGCAGTGATGGGTTAGGTTATTATGTCGATCTTTAACAGTTTTAAATTTCCAAAAATATATATAAGCATTCTAGATATCCTTGCAAACACAGCAATAACAATTATTTCAAATAAATAAAATCAATCTTTTCTAAATATATCTAATCAAACCATAAATTAAATGATTGGTCAATTATTTATTGGTGTGTTCTATCTTATGAATAATCATAATAATAAGTAACTGAATGCTTGGGAATTCATAAGACATTCAAGAACTGGCAGTGATAGAGTTGGACTGTGATTCACGAATTTTGAACTCCACAATCTGCTATTTATTCACTGCATCAGACTTTGCAAGTAAACAATCACAATAATAAAAAAGTCTTAAAAATAATTACTATTTCATAAAAAATATTTGTTATAATAACTTTAGACTAATGAATAGGGAATGATAAACTGAAGATGCTATTGCTAGATATTATTTTCATCTCATAATTATATATCGCATACTGAAATGTATTCCGGTTTCACTTGTTTCTTCTATTAATTTTTCATAAAAGGATTACATATTCTTATCTTTATTATCTTTATTCTATATCATTTTATTTCTATTTATTTACTTATTTTTTTCTTAATATTTCATAAGCAATAATAGTACTAGCAATAGTAGTAGTACTTTATATTAAGTTGACATTTCTATAATCACATGAACAACTTTTTTCTGAATAACCTCTGTCTGTTGGAGTTTTGGATGGCTTAAAGTTGCATTCTTTATTATGATGAGAAATTTATTTTGCACCACAATCTTGCTACTAATATCTATACTGGACATTATAATCTGAATTGGCAATAATTTATCACAATTTTATCAACAGTAAAACAAAATATCCACAAGATAAACATTAATCATAAATTCTCTCATATGTTAAAAGCTGGAAATTTTTATGAATAGGCAGAATGCCATTCACATAATAACCAAAGGTCTATGTTGACTTGAGGATAGCTAATAATATTAGCTTGCCTTATTTTCTCTATTATTTTGTATACTTTAATGAAATAAAAATTGACTTTTAAAAAGAGCATAATTGCTTATGTAAATTAAATAAAATAACAGAGATTAAATAAAATAACAGAGATTTAAAAAATGTATATTAAATACTTTTATTGACCATGCACTAAAATAAAAAAAGTAATAATTGTTTTTTCATCCACAATTGGGATTTTTAGATTTAACTTGAAATAAAGGCATGGATGATCCAGAAATTAATTCTTTGTTATAAAAATAGAGATTGACTTAAATAATTTCTTAACCCCCCACCCAGGCCTTATTCCAAATTAAATCTAAAACTCCCAATTATGGTTGAAAAAGCAATTACTTTTTTTTCTTTTTAGTGTATGATTAATAAAAGCATTTAATATAACTGTCTCTATTACTTTTAAGTTTTTAGTATTGGCATAGAAAATGAAAATGTAAAACTATATCATACTTTAAATTGATTGGACACTTATCACTGATATATATATATCACTAGATATGTTTATTGTAAGTTAAAAATATATATTGCTTATCTATATATCATATTTAGTATGTGTACATAATAATATATGAATATCTAAGTGATTAAAAAATATGAAATATTCTTTTAAGTGAAAAATAATTAACATTTTTATTTTGATTGGAATTTTTTTATTATTTGAAAAAAAAAATGCTTGTCAAAACTATATTGTAAATGAACTTCATTTAATACATATAATTTTACTTTAAATCAATTTCACACATATAGTGTAAATATATCACTAGATATTTCTTCAGTAAGTGAATATGTATACTCTTTATGTATATATATTTAATATGTGTATATTCTTATATATAAGTGTAAGAATGCTCAAGGCTAAATGGATTTATAAGTAATCATTAAAAGACAGTCATCATCTAAGGTGTTGACTGGCTTTAATGAATAATCATATTGTAAGTTGTGGCCCTTATATTTTCCTCCAGTATCATTTACACAATCTTTTTGGTATAATTTGAATCCAAGACCCCATATAATAATATTATCTATTAAATACTCCATTAATAAAAATGAAGCACTATAATTGAGAAATCATTAGTTGGTACATACATTTAAACCCCAACTTAATTATATAATAAATACATATTTGAATTAAAATATAAAATGCAGACATGACAACTAACCTTTACTAATGTTATCTCATTAATTGTGATGTAAGTCTGATACCTTACAATAATATGAGAAAAATATGATCAGATAGAGTGAATGCAAGCAAGGAATGAAATTATTTTAAAGGAAAGAAACAAGTAAAAATGTTATTGTTATAATAATTACTAATAATGACATAAACAGTGGACCTAAATCAAAATCACAAACTTAATATTCAAAATCATCTAAAATTACCTTTAATAGAATATACTCATTTTAATAATTAAAAAATATAAAAATCAACAAGCTTTTTCTCTGAATTCAGATAAAAATTTCTCATTGGCTGAACAACTTGCATAAATTTAAGCAGAGAATTCAAACTTGCAATTCAAATAGAAATACCATTTGCCATTGTGATGAAATAGTAATAGAAATAACTATTTGAATATTCAAGAAAGTAATGAAAAGCATATAGAATTAAAACTAACCAACTGAGGAAGTTAAAACTGAAATCTTCAAAATTAAATTGAAATTATTCGAATTTCCAAAGTGTTTCTAATTTTTGAACCATAGATTGAACTAACTTGGATTAAGGAGATCTAATAGTATATTCTAATAAATATATATAAATAGCAGTACAAATAACCATGCATTGATAATTGCAAAATCACATCAGGGAAAGAAAGTCATCACTCATGAACCTATAATTGTCAAAACTAGGATGAAATTGCCCTAGCATTTAACATGTGTTATGAAACATCAAGTTTACCATTAATAAATGGATCAAACAACTCTACACTCCAAAGAAGAAGTTCCACGTATGGAAAGTACAAGTGACTTAATGGATGTTCTAGAACATTCACATTTTACCATCTATACCCAAAATGGATTAATGAGGATAATTAAAATGATTCACTGGAACATTTTTCCTTATGAACTTTAAAATTATATTTCGGTTGACATCATGAATTTTATTTTTATATCAATGTTTACATTCATATCTTTCTTTTAATATGGATACAAAAAAGGAGGGAAGTAAGTGTTAATATGTAACATAATGGATAAATATTATTGCCATTATTGTAAATAAAATAAAATATAGGTGATTGTAAGGGTAGCTTACAACTCAATCATACCAACCAAAATTAGCCCATGTTTCAATTTGAACCCATCTAAAACTCATGCAAATCACCTGGATGTTATTTCACTATTGTGAGCATATATATGCAATGCATATGCTTATTAGTAATATTTGAACAAAAGAAAGTCATGATAGACAGATTGTGTTGTATGTTTTAAAACCAAATAATACTACATGACACAAACTGAAATTAAGCAAACTTGGAGATGACCTTGATGTCAAGTTTAGTCGCTAGGAAACTGAGTATGAAAATAAAATCGTAATTCTATTATTATTTTTTTAATGAATTGTTTCATTGATAATATAAATACAACAATAAGAAGCGATTTAAAAGGAAAATAAGGATTTTAAATCAAGGACACTATAAAAGAAAAATCAATTTTAAATCGTTCTTCAAAAATAATGCTTTTGCTATAAAAACTTAACATCAACTAAATAGAAATTTCAAATGTAAGAAAATGGAGAATGTTGTTCGAAATAATAATTATTTTTAATTAGATACAGTGATATAAAACCCCATCAAATTGAAAGCAATTGTTTATTAAGTGAACTTTAACAAAAATTCATATAAAGGTGTGCAATAATAAAATTTCTTTTCAAACTGTTAGTGTAAAATTTGGATACTTTTCAAATACAGACAGAAGAAGGGAACACAAACATTGCCAGTAATCAAAAGTAATTATGGAGTTTATCTAACCTAGAAAGAAAAATATTCAATATTAAATTGTAATTCATGAATTCAAACAATTTTATAAAAAACTGTAAGATGCATGTGGGGTAAAACTGTCATGCTATAGTGTTTGATCACTCTTGTTCCTAACATGACTGTGTGAAACTTCCATTGTCTAGTTCAGGGGTGCCCAACCCATAGCTCGCGAGTCACATGTGGCTCACACAACCATTTAATGTGGCTCGCATTGCACTCTTCAAATTGATAAAATATTTTATATATCTTGACGCCACATGCACACACTAAAAAATAAACATTTTTACAATACAAATGATAATGGGAATGAAACAAATCAGATGATTCATAACAGTGTCCAATGAAAAAAGTGTATTTGAAATACACGAATTTCATTGGTTTCATTTTCCATTCTCGAATTGTGCAGTCAACACGCTACTTTACAGCGCTACCGTCAATTGTTTGCTATAGTTTGCATGAAACACAAGAGACACGACAGTGAACACAGAACAAATTTCGAAGTTGTTAGCGAAGTAAGTATTTCGTGTCTCACACTGGCATAAAAAATAGTCGCTTCTTCTAAATTTTGTAATTCTATCTTTTTTAGCTCCATAATCATGTCAATATATGAGCCGGAAAAAAAGAAAAAACGTACCTACAATTACATTTTCAATGACGAGTGGGAAGAGAAATATTTTTTCATAAACTTTAAGAATAAATGTATTTGTTTAATATGCGGATCAACGGTTTCTGTTGGGAAAAAAAGCAACGTTGAACGACATTTTAAAACTCTTCATAATAAATATGATACTGATTATCCTTCAGACAGCAATCTAAGAAAATGTAAAGTGAAAGAACTGAAAAACACATTAGTTGCCCAACAATCAATGTTTACCAAGTCTGCAAATAAAACGAAGGTTGCAACAGTAGCATCATTTAAGATTGCACATATACTTGCAATTCATAAAAAGCCCTTTGATGATGGCAACATAATAAAAGAACAATGCTTGCTGCATCGGAGATTTTATTTCAAGAAGCCAAAAATAAAATGAAATTTTGTGCTTTTCAGGACATCCAATTACCCAGAAATTCTACACTCGTAGAGAGACTTGTCTCAAAATGTCAAAGAACAAGTAAAAACTGATTTACAAAAAGTTTTCTAAGTTTACATGCATGAATCAACAGAATCTGCAATGTAGCTCAAGTAAATATTTTTATAGGGGCTTGATAATTGCTCAGGAAAGATCTATATCGTTTTGCCATTAAAAGGTAATACACGAGGGACATATACAAGTTATAAAAAATATTAACTGAAATTAAATTTCACTTCAAAAACTTGTGTCCATAACAACAGAGGAGCACTCCGATTGGTTCTGGTGTTGGTTTCCCTTTTGAGAAGAGCGAATTTCCAAACTTTTTTACTTACCATTGCATCATACATCAACGGCATATGTACAAAGTTTTAGTTAGAACATACAATGAAATTGTTTGAAAATTGTACTCATTTGGCCAGACCACTTCAGAGTAATTGTTCAAAATACTGACTGATGAACTTGGCTGAGTATGGAACTTTGTTGTTACACTCGAAGTTAGATGGCTTAGTAAGGGAAAAGTTCTACAACACTTTTAGACTTCTTCCGGAAATAAAACGTTTTTAGAATTCAGAAATGAAACTTATGAAGAACTTGATAATCATAGCTGGTTATCTGATTTAGCGTTTCTTACAGACATAACAACAAAAGTGAACAAACTGAATCTTGAACTTCAGGGTAAAGAAAAAACTATTATTGAATTAATTGGAAGTATCAACGCTTTTAAATCAAAACTAAATTTGTGGATATCCCAAATAGAGAAATGTAACTTTTGCCACTTTACAAATTTGGAAAATTACACAAAGAAATATAAGGACATTGACACAATGAGATATTCAGAAAATCTCGTCGAGCTTAAAAATAATTTCGAAATTAGATTTTCTGATTTTCGTAAAATTCAGCCCATTGCTTCATTCATTTCAAATCCATTTGTTGATACTAATATTTCTGAAATGTCGCAACAAATTGCAAACATGTTAAATAAAAATTCTACTGATCTGGAAATGGAAATAATCGATTTTCAATCTGATTTACAATTAAAAACAAGAATATTACAAACAGACTTTTGGGTACTTGTAGGTGAGAAAAAATATCCACTTTTAAAAGAAACTTTTCAAAGGCTAAACTCCTGCTTTGGATCAACTTACCTTTGTGAAAGTGGTTTCTCAACAATGAATTTGTTAAAATCAAAGTTCCGCTCCAGGATAACAAATGAACACTGAAGACTGCATGAATTTAGCCAAACACAAAACCAGAAACAAAAACTGCAGGTGATATGCGTGTCAGGTTTCACATAAAAAAAAAAAAATAACTTTGTGTACCACATTTTTAATAAATAAATATAAATAAAATGTATTTACATTTTTTTTCTTTTTAGCATATTATACCAGTTTGTTTTTTTTTAATTTGTGAATTATGTTTATAAATGTAATATGAAAAATGCAATATATAATTGTGGCTCCCCAAATTTTTTTAAATTCTCAACTGGCTCCCGTCAAGTTAAAGGTTGGGCATCACTGGTCTAGTTTGATAATACTCCTAAGAAAATGTCTATTGTCCAACCCAAGATGTATACAGGAAAATCAAGAAATAGATCAACTAAGAGTCAAAATCCTTGTATTCTAAATGGTGTGAGGAGACATCGCTATGTGAACAATTCTTTGCCAGAGAAAAGTGATATGAAGAATTAAACTGTTATCAAAGACTTTCATGCCAAAACTCATGAACTATTATCAGGATGATTTGATGAACTTTGATTAAACCATTGAATTTTATCATATGATTATTATTGTAAATTTTTCTTTATATATTTTTTTGAAATTGTTATTTTGTTTTCATACTCAGGAGCATGAACTTCACAGTTTGTGCTTTGGAAGATTCCATTAAAAATGTTGATAGAAAAGAAAGGAGGAATGGATAAGTTTAGTTGTTGTTGTTCTTGTTGTTATTATTATTATTATTATTATTATTATTATTAGTAGTAGTAGTAGTAGTAGTAGTAGTAGTAGTAGTAGTAGTAGTAGTATGAGTAGTAGTAGTAGTAGTAGTAGCAGCAGTAGCAGTAGTAGTAATAGTAGTAGTAGTAATTTTAGCGCAGCCAACATAGGGCTTCGAGTTTTAAATTCCACATGAGATTTTGTTTGGACAGTTGAGGAATATTTCAGGTGTTGGAGGCAAGATTCAGTAGGTAGGGATCAGTTTGTGATAAATTGTAGGAAGCAGTTTGGAGTAGGTGGTTCATCTTTTCAATATAAATAATTAATATATAGTTAAACAGCGTTCTTTAGAGTTATTACTGAATGGACAGGTCAGACAAATAGATATTAAGAAGTTATATATTTATTTTGTTTCTTTTTTTTTGAAAAAAGAGTATTAATTCTACGTTCGTAAAATAATAAAAAAAAAAAAGCACAGAGTTTGGGTTCGCGTTTTAGAAATAACAATAAAATATAAAAGAGATTTTATTTTAAAGTTAAAAATTAGCTGTTATGTTCGTAAAATAAAAAAAAGCAGAGTTTAGGTTCGCGTTTAAAAAAAAAGAAGTAAAAAGGTTTAACTTTTGTGCTTTAAATATATATATATAATAAATAGCAGTTGAAGATTAAAAAAATAAATAAATTTCATAAATAGACAGAAGTTCCGTTGAAAATTTAAATAAAGTTAGAGAAGAGGCTGAAGATAGACAAGTTAGCATCATGGCTGAAATAGATTGGCAAATAAAATATTTTATGGCTGATATTTGGGAAAGCCCATTAGAGCATTTGGAGAGCCTGCAAGAGATGTTTGATTTCATAATTGGCAGGTGACTAAACAAGTGGCAGTAGCACGCCACTATTTACAAGGAATGGCTGAGGATTGGTGGCATATTTTAAAGATCAAGCCACAGACTTTTACAGATGCAAATTATTGCACACTTTTTGGACTGAAGAAAAGCAGTATCATATCTTCATCAATATATCACAAGAAAGATATATTAAGGATAATGGAGAAACTTACACCCAGTTTTTCTGCAGACAAGCAGCAAGACTGGAGTCATTGATAGCTTTCTATTTGTCTGAGAGGCTGATATGCTCAATAGTATTGGGCAATATGTCAAAGGATATACAGCAGATCATGTTGTGTAGTAGCAAGTCACTTTGAAGAAATGATCAAACTGTTAAATCAAATTGAACATAAGCAACCCCAAGAAAAAGTGGTGAAAAGAACAATGCAGGGTGATCAGGGAATTTTGATAGAAAAAGGTCAAAAGAGTCAATTATCAGCTCCAATTAAAAAAATTAAAGAAAGCCATAGGACTGTAGATAATGTGGTGGTGGATCAAGAACCAGCATGGAATGGAGTTACGCAGACATGCCCAATTGTCAGTATAAAGACTGGAGATATCATTACAGAAGCATTGATTGATTCAGGAAGTCAAATGTCATTGCTCTCTAGTAAGTTTTATCTGAAAATAATAAAAAAAGACCAGCCACATTTGTATACACTGCCAATAAAGAGAATGCAAGTGACACTGGCCAATGGCAAGAAGGCAAATATTGAAACCAAACAGGTATGGTTACATTTGCATCTGGAAAATTTTAAGTATATACAAACAAATTTTCTTAAGCAGACTTTGTTATGGTATAACATTACGGGGTGGCACTGCAGCATATTTTTTGAAGTCTTTGCAAACACTACAAAATTTTACATTAAGAATTCTTTTGTTTAAACCTTTGGATTTGCCTAGACTTGAATTATATAAGTGTGCTGGAGTTTTAACTAGTAATCAATTATTTTTAGTGAATATTTTGTGTTATTATATTAAATACAAAGAAATAAATAAAAATAATTCTTCATCAATAATGGTGACTAGATCAAGTGATTTTGATTTATTATTTGAACCAGCGTACTTTAAAACTCATTGTAGATATCAGAAATGTTATCTTGGTCCAAGATTTTATAATATTTTTATAAGAAACATTGGCTTTAATGTTAATGGCCTATCAAGGAAAACTTTGAGAAAATTCATTATGAACTGGATTATAATTGATGATAATGAAAAACTTTTATTTCTATTCAATTATTTTATTGTATATTAATGTTTTTTATTTTATTTGCACATGTATTTTTGTTAAGCTCCATGCGTGATTTTTTATCACAAGGAGATTATATGTTTAATATATCATTAAATTAATTAATATTATTATTATTATTATAATAAATAAAGTTTAGGCCTACCCTTCCCTTTATAGAAAATTGATATCTGATCATTCATATGAATGGAGTTAAGATCATTTATTATTTCAAATTAAATTACAAACACTTGACACAGAGCAGAGTTTAAGTTATTATTATTTTTTATTGTTAATTAACAATCGTTATATGTCAGTTTTCGGTATGAATGATTAACTATCTTGTATATATATGTGTGTGTGTGTGTGTGTGTTCTTATCTATGACAATAATGATTTATAGCTTAGTTTGGGGTACCTAATCAAGTGATACGTCTTCAACCAAGAATAAACAATGATGTTACTGTAGATATATAAGAATAGATAATTAATTTAGATAGTTAGCATCGTGTTTATTTTGTAATCTTAATATATATTTTTTTATCTTTATTTTATTTTCAATAATCTTGTAAATAATCGATATCATCATGGATTTCTACCCTCAGATATAAAGGAATTGGAACCATAAGATTATTTAATTGATGATGTGCTAAAGGTTCATACTTGAAGCATGCCATTTATTTTCTTTTATTATTGCTAAAATATTTCATTCTTAATTTGTTTTGTCATAGTTAATAAATGTTAAACAATTTGTTTGCAATATTCTGGTCTGTGATTTATTGATTCAACTTTGCATTCAACAGTCAACTATCAGTCTTAATACACACACACATTTCTATCTTATATAATAGTCCTATAACAAATTGAATACCAATAATGGTAGTTGTAATCTATATAAAAGTGCAGAAGTTGCTACATGTATATGTTCACTCCTGTTAAAAGAGTTGAAGGTGAATTCTTCCTGGGTTTGAATACTAGGGCATAACTTAACCAAAGGAAGGGATGTGAAGTGGATGAACTAACCTAAATTGGATTTATATTTAATAAACAGGTTTAGAGCTAGTCAATTAAAAGTGGATGCAATCATTGGTTATGTACTTCATCATGTCTTCTCCAGCATCCTACCCAAAGACCCTAGGTCTAACCATACACAGATGCGGACTCTGATAGCTCCTGGACCATTACATTATGATGAGAACTTGCTTATTTATGAATCCAATCATTATTAAGGGAAAGGTAAGATTTTGCCTAATACATATTTATTCCCAACATTTATATGTTTACACCATTATATTTTTTTGTTTATTTGTTCATATTAATATTTTAGTTAAATATTTTCAGCATACTTGACTAATTATTTCTATTATAAATAGTCTTTCCTGTCTTTATTATAATTATATTATATAACAGAGGGATCCCATATCATCAATATGACTGATATGAATTTAATCTATCAAGTTAATGAAAATAAAACAAATTATAATTCCAATATAATCACATAGCAAGCAAGAATGATTTAGACAATCATAAGTATAAAATAAATTTCATTTATGTTAGTATGGACATCAAATGGCTATTCTTTGTAGGGAATAAGAGTTTAGAATAATAATTGAAATAAACTAGAATCAAAGATTAACCATAGATGTTGAATTAAATATTTTATATGTTATAGATTTTGTTATTAATATGTTACTTATTGTAAATATATTTGCTAAATATATATAAGTATTTAAACTAAAAAACTGTATTTTTCTATATTTGATTTTCAATTAGTCACATCTTCTCACATACTTACATAGATTTTTACACATTTACAAATATTTTCATTTATTCACACCTATCCTTATACATGTAAACACATTCATGCATATCCACATTTTAAGTGATATTAATATACCCCGAATTAGACTTCTATGCAGATTCTCCATGAGTTTAAAACCTGGGAATAATGGAAATGAAAGATGGTAAGAACGAGGTGAGTGTAGGTATATAGTTTAATATTTATGTGATTATTAATATCTCATCTTCCAAGAATGAAGTTAAAGTGTATGTAGGTATATGGTTGCAAGGATTCAAGATAGACTTATTTTCTGTGATGACTTAGCTAATCTATTCTCATACCAGGTAAAATCCCACTTCATTACAATATATAAACATTAATGAATAAAAAATCAGTAAGTAACTTTTTTCTTTAAAATTGTTGACAGAACTATATTATATATAATTTAATGTTATTATATTGAAAGAAAAAAAATATTTATAGCACCCTCTTGTGAGTTAACAAATAAACAAACAAACATATTTTTCAACTTCAATAAAAGCATTTAAAAATAAAATATATACTTTCAGCAAGAATCGCAAATAGATTAATATTTTGATGCAAACTACATAAAAATATTTAAACAAAAATGTATATATTTCAAAAGAACTTAACAAAATTATAATATACTAATAATCAAATGTAATTAAATTTATTTATTTTTTAACTTTATTAGTAACAAAATATTTACAAGAATTAGTATATTTACATTAAGAGCTTTTACAAGAATTAATATATTTACATTAAGAGCTTTTTACATTTTTTTTTTATAATTTTTAATTTCTTAGGATGTTTTTAGAATATAATGATTTGAAACAAGATGATTACTGTCATTGCATTAATGAGCAACTAAGGAATACATTGCTTTGCCATATTTTTTTTGTGACATTACTAGGTATATATTTCTGAGCATAAAGATAAATGTTATACCATTCTTTGTTATTTTTTTTAAGTACGTTGTATTTTTTATCAAATATTACAGCACAATGAGCAAGCCATATGGTTCTCAAAGTGTGAACGGTTACAAGAGCATTGAATGGTTTTAATTTCTTTATATTATTGAATAGGATATTTTTTAAATTAATTGTGTCTTTGTGGAATACAAAGCGACATAAGGTTGAAAAGTATGGACATGTCTCAAAGATGTGATGTATTTTCCGGGAGCAAATTACATAGTATACAAGTAGGATCAATGTTTAGTTTAAAACGATTTATGAGAAATAGCTTTGTTGGTATTATATCAAGTAGCAGATTATACAGGAATTTTAACCATGAGTGAGGCACATACAAATTTTGAAATTTAGTCAGTGTTCTTGCAGTAGATAGTGTTGACCAAAGTTGTCTATTGGGGTAATTAATTTTTTTTAGATCTTTGTATGACAAACCAATTAGAGTATTAATGTTATAATTGTCCAGTAAATCAGCATGCTCAATGGCATGCTCAGTGAAAAAATGGCAATTCGCATATGGAGTAATAGCAAGCAGAAGTAGAAGTGGAGTTGTCCTTAAAAAGGGGTTAGTAGTGGTCACGATGTACATCTTAGCTCTAATGTAGGATGTGAAAGATTGAGGAGCTATTAGGTTAAGCCCACCCTTGCATATTGGAAAACAAGTATTTTCTATTGATAGAAGATGTGATGTTGATCCCCATATATATTTTTTTGCTATACTCATGAAATTTTTAATAGTTTTTTTTTTTGAAGATGCATCCAAGTGCTGTAATAGGCAAGATTACCTCCTAGAATGGCATTGATGATACGAACTTTCATTATAATAGGGTATAGTAATTTTGAGTTGAAGCACTTTATTTTTGTATTAAATTTGTCTATGACAAGAAGATTTAAGCAGCATTAATGGCTCAAAAATAGGTTCACAAATCATTCTGAAGCACTTTTATCAAGATTTTTTATACCTTAGTGTGTTTCTTGATGTATATTAATTAGCTGCCACTTACAAACACCTATCAATTTTTCTTTATTTTTTTCAGACTAGCTACTACCTTAAGATAAAGTTTTATCAGTTTAGACTCAATTCAAATCAAGTTTCCCTTTTTGGATGTTTAACCGAGAGTCTACAAGTGAAGAATTATGGTTTTAAAAATATTATGAGATCCTAAAAAAGTTTCCTTTTCCAGATACAACAGTAAAACCAGCTGGATTTGATCTTCTTGAACATTACTGGAGTCTCATCAACAGATTAAGAACAATCCATGCTGGCTGCATTTATCTGCTTCATAAATGGGACTTAACAGAAACTGATCTATTATAGATGTGGACAAATTGAAGAACTTAATAGAGTCATTTTCTGATTGTAACCTCTGCAGTTTTCTTTAAATCCATCCACTTTTATGATAACCATTTTCTTTTGTGTTAACCTAAAAAGAAGGCAAAATGTATGTTTTAATGGAGTTTTTAAAATACTTTTTCCCACACAAAGCAGCATTTTGTGTTAAATGTCTTGTATTTAGTGTGTATTCAATATTAACATTTCCAATTTTAATTATATTTGGCAGGTAATATAATCATTTGGTTGAAATATTTTGATTTGAATGCATTTACATTAATATATTTAAAACATTAATCAATAAAATTCTATTTCCCAAATAAATATATATATAAAAGATATATAGATATTAAGTTTTTTGCCAAACAGGATGAGATCTAAGTCTAAATTTGAATTGATATAATTAGGAAATTTGATCAGTTTTAGAGTAATTTTCCATAATAATATATAATATGGCTGTATGAAAACATTGGCAATATATAGTCTTGATATTTAGTGAGAGAAATTGTATAGTCAAGCATATGATTAAGATTACTTTAACACGTTATATACATAAAATGAGTGTTCTTATGTGAAAATATAAAAAAATGTTTTTAAAAGATATTTGTTATTAACTTCTTTTTTTTTAATTCCTGAAATAAATGATTTGAAAACAATTCTTATCTAGTATTTGCAATTAAAACTTGAGATGTCTAGAAAAATTTAAACAATAGCTGAGCAATCACTATATGAATTTTAAAATATGTTTTTTTTTTCCTCTTCAACATTCTGCAAATATTCGATAGTAAGATTATTGTTTCATGTAATTTTATTTTCTAAAACTAATCAAGTTAAAACTTTATCAAAATATAAACTTCTTGTTATAAGTCCAGTTATTAATTAATTATTTACTTTTTTTACATGCCACGTAGGAAAATTGTGGGGGGGGGGGGGCAATAGATCCGAGAAATTAGATTGCACTTGAAAAAGCTTACATCACCAATAATAGATTATTATACGCTACGTGTAAAAATTTTTATTATTTTAAGATATAATTTAAAAAATTCATAAACAAACTTAAAAATGTAGCAAAAAATAGTAACTACCGCTGGTGATAATTAAATGCTGCTTGGTCATAGAACTTTATTGTCTGGATACCCCAACTTACCTTAGAACACAATGCCTGATGTAAATGTATATTTGTACATCAAGGTAACTGAAGCTATCACTTTAAATCATAAGCAAATAATTAACTATGACCTTGTTTTTAAAGTGATTGTGTAGTTGGTAGCAAATAGTTACCAAAGTTCTTAATCTTGGGATTATCTATTACTTCATCACCTTGTAATCATGTTCATTCAATTTTTGGTTATCAACCTACACCTCTTTTCCTTTCATTTGCTTTATTTTCTCAGTTAATAAGGTGATCAAAAGCATAATGAAATATATATTTTTACTGGAAAAAAAATAACATGCCACTTCCCCCTGATTTAATTTATGTCAGTTGTCAATTGGACTATCAGAAGAAAAAAAACCCAAGTGATTAATATTCTATTAGTCCAATTTATTTTCAATATCTCATCAAATACTATGTTTCAAATACTTCTATTTTTTCTACTTCTCTCTTTTAAGATCCTATGTCACTTCAAAATAAATTAGACTAAGATAAAACTTTAATTGAATTTGAATGTAATTTTATTTTAATTTTCTCATCATCTGATTTTTTTGCATTTTTCTTGTCCATTAGCACTTCTGATTACTTTTATTTGATTGGTTTTATATAGAAGTATTTCCAAGTAGAAAAAGTTGATGATTTTTTTTCTCATGTGTCATAGCATCAGCCGGGAAGCGAACCCACTAACCTGGGACAACTGCTTGTAAAGCAACTATCGCTGACATCTCAACCACCAATGCTTGACAAAAGTTGATGATTTGTCCGAAAAAAATTATCTTTTCATAATACTGAAATTACTTATTCATAAACTTTTAATTTGTAAATATATAATGGACAATTTTCATCACTTAGAACTAATTATTAAATGTCTTGAAAAAAATTCAAACTTTATTTAAACTTTTCAAAAATATTCCATCTTTAGTAATAGCACATAGATTAGTATAATACATATTTTTGAGTGTATTACTCCCCTCTCGTCTTAAAATGTTGTTGGCCTGAACAATAATAGTATTAACATGGAAATCAAAGCTGGAACCTTTAGATTCATGAATATCTCTGCTTTAATGCTATGTTTGGCAGAATAGCCTAGTTTGTTAGAGCATAACCTTAAATTCAGTATTCATAAATCTAATGATTACAGATTCAATTCCCATGTTATTACTGTCATTGATTCACCAGCAACACCTGAAGAAGACAGGAGAATAATACCATTTAAAATGTTATGTTAAATACAAACCTGTGCATTATTATTAACAGATAAATATATTTTAAGGATTTAAATGGGCTGATTTTTTAAAAGTCTTAACAATTTATTTTAGATTATGGAAATAGTTCAATGTATAATTATAAGTAAAAGACCATCATTATAAACTTTCAGACAAACTTTTAATTTTTCTTAGTATTAGCTATAAGATCCATTTCTTAATTATATAAAAATATTAATATATATATATTTATTTACTTTTAAATTTTGTTGAACAATGATTTGACTAATTGTTAAATGGTTTCTAGATAATTTTAAAATATCAGAAAAGAGTTCATTGGTGAGCTGAAACAACATAACATTTGGAGTATTAAAAAAGAAAACAGTTATATTTTCAATGAAAGATTTGTTTTGAAGTAGCCAACATAACTAACACATACTTTGAATTTTTGACAATTATTTTGTCATACAGAGTTATCTCCTTATATAAGCCTAACATATATAAATCTATAGTTATATAAAAAATATATAATAAATTATGGAATAGTTAAGATTTTACTTCAATAATGCTTAAAATAAATTAATATATATATGTGCTCTGCGCACAGATAATGAAGCTATTAATTGTCAGTGAATTATTAAAATTTACCACCAAGTGCTTTCGAGACAGTTTACAGTCCCATATTCATGGCAACTTATTCTATTATTAACTGTAAAATTATGCAAATTTTATGCAAATTTATGTGCAGATGTTACGTGGACCATTTACAAGATAGAGAATAGCAGGCCTCTCTTCTGTTGATTGCCGATGGGTCACCTGCAATGAAGTAAGCTTCCCTAACTTTACATTTGGTGTCATTTGTTTCAGAGCAAATGACACTGGCTGTGTAGGTAGAAAAACATGTCCAATATTTCTGTCATGCTCGACAAAAATCGAATTACCTTCAAACTTTGTTTTGGTTCTATTATAAAGGTATCAGTGTTGAGCTACTCTGGTGGCAATGTTAGTTTTGGTCTCTCCATAATATGTTGCCATACAATTTCTTTGGGGGCAGGTGATTTTGTACACAACTTGAGGGGTGAGTTCAGGTTTGATCCTGTCTTTGGTATTATTTATCAGTCTATTGGTGTTGGGAGGTGAACGGAAAGTGACTTCAAAGTCACATGATAGTTGATTGATGAGGCTTTTAGCTGTAGAGTGGATGTATGGGATTAGGATTCTTGGTTTGTTTCCTTTCTTGTAGTTGTGGTTTATTTTATAAAAAAATTTATTAACGTTGATGGACGAATAAGTGTGTCCTATTTTTCTTAAATCTGTTATAATAATGTGAAAGCTAAACACCTTCAAACGGATACGCTTTAAACATGCTTACGTGACAGCCAATCAGATGGAATAATGACATCACATGGGACTCTCAATTCTAAAACACAAGCCTCATATTTGCACAAGTTATGGTTCCTAAACATGAATGAAGAGAGGGCTGCAAGTTTATGGGAGTGAGGCATGTAAGAATTAGGATTTGTCAAACCCCATATTTCCAAAGGTTTGACTACCATTTGGTAGTCCAGCTTATCTTTATTTTTACTAACACATATGTCAAGGTATTTGACCTGTTTGTCTTGGTTTTCCCAAGTTGTAATAAAAGTAAGCTTAGTTTTATTCTGGAGGCTATTGTGAAGGTTAGTAATGATGTCTTCTGGGGCTGCAATAAATATATCATCAATGTAGCGTGTGTATATCATATGTGGGGTTGACATGAAGAATGCAGGTAGTATTAGTTTCTCGTAATGGTCAAGTACAACACTTGCCATTATACCACTCAGTGGGAGGACCATTTGCCATCCGTTGTTCATACTAAACCACTTATCCCTGAAAACAGCAATTATATTTAAATCAAGCCATTTTTAAAAAATCAATGATGAATTTGGCTCTTGTAGGTGGGCAGTTTCTTGCAATTAATGTATCGTTGACTATTGGCAAAATTTTAAAAAAAGTTATAACCATTTTTCATTATACTGTGCCTGTGTGATATAATAAATTTAACTATAAAAACTTATTTTTATATTTACAACATTTACTTAGTAAATTATATATATATATGGTATACAAAAACTGAACAAAGCATTCTGAATACATCATATTAATCAGAGTTGAATAATAATTCAGTTTAATAGATTGAAATGAAAAGAAAATGGAAGATATTTTTCCTTTACACTTTCATAAAAAAAATATTACAACAAAAAAAAGATGTTATCTAGTTTTTAAAAAAGATATTATCTTTATTAATTATAAAATTGTTAATTACAAGTCATCAACTATTTTAAACATAAAGAATATGCTTCAGATAATTCAATATAGTAATGCTCTATAAATACAATAATTTCAAAGAAAATGCACTTTAATATATAATAGTAATAAAGATTTAAATCTTTTACAACTTGTATATAAATCAAGATATTCAAGATGTTAAAAATTGCCTGATACATATATATACACATATGCACATTTACATAAATATGGTTTAATAATATTTATATAATTTTGAATAAGAATTTTTCAAATCAGATTTTTTTTTTGTTTCAACAGATTGAAATGCAAGTTAAATACTATATCTAAAATTTAAATATTGAAAAAAAAAAAAGTTTTTAAATTTATTTTTCAATTTTAATTTAATTGCACATATATTTTTTCTCTTTTTTAAATACACATCTAATTAATTGCAATAAATAATTATTTTTTATCTTTTTAGAATTAAATAACCTTATTTTTAATATCCATTTAGTTTCTGTGAATAAAATTAGATATTCAATTATTATATTAAAATAAATAATTAATCAAAGGGTTTATTGCTCAAAAAATACATAACAAGTTTGAACACTGGAAATGACAGGGTGAGGCCATGATCCATGAACTTTAAGTTCCAGAATTTGCCATTCTGTCACCATACCAAATCATGCAGGACTATAATCAAAATGATAAATGTCCATTAAAAACATTCACAAAAAGCATAATTGTTTAAAAATATTAAATGATTTAATAATATAATGTTAATCATCCTATACAACATTATCAACTTTGTATTTTCCATTATAAAGCAAAAAAAAAAATCAGTAAAATATTCTATCAACAATAAACTTATATGCTTCACATCATATTTTTTGTTCAGCAATAAATTCAATTATATCGTCTAATGTAAACTTAGTAATCAATAGATGCCAGATGGTAGTGCTTATTATATCCCTATCCAGTGCTTATTATATCCCTATCCAATGCTATTCTATCCAATAAATGCAAACCAGTTTCTAGCTTATGAATTTCATCAATGAGGAATTTTTGAATCTGGGAGCAGTGCACCTTGATCTTTTGGAATTAATGCACCTTTCAGCTAACAGTCAACTTTTACTCCTTTGTTTTATTATCAAGCTACCAGTGCAAATTGGCAAAAATTTAATATTTTCAACTTAAGCCAACTTGCTTGCATAATCATATAGATCTGAAACTAGTTCAGTATTTATATATTATGATGTCTTCAGTTTTTAATAACTATAATCACTCTAGGTGAGATAATATCATGTAATGTCTTATTAGTTTTATACTAATCATTGCCAAAGATCAGTGCCTATAATTATTAAAAACTAAACACACCATAATATATAGATACTGAATTGGTTTCAGATCTATATGTCTATACAGAAAATTGGCTTAGATTGAAAATATTAACATTTTTGTCCATTTAAGCTGATAGCCTGATAAGTAAAAGATGGCTACATTCAATCCAAAAGAACCAGGTGTATTGCTTCAATATCCAAAACTGTTCACTGATGAAAGGCATAAACTAGAAATTAGACTGGGGATATTGAGTAGTATATGACAGGATAGAATTTATTAAAGCACTACCATCTGGCATCTATTAATTATTCAAGTTTACACTAGAAAGGCATAACCATGATGAAAAAAAAATCATAATATTATTATTGTATCATATTTCATTCTTAAAATGAAAGAGATATAGACTCTAAAATCTGGTTCCATAATTATTTGAAATTCTGGTTAAAAGATAATAGATAAAATTAATTATAAAATATTTTGCAGGTGGAAATACACAAGCTAATAATTTTGGAAAAAGTCTGAAATTTGTAATTAAGGATGATACACTTTTCTATGAGGTAACCAAAAAACCCCACACTTAGACATGTAAGTCATATATTTACTTGATGCCATAACACATGTACATATCCAACTCAGATTATTTTCAATATAATTTTTATTGATTAAAACCAAAGAATAATGGACACAATTTTTAGGTTATATATCAGAAGCCTGACAGAGTAAGGATTATATGGTGTCAATGTTATATTTATATCAAATAAATCAAACTTATTCTGTGTTTATATATATTTTCAAACTGTATACAATTTTTTATAATTGCATAATATGACTGTTATTTATATTGGATGTATCATCATCATCATCAACCATTATCAATCCATTGCAGGATGAAGGTCTCTCCAAGTTCAATCCATCTTCTCCGATCTTTAGCTTCTCTTCTCCACATCACCCCTACACACTTTCTCATCTCATCCATCCATCTCACATGTGGTCTCTTTCTGGGTCTTTTACAATCTCTTGGAATCCAGTTTAAGACTTCAATTGTCCATCTATTATCATCTCTTCTAGCAATATGTCTAGCCCAACTCCACTTCAATCTTTTAATTTTTTCAATGAAGTCAGTAACACCTGTAGTTATATAATTGGTTAGTTCTTATTTACAAATTTATGATAATGAGAGAAGATTCCATGTAACTGAATAAATATCAAGGAAACCTTTTTTAATTTTGATAATTTTATTTAATGATTGTCATTTGGGTTAGAATTGAATGTAATTATGATAAATGTTGTGACTAATATTTGGAAAGACCCAGTTCTTTAAATTATAAATAAATTCATTCAGTGATAATGTAATAAGTGGTTATGATATTTATTTATGTTTATAATTTAGAATAATAAAAAAAGGAAATGATTAATCTCTGCCACACAAGTAAACATGTGGCATCAATGTTAGATTGTCTCATTGTAGCCAAAATAAAGAAGTTAATGAAAAAAGCAGCATTGAGTTTGAATAAGAAGTCAAAATTAAGATTTTAGAAGCCAGTGTTTGGACTTTTTATTAATCTGACTGAATAGAAGTACTGAAGGAGAAGCTAAATGGAAAATGAGTGTAAAAACATGTAAGACTACACAAAATTGGATTATACTTTGTCTAACATAAAATATGTATTTCAAGATTAATGAGATGTAAATTATTGTTAATGCAATACTAAAGAGATGAAAACTATTTAAAAGGATATTATTAAAAGCTGATATTTCTAACCTACAGAAACACTTCAGTGAATTGAAATCAGAACTTGTTAAACTTTTAAAAATATTAACTAACTTTAAAAATGGTTCAAACTTAAATGAGATCAATAAAAAGACAATTTATGCTCTGCAAAGAATTTCAACATAAGTTAACTAGCATAAAAAAGAAGCCATTCACCAATCAATTTTCAATTGAAACAAGACATTATATAAAGAAAAGAAAAAAATAATTAAAATGATCTATTTAAGAAGAATTGATATATTGGGACTCGTGTAAAATGATATGATAAAAGAATTAATAATAATATAAAAATATATAATTGTGATTTGGCAAGGCAAGTTATAGAAAAGAAGTTTCAAAAGTATAAAACAATATCTTGGTAAAGAAAGAAAAGTTATTACTATAATAACAAATAACAAGAATAGATGGAACTACTACTAAAAAGTGAGATGGCATTACAAAATGGGTGGAAGAGATCTATAAAGAATTGTATTGGTAATTTAAAAAACCACTACACTATTTTCTGAATTATCAAGCATTTTAAATGAAGAGGTGAGACATGCAATTAAATCTGCAAAGAAAAGAAAAGCTTCAGCTAAATAATAGATTTATTTATTAATATCTTAAAAGAATCAAGTGGAAAAAAAATGTTGGCATAACTATAGAGTAGATGTCTAAATGATAAACATATACTGTGTAATTAGAATAAGAAGTAGTAATATTGATATTTAAGAAATGTGATAAAAAAGATGTTCTATCAGTTTTATATAATAAAAAAACTATCAAGACAATTATAAATTGTCTACAGCAAACTTTAGATTATCACAAACCAAAAGAACAACTGGATTAAAAATGGTTTTAGCACAGTGAATCACATCCAAGCATTGAGAAAAGTTATAGAAAGGACCAATGAATATAAGTAGCCTTTATGCTTTGGATTTGCGATTATTTAAAAGATGTTTGATTTTATAAGTACTTCTTCAATGGATTAAATCATTGGATCATCAAGATAAAAACCCAGATTAATAGGATATACATCAAGAGCATTCTTTTCAATAATTTTTTGCTAAAGCATAATATTTGTATTAACTTGCATATTAAAATCTCCAAGAAGAAAAAAAAAAATCCTTTAATGATATTGTAATAATTCTACTCAATAAAGAGTACAAGCTTTCCTTCCCTAAATTTTCAGAAACACTAGCACCATTGTGCAAGATGAGTTTTAACATGATTGGCCTTTCATGGTTATATAGAGGAATTCCAACAATGGAAAATACTAAATTAAATTTTTCAGCAAATCCAACACCATGCATTTTCCTTTCACTGACTGACCTGACTCTTCAAAAAAAACTTAATTCATCCACCTATTCTATTCTATTAAACTTCCTTACTTTGTAAATTGAGTTTCACTAAGAATAGCTACTAGTGCAATCCTCCAGTCTGGTCATGAAAAGTTTATTTCAAATAAAGTCTGCGCATTCTAGGTACTTAGAAAAAAAAATTGATTTATATTACTTATCTTTAGTATTATCACTGATTCTATTGATATTATTATTGTTGTTATTATTTCTACTGCTGTAATGAATAATCTATAAGGTACAGCAATTTTTAAAAAAAACATATAAGACGGTCATTTTTATACCATATTTTCTCAGATTTTCCACTTTCATGATAGACATAAAAATCCCTAAATAGAGCTGTCTAAAACAATCTAGCCTTACCTCTCTTGAATCCAATTCCAAAATGACTCATTAGTAGTTCTACTGCTTGAGAAAGATTACAACCAAGTTACTGTAGCCTACTAAACAAAGGCAAAACTCTCCATACAGTAGTGCCACCCCATGCCAACCAGAGTAATCGATGGATACCAGAAGGCCCATGCACTACTGTATGGAGAGTTTTGCCTTTGTTACAACAATTATGTGCTGGTATGAGATATTGATCATGTGATGTTTAGTGGTTTATAGCCTACTAAACCTGAACCCATCATTACTTTCTTAATTTGTGAGGGCTTGAGATAGAAAGAAAAAGAGAAATGGAATTATAAATTCTGTACACGTAATTAAAGAATGGAAATGTGGTGGCCCAAACACACAATCCCATTGTCATAGTTAATATAAGGAGATGTCTGATAATATGAGAGAATTGTATCAACAGATCCATATAATAATTTAAGTGACTGAAGAAGAAAGAGAAGGAGATAGAAAAGATTTGTATCAGAAACAGTACCTAACCTTTGATGAAACAATGAAATGACTAGAGAAGGAAAAGATGGAGGCAGAAAAGATTCTTTGTATTGAAAACAATGCCAATCTTTGATGAACCCAGATCCTATCCTACAAGACTACAAAAGATACTCTTGGTTGGTCACTGTTTATTTGTTGAATCTCAATCATATAAAACATAAAAAAATTTCATACCATTGAGGCTTAAAATATTTTTGTTTTGTAGTAGTAATAAAGTTTTTTCCTTACTGATTTTTTTTTTTTTTTAAAAAAAAAAACATAACTAATTAAGATACTGCATAATAATGTAAAACATAAACATCAAAATTACAAATATTCTATCAAACATTTTAACAGGTACAAAACAAAGAAATGAACTACCGCTACAAAATATCCCATTTAGAATCATATTTTAGAAGTTTAAGGAATGATTCAAGGGTTGCCACAATTGTAGCTAAAGAACCTACATATCCTCTTTATACTAACAATAATCTTAAAAAATTCACAACTAACAATAACAAAAATTGTCCACAGTATTAATAAATAAATTGCAAATCTCAAAGAAAATGCAATATATATATATATACATAGAACAATTTGATACACCAGTATCAAATTTATTGCAATCATACATTTGACTCCATTCATTTTGAATATATTAATGATTATTATTAAGAATTTCTTAAGCTAGATATTATCATATTATTTTTAGACCAGATATAGATTTTAAACTTAATTAAAGATGCCTTTGTTCACATGCTCCAAGCAGTTGACCGGGAAGCAAACCCAGGCCAGCTGCTTGGAAGGCGGCTATGCTAACCACAAGGCCTTGGAAGGCAGCTATGCTAAACCACAAGGCCACCAACGCATGAAGTTGAATTAAAAATTTTAAACTTAATTAAAGATGCTTTTATTCACATGCTGCAAGCAGTTGATAGTTTATCTAAGATATTGCAAGGGGTTGATAGTTTTTTGATGAGCTTGAATTAAAAAGACCATATGGTTGTGCTTAATAAAAATAAGATGTAGTTGACTTTAAGTATAAAGGGGATAAAAAATGTGATAATTTTTAGCCTAATAAATGATTAGCATTAATCATTAATGTATTTATCCAAAATAAATGGTATCATATGTATGAGTGGGAAAAAAAGACATTTGTAGATCAAATTATGATAATTTGATATTGAATTTATAACAAAGACATGTAAATGAAACTGGAATCTGGGCCAACTCAAGAGTGCTGGTTCAGTCAGAAAATCATTTTGGGGGTCAAATTTCATATGTTGCAGGCAGATCAGATAAGAATGGAAATTTTAATGTATGTAAAAGTAAAAACCATAATAATAACTGACAATGCATTAAATTACTCACATTTCATTTCTTTTTAAATAATTATTACAATAGTTTTTATTTGATTAATTCGCTGTTAGAAATGTGAGAAAACCTTGAAGAGATATTTATTCTGTCATTTAAAAAAAAAAAAAAGCCTATTAATAATTAACTAGACTTTAACGTAAATTCCATTAACTTTTTACATATGTAAACAAATGTTAGATATAATTACAAAGCAAAGCTTTTAATAAAGACAATTTAAATGCTTATTATTTAACATTTCTCTATTGGCA
This sequence comes from Epiperipatus broadwayi, assembly GCA_028023455.1. Classification (NCBI taxonomy): domain Eukaryota; kingdom Metazoa; phylum Onychophora; class Udeonychophora; order Euonychophora; family Peripatidae; genus Epiperipatus; species Epiperipatus broadwayi. Next base: position 388,727 of record JAQFVV010006652.1, read on the forward strand.
AAAATAATATCTACTTTTTGTTAAAGCAAATTTTTATTTTTTTTTTTAAAAAAAAGCATTTTTCACTAAAAACTCAACAAAAAACAATTTTAATGCTTTGAATAAATTTTAAATGCTTTGTTGTTCAACTCAGCAATAAACAGTTTGCTGCAATTTTTAAAATAGATGACAGTTAATTAAACTACACTGCAACACACACACACATAAATCATTTTCATGTAGGTAAAAAGGTTTGCAGAGTTTTTAAATAATTATCTTAAGGCAGAGCAATGTTTTTCCGATAGTTAGTCATAAAAGAACATTGAACAATGCATTTGTTATTTATCCTGATTGCGACTTACCTAATAGTAAATATTCTAGAATTAATTTCCCCAATCAAAAGCTAGATACCCATTTACTGACTAATATAAAATAACTGTTTGGCCAAGGGTCACATACCAGATTTTAAAAAAAAAAAAATTCTAAACTTAAATGGAGCCTGAAAAATTGTTCAAGTTTTACATGTTTGAGATTTGAATTCAAGTTATGGGTCCTGGTAGGTTAACGCACTACTATTTTCATATGACTTGCGTATAGACTTTATTAAGAAAGACAAATTTATACTTTGTTACTAGATTTCTTTTCAAAAAATTTTTAGTTGCATTGAGGAAACGTAATAGTTTTAATTGCTTTTATTAGTTGCGAAAGATTTTATTGTTACAATTAAAATTTCTGAAAATATATTACTCTTACCATGGATTTTAGTTTGCATTATAGATTTTTGTCTCAAATATAATACAGAGTAAATAATGTTTTATAAACGGCAATTGCTTCATTTTTTATTTTTTAAGAGAACTATTTTTTTTTTTTTTTTATAATGGTGCTGTTAACATCTCACCTGCAATTTGGCACTTTAAAGTGAAAATCTGTAAGTTTGATATGCCTAGCCACTTTTTTAAACTTTAAAAAACAGCTTATACTATGCATATATATGAAATCTCGTTTGAAAACCAACTCAATGTCCAATGAAATGACAAAAATCGATATCTATCTTGTATAGATTTTTTTTTTATGATTTTCTTTTCGTAGAAGTTACTTCTTAACAAAAAAAAAAAAAAACGTACTTTTTATAGAAAAATTAAAAATGACTAGAAATTTATATAAGTTGGTAAAAGAAATTGGTAAATGTTCAGTAAGCATAAAAATTAATCATTATATGTGTAAATGTCTCAATAAATTATTTCAAACTTTTCTCCAAAATTACTTATTATATATCATCACCATTATAATCCATTACGGTCACACCAAGTTCAATCCATTTTTTCCAATCTCTAGACTCTCTTCTCCACATCACCTCTGCACACTTTCTTATTATTATATATATATAATTAAATTAAAAGCTAGTCAGATTATAAAGATATGTTTGTGTAAACCCTATGAATAAGTGTTTGTGTGAAGTCTATAAATAACACAAATGTGTTGCTTTATATAGATTTACATTTTCAGGTTGGGGAACCCTTCTTTACTTCAACCTACTTTTTATATGAATAGGTGAAGCTGGAGGGGTTAGATCTGATTCGTTGTAAATCGAAAGATTTCGTGAATACTAATGTGTAATAGGAATTGTGGACTTAATCAGTGAAGTATTGAATATCTTCACGCTCTCAGATCTAACCGCTTCAGCTTCACCTATTCATATAGAAAGTAGGTCAAAGTAAAGAAGGGTTCCCTTCTTTTCTTCCAAAGCACAAGCTTGTGGTTATTAAAATTAATATTTTATGAATAAATTCAAAATTAATATCTTTAAAAATGCTGAAATTCATTGATTTTTTTATTGTCTTTTACCGTAATTATTATATGTTTTAAGTACTTAAGAACTCTGTTTAGCTTAAATTTTGTAAACATTTTTTTAAATACTTCTATCAAATGGATTTTCATCAAATTTTGTACACGTGTTAGAAATCAATACCAATGCAATATAACTGTGAAATATTTCACAATTGTTTAGTCATTTTCCCAGTTTAATTGGGTTGGTAGTTTGAATTTCAAAGCCATTGATATTGTTCAATGTGTTTTCAGTGAAGCATGCAAGATGATGATTTTATTTTTTTTTTAATAAAAAGCTCATATTTAAAAATGTTTACAGCCAATCAAAATAGAAATAAAAACAAATTTTATTTTTTCTTGATTATAAAAATTTCTTTTTAAAAATTATTCCTTCATAAACCAAACAATGTTCGAATCAATTTTTGATATATGCAAATTTTCTTTCAAATATTAAAACTGGAATAGGAATAATTATGAAAAAGACCCAAATGCTAAAAAGTTATATATACATTACAAATAATGCATTTGTTTAAAATGCATTAAGCCACTTTTTAAATTTGAATATTAATAATAACAAAAATATTAGAATATTAAAAAGTTAAGCATAATATATATATATTATAATAAATGTTTTTATTTACTGTGCACTAAAAAAACCAAACTGGGGGTTTATACTTTATTTGAAATGAAAATGTGGGGTCTCCAGAATTTTTACAACTAGTGATTGAATTAATTAATTTCTGAATGCCCCATGCTTTTATTTGAATTAAATATACAAACCCCAAATTGTGGAGTTTTAATGCACTATAAAAAATAAAAGGTTTATTTTAATTTTATTATATTCTATGCTATGTTACTTCTATGAAACAGGGAATATTTTATTTCTGACATAAAGTTATTGTGAAAATTGCATCTATTACCAAATTTCTAAATAGTCAATATGGGGAATGTGACAGTAAATATGTTTTAAAACAATTTTCATATCTTATTTTACTGCTTATATTAAAATGTACTCATTATAAGGATCTGCAAATTGAGAACATATAGATATAAGAAAATTACTCTCAACAATGTTTAAGTCATAGCAATCACCAATTTTGACTTCACATCAAAAATAATTAACAAACCATCTTCTCCAGGATGATTGTTTCAAGACTTGTAAAATTAGCAACTGACCTGATAAATATTTGTAATCAATCAAATCTTTCATATTTGTGATGCACTCCTCCAAATTTGCCACAAATCTTGAATTATCATCCAGAATAAAAACTTCCAGACTAATCTCTTTTTCTCTACCTGTATTTCACCAGAAACCTTAGTTTTAGATAAGCTAGAGACTTGAAACAACTGAATATCCACACAGAAGTAATAGTTGGGTTTTCTATTTATACTTCTAATTATGATCAATTTTGTTTTTTAGACTATTTTAGCAATTGACTGTATATTTAAAATAATTAACCCATTAATTTTTTAATATTCATTCTTTCTGATAAGTGGAAATAATTAATGTCCACATTATAACACTATGAAAAAGAAAAATGGTAATGAAAGATAAATATGTGTGTGTGTGTGTGTGTGTGGAATAAAGTGACTAAATATTTATAATCAATTAATCAATTTTACACATGTCTCCAAACTTGTTTTAAATTTTGAACTATCACTCAATGTAAAAATCTTCTAAACTAATCTCTCTTACTATACATATATACCATCAGAAACTTGGGTTTGTCATATGAGCTGAAGACTTAAAACAATTGAATATCATGGATACTAGTACAAGTTCGTATTCATAATATATATGTACATATACATGCAAGCACACAAGTATCCAGATATATATCTTAGGTTATTAAAAAGGGAGCTGTGTTCAACAGAATCTTGTTAAAATCTTACAAACATTCATAAAAGTTTTGTGATGAAACTGAACAATGATAAGAATGAATTGTAAAACTAAAGTTACAGAATAGCCCAAAATAATACATTAAAAATAGAACATACAATAAAGACATGATATATGCTGTATCAATATACCTTCCTTCAGTCATCATATATGTTGTATCAATATATATGCTATCCAGAAAAAAATGTAAATAAATAAAAAATAAAAGCATTACATTTAATACATTTTACAATACACAGCAACTATTTTCCTGTCTCAGAACATTAAATGCAATCATGTTCATTAAGAATGCCTTTTTGGTTTACATTGAAAACGTCAAAAAAACAAGATGTCGTACTCTGCTGATGAATCTCCTACTTTATTTTAATTGGAAGATAAAAAAGTTACTGAAGAAAAAGAACACTGTCTAGAATGTATTTAAGTGTGCTAAAGTAAGATTATTTTTCTATTTATTTTATTTAAAAAAATAAAGATGCAATATAACAGGTTTGTTATTATATTTTGTGATATATATATGTGTGTGCTTTAACTGGGGAATTATTACTGTTAAGTTAGTCTGGGAATGTCTGGCAGTATAGTAAGGTGGACATAACATTTTGAAAGCATGTACATGAGTGATCTCACACACAGTGAATGATATGTAAATGTGATCTCCCAATTTATAATTAATAACTACTTTATTATTTCTTTCAAATTTTGTTTATACTACAATCTTAATTTATATGAGCATAGCATATGCATGGAAAAGCATCTGGGCGTGTTGAAAAATACAGTATGCATACAGTTTGGTAAAGAATACAGAATTCTATTGTAATCAAAGCTTATCAAGAATATATGAGCTATTATGGTACATGAACATGAGAAATTTGGACCAAAATATAGTGGATATCATAACTCCACTATAAATAGATTTAAAGTTAAAGGCTATGCAAATTAAAAATAAAAAGAGAAATATGATGGTTAACACATTTTTTGGGATCATGTATTCAATGACATCTAATTTCAATTTTAAAAAAAGCTATGTTTTTATCACATCATATTTATGTAGATATATATATATATAGATTTTATGAAAGGTAACTAAAACAGATTAAGGGGAGTTAATTAAGTACTTAGGAAACTGCAAACGTATAATAATAATTATTATTATCAGTTAGAAAATATATATAGAACTGAAACCAGACTGATCTCTATCTCATACAATAAGAGTAATAGGAAGCATAAAAGGGAGTTGCATGCTTTTCCAGTTCTTTTTTATTTTTATGTTGCTGCTGTTGTTTTTTTTTTTACACAATAAATAGAAAAATAATGGAATCTTATGCTAAGATAAATTTTTAAAAAAAATTAAATTTAGTGTTGATGAAAAAGAAGAAAAGTAAGAAGAAGGAGAAGAAAAAAAAATAACAACAATAATAATAATTGTTAAAACAGGCAAAACTCACTATATGTATGCCACACATAGCAAGCTAGAGTAATCAATGGATGCCAGAAGGCTTGTACATAAAATCCCCATCTAGTGCCTACTCATCCAATATCCCCAGACTAGTTTCTGGCTTGTGGCCTTCGTCAGTGAGGAGCCTTGGATCTGAGAGCACTGCATCTAGATCTTAGGATCTAATGCAACCCTCCAGCAACCACCTTTTATCTCCATTTATCTACAAAACTATGAGTCTTAAACTGAAAACACCTAAAAGTTTCCAATTCAAGCCCATCAGCTTATATAGTTATAAAAGGTGTTTGCTGGAGGGTTGCATTAGGTCCTAAGATCTAGATGCAGTGCTCTCAGATCCAAGGCTCCTCACTGACGAAGGCCACAAGCCAGACACTAGTCTGGGGATATTGGATGAGTAGGCATTAGATGGGGATTTTATGCACAAGCCTTCTGGCATCCATTGATTACTCTAGCTTGCTGTGTGTGGCATACGTATAGTGAGTTTTGCCTGTTTTAACAACAGTTATACACAAGCATAATGATGGTGGTCATGTGAATAATAATAATGATTGATGATAGTGAATAGTATAAAAAAAAACATGTTTTTTTTTTTTGGGGGGGGGGTAGAAATTTAAGAATCATTTAGATTGGGTGAAAAAACTATGGGGAGGGGAGGATTCAAAAATAAATTGATAAATGATGCAAAAAAACAAATAGGTCTGATGAAAATAAAGTTTACTATAATAGATAATGTATAATAAAAATTTGATGAAAGGAATTGTTGTACCAAATTGAACACACAATTAGAAAACCGTTAATCCAAACATCTATTATTCAAAAACTATTATCCAAACAAAAGTTCAGAGATGATCTTTAATTGTTTGCAATAATAAATTAGTTTGTACACAAATTTATACACAAAATTAAAGAAAACAAAATATGCAGTAAACACTTTTGAATTAATAAACTTATATTATAGTGAGATGCCTTATTTATTTATTTTTATCTTAACAGGCAAATAAAATTTCCAAATCTGAAACAGAACTGGTAGGGATTTCAGATTAATGATATTTTACCTCTTTGAGAAAGATATGTCATTAGATATCTGAAAGAGAAGTAAAAAGACATGCTTTGGATGAGGAAAGAGGAAAAGCAATTTAAGCTATTCAGAGAAAAATGACAGAAAGATAGTAGAATATGCTAAAGAATGAACAATTATTTTGCATCATTCTAGCTCTATAAAAATTAGAATAAATATGTTTATTGTTAATTGCTGTCATAGTAATGAATGGAACGAAAACTATATTAACATATCAGAAAAAAGACAGAGAGATGAAGAGGAAATATGGCAAATAGAAAAGTTTAAACACTGATAAAATTAAATAACTTATTTTGTTAACAGAAGGGAAATCTATTCTTAAAGTTCACTAATAACAAGAAAATATTTATTTATTCAAAAAACATAACCTCCATATAAAAAATTTTTGAGCAAGATTAAAATATAACAAATAGAATAAAATGTATAGCATAAAAATAATAAATTAAGAACAAAATTGTATTTAATAAAATACAACCAAAGAACTAATGATGTGTGTATTTTTAAAAATCCAAATAACAACTCATTGACTAAATTCTCAAAATACTCTTACATAAAGGCATCCTACTGGCAGATTGAACATCTAACACTTCCAGTCTGAATGAAGTTTTTTTAAATACTTATGTTACTGATTGGAAAGATCTACGACTGTGCTCATATTATAAGATCCAAAGTAAAAATAAAGTTTCTTTATTATTTTTATTGATTTATAATGCTCTATGATGTCTTCCAATTTTCAAACACTATCTATCTATTCATCCACAAATCTTCCTGCAAATTTTTGTATCTGAATTTTTGTATCTATTCCCTCTTTCCAATTCCTTTTTGGGTGCTCAAAATAATTATATTTCATAATGAAATGTTTATAATTGAAAAAGAACAAATATAGAGCACTCTGCATTCAAATAACTGATTTTGTTATTTAATCTGTATTTCTTTTATCTGAGAAAATAATGTTCTCATATAGCTATACTCTTTAAGACTCAAGCAGAAATTGGGAAATTTTTAATACGAAGACCCAGATAATAAGTACACTTGGGTCTCTTTTTACGCGGACTTATTTAACACGATTTTGAAGTTATGCGAATCGTGTTTCACCGGAAGTCGAACTCCGATATTGCGCTATTACTTTAAATAATAAATTCCGCGCACTCATGTTATATTGAAAGTAATAGCACATTATTGAAATTCGACTTTCAACTTAGTAATTTCAATATTTTCAGTGCTTTATAATAGTAAGATTTTATGCAATAATGAAATTTAAATCATGATTTCGACATTTTATGTATACACACATTAAATTTTACAAGATTATAATGTAAATTTGTTCAAACCAATATTGTGCATGTTAATTTTGCATTTTAAATCACATTCTGTTTTTGCTTTTTAAAAAAGAACGTTTAATCAATTATTAATCATTTAGTGTCCACAAGTTTATTTTTAAAAGATGAGTAATAGCAGTGGGCACAATTAAAATTGAAAATTAAAGACAAAAATAAGAATTTAATTTTTAGTTGTTAGATTAATTACTAATTACGTTGTCATCAGAAAACTATTAATTAACACAACATGAGAGTGACATTGGCGCTAGTTGTATTTCATCTTGTGAAGAATCTGATTTTTTTATCAGTTTGCAAACGAATCTTTTTACCGGCAAATAGCGATAATGAATGTGTATAAAAAATATAAATTACTGTAAATTATGCATAAAAATATATTGTTTTGAATAAAATTAAATATTATAGTTAAAAAAAGTTTGTCTTGCGTTGTTAGCCGAGAGGTATCGCAGCCGCCATGCAAGCAAATAGTTGGTTGTAGACGGTTGTGGGTTCGCGTCCCGGCCGATGCTATGACACATGGAAAAAAAAAAAAAGTTTGTCTTGTATCAATTTTTTTCAAATTTGAAATTTTTTATTAGTCATATTTTATTTCCTTATTTTTTTTTTTTGCATGAATTTTAAAGTAAATTTTACGTTGGTGCTTTGCTTTTACACGAGTTTTGAAAAATCACAGTCCGTATCCCCCCTTTTTCAAGGTAAGTTACATCTATTTTTGCACGATTTCATTTGCGCGTGTTTTCTGGGGAACCTATCTATCGCGTAAAATGAGACCCAGGTGTATTTTAAACTTTATGAGACAAAAGGTACTATCAAGAACATTATCTAAGTATTTATAGATAAAATATAAAAAATTGTATATAATATCAATAAGATAGCTCTTTTTTAACTATTAGAATACAGATATAAGAAGGAATTTTTTGAAGAGGGAGGATATATATCTGTTAAAGCTTCTCTTAGTTCATGAGCAATATAGTAACACAAAAAATGCTGGGTTTGGGCTTTGAATCACAGTTTGCAGAGCACTTATTGAATGCGCAATCATAAAGCATAAATATTCTTTATGGAGTTTTTACAGAAATAACTACAGATTTTTTTTTTTTTTAATCTTAAGTGACTTTGTATTTATATGTGGTAAAAGTTTGATAGAAATCTTGGAAACTATTGCAATAATGGCCAGATCTTCAGTGTCAACACATCATCGTACAAAGAATAAAATTATCATAAAAGGGATAAAACAGTCTGAAATATTCCATTTTAGAGGAAAATTCTTTTTAACAAATCCTCCATAAAACATGACAAAAAGTCATTAATCACCAGACTTTCCCAATTGCCAAATTCACTAATCAATTTTGGATGATTATTTCAGTTGGTTATGGACCAGCTACCTGAAAAAAAATTCTATGCCTATTTATAATATGAAAAATTTTTTTTAAAGTTTTATCTATTCAGATTCAAAGTCAGCTCATGGATATGGTGACAGATGTGTATGGAGATTTCATGGAAATTACTACAGATTTTTTTTTAAATTTAAGTATCTTTGTGAGTATTTGTAAATAGTAAAAGTTTGATAGAAACCTTGCAAAACTATTGCAATAATGACCAGATCTTCAGTGTCAAATAAAATCACTTTATAAAAAAATGCAATTATCATAAAATTGATAAAATAATCCTGAAATATCTCATTTTAGAATAAAATTCTTTTCGACAAATCCTCCATAAAACATAATGAAGAAAAGGCATTGATTACTAGACCTTCCAGTTACCAAGCAATGAGAGTTTTTGGTGTTTTCTTTATCATTGCTTTCCTCTCTAACTAAAAATAGGTAGATACACATTTACTGATCAATTTTGGAAGATCATTTCAGTTGGTTATGGACTAGTTACCTGAAAAAATTCTAAGCCTATTTATAATATGAAAAAAAAATTTAAGTTTTATCCATTCAAATTCAATATGGCAGACATGCATTAGTCATTAGAGATTAATGAGCCTTTCTTAATATTATTTTAATACAAGTACCCAATTACAGAGAAATAAATCCCAACCATGAAACTTAACTCCAATATCTGCTATTCTACCACTGCACCAAACCTCATGCCATCTAATTGATTTTTGAAAATTAAACAAATGACATTTCTCTAGAATAAATTATCAACTGCATAGAATTTATAGGTTGTTCAAAAACATTCATCATAAATTATGTTGATGAAGTCTATCTGGTTATTCCTCTAAAGCTTCTCACAGAACAAGTTTTGGGGTATTATAAATTTTTTTAATGAACTAGATGATCTGATAAGGTAAATAGAATAAGACAATTTCAAATTAATTCTTAATGTTTCACAAATCATTAGACAGCATGTTTCATCATCATCTCTCTGTAAATTGAAAAATACTGAAAAAGTAGATGTAATTTCTAGCCGGTCAGCATTTTTATGGTTTTCCTTTGTTACTTTATCTTCTAAACAAACATGGATTAAATATTCATGGGCAAATAAAAAAGCCACAGTTTAATTGCCAAATGTTCAATACCTAAAAAAATATCCAGGTCCACTTCACAACTGCAGACCCAATTATAAACATGATAAGGTAGAACTATAAACCACTAGACCATCTTTCATACATACATGTACACAGAGTCATAGTGACAGGTTAGACAAGCAGGGGCTAATTGATTGGATAGAAGATTGAAATACAACACTGCACCATTACGTCAATATGAATTCATTTCAACCACGTAAGTTTATTTTAAATTTATTTTCTCAAAGAGTTTGCAAACCATTTTATAGGGAAGCCAACCGGCTACTGTTTGCTGACTAAACGAGTTTGCTTAGAGTGCCAAAATATCTCACTATGATTTTTCATAAGTATATGCCCTATATGCAAAAAATATTAATTTGATTTTTATTATAACATAAAAGATAACTACATAATGTAAAATGAAAGCTACTATATTACATCAAAGGTGAGTAGGTGTGTTTATGTCTTCTTCTTTTTACGGCATTTAATAATAAAAGCTATCAGATTTATTTTCATTCACAGTGAAAATAAATATATATTAAAAAAAATATGTACAATCAAGTTTATTTTAATTATTTCTACAATTTGTTTTTCTAAATGTCTTATTTTTCCATATTCGCGCCATATGTACAATTTATAAATGTTTATTGAAATAAAAAGAGAGGAGAGATGCCCTAAAATAATTGAAATAATTTAGTTTAAGCTAATCTAAATAAACCTGATTAAGGCAAAATGCAAGCCATTGGTACATAAAACAATATTACATACAAACTAATTAAAATACAAAAAGTTATAAATGTAATTTAATGCTTGAAAGGGCATGTTTATTTCTCTTATAGTTATTGGAATTTTGTTATATAATTTTTTAGCATTATATGTAATTTTTCTTTTGGAAAAAAAAAATGCTCTTATTAAATTTAAATAACAATCTAACGTCTTTATAGCTCGGTAGTTCATAAGATGCGCCAGAAATGGACGCAATCCATGAATGTTAACCTCCATAATCTGCCTGTCTACCACTGCCTCATTTCAGGCAGGGTAATTTAAATAATCGTAATCTTGAACCGAACAGTTAGTTCAAATACCAATATTTGTGAATAATTCTTAGGAGAGAAAACAATCACAATATCGAGATAGGGTTGTCCGAAGCGCCAAAAGTCAATGTTGGCTTGGAAAGAGTAAAAGGAAAAATAATATAAAATTATTTTCAAACTTATATGGCAATATTTTTAAACTGGTATTCCTTAGATCACTAGTGTTTTAGAACTTATTATAAGTGATCCATGAAACTGTCCCAGTTTAGCACTCCAGCAGCTTCAACTTGTTCCAGATCATAGCATTATTTTATTTTTAAAGTACCACAATGGTAAAAAAAAAAAAACTTTATGTTTAAAAATTAACTAATCAAAACCAATGACTTTTTCAAAACCTTGAGATGCTTAGGATTTCAAGCTATTAATTTTAGATATCATAAGTATTACAGCCATTAGATATTATGTAGTATTTCTTCTAATAATCCCTTCCACCCTAGGAAAAGTGCCTGAAAAGATTTGTGAAAAACTGAAGGTAATGATTATAAAATAGATAAAAAAAAAAGTAAAGAGCGTTAGCAGATTTGTAAATTCAATCACAGAAGCTTTTAAATACAGATTATTGTCACAATTGTTGCCATCGCCGCCATTTTTATTGTTGTTGTTGTTGTTATTATTACAATATAAGTCAAGATTTCCCAAGTCGAATCAGGGGTTTTCAGTAGATGCTTTCAATGGTAAGTTTAATTCTCAAATGAATTCGTCAGATGAATGTTAATATGCTGACACTATAAAATATGATGTAACAATTATCTCTCATTTAAGCTAAAATCATACAATTGCAGATGAAATTTGAGATTAGAAAAAAAGACATTTATAATATATATTAGTTTGGATATTTAAATTTGTGTGTGTGTGTGTATTGTGAAATGCCTCGAGATGAAATAATAGTCATCCATATGCCTAACATAAACCTGGACTTTAATTCATTTCAGACCTAATGTTTGTGGGGGGGGGGATTCCCAACATGCTTCAGACTTTTTTTTCATGCAGCTGGATCATAACAGTCTAATTAGTCTTTCAACATTCATTGGAAAATGGGTATCTAACTATTCCTAGCTAGAATGTAAAACAACAGTGAAAAAATCATTCCCATATTTACTACCTGCCATTTGACAAACCTGATAAACTCTTCCTTCCCCTTCCCTGTTTTACAAAGAATTTTTTTTTTTTGGGGGGGGGGAGACCTGACCAACTGTGGACTATTTAAAGACTCTCTTATCTTAGCTTTTATTTAAATATTTGCAATAGAATGAGAATGAGAAATTGTACTTTTATTATTGACATGTTTATAAATAAATAATATTTACAAAATAGATATACATGATTATAAAATGGATTGGATTGTCCATCATGAGTATATAGAAACAACCAGATGTTGAAAAAATAAAAGTTAGTTTTCAAGTCAATATATTTTCTGGTTTCCACAAAGAAATACCATTAATTGAAATCATTATTATAAAACTCATCCAGTAAAAATTGTACATAAGAATAAATTATGTATAAAAAAAATGTACGTCACTAATATAATATATAATTAAATAGAAACATAATATACAATTAAATAGTAACATAATATACAGTAAAGTAGTGCATAAATCTTTTTATAGTGACTGTAGAAGTTTTATTTTTTATTATTGATTCTAAGTAACTATTCAAAATGAAAAATGAAGACAATCTATTAACTTGTTTTCCCTAGGCCCAATATTAATTTTCAACACCTCTGGAATTCCTTATTAAAAACCTATTTTCAAAGATTCCATTTTAATAGACTTGAGATGGTATTTCTTTTTCTGCACATATCAGGCACATTAATTCTTCAACACCTCTCAAGTCCACTTTATTGAAATTAATTTATGAATAATTTACGTATATTTTATGCAAGTTTATTTAATAACTAGAATTGTAATTTTTTGTTTTAATATTATATTATTTAAAATCCACAGCAAATAAAAAAACTTTTTCATTTTAATGCAATAATATCAAAATAATAAAAAAACACGAATGACTTAATTAGGTAATAAATTCATGACAAACAAGACACTAATTACATTAGATTTATATAATTCATAATTTAATATTTCATTTTAAATACATTGAGTTCAAAAAGTAAAACTTGTTTATTTCCAGTGAAACATTTATATTTATGTGTTTATTTTTAAAAGATAACACTTGACATATTAGAAAGAAAATCAGAATGACAGGAAATAAAATATGGCAAATAATTAAATATACATATATATTTGTTTTCCTATGAAAACAATCACAAATATGTCAAACGATCTATAATGAAGCAGCGGAAACATCTTCATCTTATCATCTCTCTCAAATTACATCTTTTCCAAGGCTGCCATCTGTAGCTATTCAATATGAACGTTAGGTAATTTTTTTTTAATTTTTATTCATAAATAGCCCATTTTTAATTAAACTACTGTCCCATTCAGTGTTGCCCAGTAATGGAGTGACTAACTTAAATCAGTCTCTAAACATTAGCTCATCTAAACACTTCAGGTGCTCAAATGGCACTGACCTCCCTAGCAACAAGTCACTAAGCCATTTTATTGTTCATTTTTAAAATAACATAATAATGCATATTTTTCTTTTAAACCAGTTCAATTTTTTTTTTTCATTTCCTCCTTGCTATTTCACTATACTTTTTTTAAAATTCATTTTCTTTAACTCCTATAAGAAGTTATTGATTCAATTCACTTTACTCCAGAGCAATCTGTTATAGGATCGAGTAAAGAACAGATACAAAACAGCTATTACTCTGAGATTCTATCTAGAGCCTATTGACTATTTAGGCTTGCTCATTTCTTGTAATGCAAATACTGAAAACAAGCAATGCCATGTGCTGCTTCACTAAATATATCTAGCTTCATAAATATTCAGATTGTGTTCTTTCAAACATTAGTATTATTGAACAACAGATATAGAGCATAAAAAGATTAGAAATTCAATTCATTTACTTTATTTCTATATTCATATCCATTTATTTTTGGATAATTGCTTGTTAATTTAACAACTGTTGATATTATGCTTCATCTGATTGGCAGATTGTTAACTCTGATAATTTTCCATCAATGCTGGAAAGAGATAAGCTTAAAAACATTAAAGAGTAGATGGATTCCTTCTATTCTGGTCCTTTGTTATTAAGAGAGAATGTGTTATTTATTCATAGCCTAAAGGAGAATGGTATCTCATCTTAATTACATATCATTAAACTATGCTATTTTTCTGTGTCCATCCTTCATAATTAATTACCTGCTTAATAATTCTAAATGGCATGTTTTCATCTGTCTAGTACATGAATTCCATTCTAATTCTCCACTAATGTTGGCAAGAAGTTTATAATAAATATCAAAAATTTAAAAACTAGGTAGATTCATTCTATTCTTGACCCTTTGTTAACAAAGAGAATATAATTTCTTCATAGTTTAAAAGAGAGTGGTTTATTTTTTCTTAATTACATATACAGTACGCGATCCTATGTGTACATGAATACTGTTAATGAGTGCATTTCAGCGCCCTCTATTAATTTATAATTTAACTGCATCCTTATTCATCTTTGAAAACAATGTGTGATGAAGTGTAGATTATTTAAAATATTTATAGAAAGTAGGTTATTTAATATATTTATAGAAATATTACATATGGGACAGAGAAATGTGACTAACTCCATGTGGGTGTGTTTAAAAATAACAAAATCAGATACATTAATCTCTGAGTTTTAAAGTTTATATCTGGGCTAGAGACAATCAATATTGAATAAATGATTAGTGATAAACATTACTGTATTTATCCATATTTGATAGTGTCAAAATTGTGGGTGGAGTAAGTTTGACACTTGTATTTCAAAATTTAATAAAATAGTATATAGTAGCCAAATTATAAATTATTACAGTACCAGGATTATAGAATGAATATTAGGGGAACTTTCTCCAGCAGATATGCCAAACTCTGACATCAATAATCATGCATTATAATAGTCTTGAAGCTCCTTTATGTCAAGAAGATTTCACTTGTTTTATTTCATAATGTGAAAAATGAAGTACAAAAAATTATTAAATGTGATGTTCTTTTATAAATAACAAAAACATATAAAATTATATATTGCCAAAATGTCAGTATTTTATTTTAATTTATTAAACATGGCCATACTCAAAAACATGATTTATAAAACATCATATCTGATATTTATTTCCATATATTATTAAATCTACATTTACCATCATAATACATTAAATATGTAATTTCCTAGTTGTTTCATCTCAGTCAAGATTCTTCAGTTGAATTAATTGGTCATCTGTGATTTCCATTTCTATGCTTGTAAATTGCATTGATTATAAAGTAAAAATATCTATACTATTATCATCCCTAGTAACCATCTTTAGATCAAAAACCTTTTCTACACAATTTGTTTATTTAGAGTAAATTTTGTTATCAAGATTTAACAAACTTCTATCAAATAGATTTCTTTAAAATTTTGGCATATGTTAGAAATCAATAGTAATGTGATATGATAATGAAGTATTTCAGGATGGTTCCTGTTTTTTTTTACTGTAGAAATGTTGGTGGATCGAATTTCAGATGTATCAATATTGGTTCAGTAAGTTTTCAGTGATGTGCATGAGACAGCAATTCATTTTTTAAAATACTTTTGTTTTAAAAAAAAGGTTATACCAGAAAGTATTCACTATTAATTAAAATAAAACAAATATAGTTCAATTGATTTGTAAAACTTGTTTCTTTTAAAACTGGTGAATTTATTTGTTTAAAGTCTTTGGTGGTAATTGCACCAACAATATGTAGTGTTTGTTACTTTGGGCAATATGGATGGTATTGTGATTGTTATATCTTTTCTTCAAAATCATGAGTCTATCTATAACCTTAAACTACCACACACAGTTTTATTTTATTGCAGTTAACATTTTAAAATTATTAGTTGAAAAAAATCTGAAGATGTCAGCATCATATGGACCTTTAGGAAATTACAATACCTGATTTGCAAATGAAAGATGTTAGACCTGCCCCTTTTGATCTCAGTAAAAATGACAATGGCTGATTGGCAGCATGTTTCATCTCAAGCAAAATTTCCAATTTTTTCATCTTTGAAAAGAAAAACTGTAATTTTCAGTAATTTTTTGACAAATTAAAGGATATTTTTGCAATATTTTTGTAAATTACTTATTTTAAACCAAAAACATTCATGTCTACAATTAAATTCATTTGAAAAAAAATATTTTTAAAAAGACAAATCATAAAAAGAAGCAAGGTGCAAGAAGTTTCTACTGGGTAACAAGTATGATCTTTTGTGACAAATCCATTTACTTCTGTTTCTAAGTGGATATATATATATATATATATATATATATACTTAGAAACAGAAGTAAATGGATTTGTCAAAAACTTTATTTGATATATATATATATATATATATATCAAATAAAGTTTTTGAAAAGAAAAGAAGTGGTTTTAATTATAGAATTATATGATCTTTTGTCAATACCAGTAGAGATTTTTTTTTTTTACATTTTAATAACAATAAATGTACCAACTTCACCATTCCCTTTATTTTGCTGTAATATCTTATATAAATGCAATTTATCCAGTACTTTGAATACTTTTTAGCAAAAACCTTTTTCTTGTATCTATATGCATACACAATGTTACATTTTGATTATCCTGCAATCTTCTTCAGAGCCACTTTATTTTAATTTTTTGAAAGTTTCTGAAGAAGACTGCAGGACAGTCAAAATATAACACTGTGTATACATACAGGTACAAAAAGATTTTGCTAAAAAGTGTTCAATGAGGTGGATAAATTGCATTTATGTAACAATAAATATAATGCTCACTTCTAACATATTTTCATTCTTTAATGATAACTAATCCTACATTTCTTTTAAATTTAAAAAATGAAATTCAAATATCCACTATTCCATTCTACTAACTTTTTGAATAAGTAAAATTCATCCAGTAATGCCAAGTGCAATTGTTATTGAAACAGTCAGCTTTTACAACCCAACTGCTTCACCAACTATATTCTATAGTAGTATTCTTTTATATGTAATAGCCACCAAATCCTCGTATATCATGCTAATATTATCATAAAAACCTGGCTAAATTTAAACCTAAATACGTTAACTATGTATGGGTGCATATATCTCTACATATAGAGAAAACTGCATTTATATACATAAAACTCTATAAATGCAACACATATATATTTCTAATAATAAATAAAGGAAAAACGAGTTGTATGTGTAACTTAAGACTACATATATGCTAGAAGACTAATGTTAATAGAATTTAAACATTAAGATTTCTTTATTTTAAAATATTTATTAAATTAATAATATTTGAAATTATATAATTCTGCATATATCACTAAATATTCTTTGCTGACTTGAACCCCCATTTACTCCCACATAACAACATTACATTTCATAATAAAGTTAAATTTCTTTTTACATTACTTTTTTAAGTGCTTTAGAAATATAAGTTAATGGCAACAATATATACATGAAGGACATATATATACTTATGTATATATATGACTGAAAAATAAAGAAACATTTTAGAAAGGGAGAAGAATGATTTGGAATAATGTATACAGGACAAAAAATAAGACTTAAATGGAAGAATAATGAGATTCAAAAAATAAGTATAGAAAGAATTAGAGAAGAATGCTATAGGTCACTGTACTTTTTTACATTTGTTTAAAAACCATGATAAATGTTGAAACTGTGAAGGAGTTAATATTGATGATAGAATGGTTACATGTATAAGATTTGCAGATGATATAATTCTTATAACTGAGAATGAAAAAGGATCTATAAAATATGTTGAATAAATTATTAGGAATGAAGATCAATGTGGAAAAAAACAAATCTTTATAGATAGGAAGGAATATTAAAAAAATTAAAAGTCAATATTAATGGTAAGATATTTTAATAGGTGAATAATTTAAATTCTTGGGTAGTTGACTGAGTGAGTGAAAGAAATGAAGATGAAGTTAAAAGAATAGCATTGGCAAAGGAGTCATTTCTTAAGAGAAAAAAATATTTTGTAATGAAGAGGGAATTATGGATAAGATTAATTATGTGCAGTGCGTGAAGTGTATCATTACATGGCTGTGAAATGTGGACTATGCATAAAATTGGAATTAAGAAAGTTAATTGGAAGAATAAAATAACAAATGAAGATATATGAAAGGAAAAAAGAAGATTGGTTGAGGAAATTAGAAAGAGAAAAAGAAACTGGATTGAACATATACAGAAAAAAAGAATACTTTAATGAAGAATGTTTAAAAGGAAATAGTGAAAGGAAACAAGAATAGAAAAGATTGACCTTACAGGATGATGTAAGAGATGGGAAGATGTGTATTGGATTGGATTGTAGAAATGGACAATGAACACAACAGAATAACGAAAAATGAATGAGGTGGATATGTGTTTGCTCTCTGGACCTATCCATAGGACAAAGCACTATCATTGATATATACTATATTCAATTTAGCCCAGTCAAAGTGATAGTTGAATTTGAGAGCTAAACATCTCCAAATCAAAGCTCAATAAGTCATTTCTGGTACTTAAACATCATATTACCTTCTCAACAACAAACTATTCACTTATCATTATTTTTTTATAAATTGGATTCAAACCTATCCATTTTTTTCAATCTCTCCTTTCAATGCCAATAAATTATTTAGATTCCTTAAAATTTTGCTTCACAATTTTAACTCTAAATTATAGTTAATAAGAGATAAAATCTATCAAATGCATCCCATATCATTTTAAATGAATTTACTTCTACCATTTTGTTTGTTTTAGCTGATCTGACTACGAAATCATGATTTCCCACTATTCAGTATACTAAGTGCTTACTATAATAAACCGTGGGTTTGAACATAGGATTTTCAGTCTATATTCATCTTCCACTCCATCTCAAATGACCAATACACAAATCCACATACATGAAAAATGATTCCCAATATATATATATTTGGGTCAGCATGATTGTATATATGCATGGGAGATTATGATCTGGCCCAACTGATGAGAGCTGTTTCTGCATAAAATACATATATTGGGAATGATTTATCTTTTTCAAATGTGTATGGTTATATGTATTGGTTGTTTGAGATAGAGTGGAGGATGATAATAGACTGAAAATCCTAAGTTTAAATCCCTCTATTTACATATATCAAAATAAGATTATTTTGTCTGTTAATAAATAAGAAATAATGAAATGCAATTGCAACTTACAGCTCTGAAGATGGCTGCTAGACAGTTGAAACTGTCAGATAATTGAATTAAATAAAGTACTTTGAAAAGGGCAAAGAAGAGGTTTTTTTTAGAAATTTATTCAGAAGAATGAGTGAATAATTTAATCATAGCTTGAATTTGAAAGAAAAAAAAAAGATACTAAAATCTTCACCAAAATACCTCTTGACTAATTTAATAAGTAGTCTTTATCGTTATTCTTTTTTCAAGAGATACTCTAGGGGTCTTTAACTTCTGCAATATTTTACATGAACTTTTACCTACATATATATATGAGTAATCAAAAGCTTTATTTTGTGTACGGAATAAGTTATGATCTTGCAAAAGTACAATAATTAATTATCGAATAATAACCAAAAAAATAATGATCAAACTATAACAGATTTTCCAGTTAAAATTCCATAAAATAGAATCCATTAAATCATTAATAGCTAATTAACAAAGTTTCAATTTATTTTTGTGATAAATTATTTACAGTCATTATTACCATTAAATAATTGGAGATACTATGTGAGAGAAACAATTTTTAATTAAAATAATACATAAATTAATTATTGATTAATGTAATTTGAGCTATTTACGTCAAAACTTAATGCATATTAATTTTTTCTGTAGATTAACAACACACAAAAAAATAATAGTACTTAATGTTACATAAATATTAAATATCAACAATTATAGTCATGAAAGTCATCGGTTTATTTAGTATTAATAATAACATGATCACTCATAACTTTGCCACAAACAATTTAGCTCAGTGCTAAGCATAATATATAGACTCAAGAGATAGGATCAATTTCAACTTAATGTAAAAAAAAAAAAAAAATCAGTTTGAACCTGTGGATAAAATTGTATTCAGCCTATCACTTTGGTGTTCAAATATAGCAGGTGTGGCCAAGACATCAACCAGTCGACAGCAAGGTCTCTGGAAGTCGACCCCGTAATTTCTTCTTTCTTTTTTTTTTTGTAAAATTTGTATCTAATTTATTTTATACAATTCTAAAACAATAATTTTCTTTTTTTTTCCTCTATATTTTCTTGAATTTTTTTTTAAATTCAGGACTAGCTCTAGAAAATAATTATTTATAGGTAATTTAAAATTGTAATTTAATAAATATTTTATAAAACGGCATGAACAAATTGTAATACTAGAGGGAGCTGATGTAATTTAATAGTAGTCATCATAAAATGTCTTCCGACAGTTTATATCTTTTAGAAACAAAATTCATCATTTCATAAGTAAGTACATTCTAAAAAAAACTAGGACTTCGAACTGTTATTTTTTTCCATTCTGACAAAAATAACTTTTTTTTTTTTTTTTTTATGGTTTCTGATTCAAAGCCCTGAAAAAAAACATAATCACCCAGAGGTACACTTTCACACCCCCAACATCTAAAAGTTTGGTCATCTCTGAAATATAGAGCCTTTCAAGCAATCGCCCATATAAGAAATATAAATTTGACTTTAAAATTAGGTTATTTTCATTTGATACTTATCCAAAACTCTTTATATCTATTAAAAACACTGTTGAGAAGAATTTTTATCCAGAATAAACTATTGATTTATACCATTAATAAAGGTGTTTGATGTGAAAACAGCAGTATGAAAAAGTGTAATTAGTTTCATATCTTAATTAAGATAAATATAGATAAAGGACAAATAGCCTTTAAAGAAATCACTGCAAGACAAAAACTTCCCTCGGGCTTCACATAGAAAAACAGCAAATGAAAATACATTTCACATCATATTTGCCATTTGACAAGTGGTTAGAGTTGAGCAGTTTTCCATTCTTGTTTTGCTCTATATCTAAAAACCAATTATATACCCATTGATTGATCGATACTGGATAATTAATTGACTTAGTTATAGGCCATCTTCTACAGAATCTTCAAACAAAAATTGCCATTAACTGGGTAGTAAGGAGTTTAAATAAAGAATAATTAGATAAGCATTTACTGACTAATATTGGATAATTAACTAGGCTGACTATAGGTCATCTCGGAACAAATGATATCACATGATCACTATCTTATACTAGCACATAATTGTTTATAAACAAAGCAAAACTCTCCATACAGTATTGCCACACTGTGTTAGCCAGAGTAATCAATGAGTGCCAGAAGGCTTGTGCATAAAATCCCTATCTAATGCCTACTCATCCAATATCCCCAGACTAGTTTCTGGCTTGTAGCCATCATCAGTGAGGAGCTTTGGATCTGAGAGCACTGCACCTAGATCTTAGGATCTAATGCAACCCTCCAGCACCCACCTTTTATCTCTACTTAACTACAAAACTATGAGAATGAAATTTGAAAACACAAAAATATTTCCAATCTAAGCTCAATAGCTTATATTAGTCATATGGGTCTGAACTCAGTTCAGCACCCATACATTTTGGTGTCTTTGGCTCTTTAACAACCAAAGCCACCACTATCCTATTAGGTAGGATTGATGTTAAACCATTAAGCATCACATGATCACTATCTTATACTAGCACATAATTGTTTACAAACAAAGCAAAACTCTCTATACAGTATTGCCACTCTGTGCCAACCAGAGTAATCAATGAAATTCGAGAAGGCTTGTGCATAAAATCCCTATCTAATGTCTACTCATCCAATATCCCCAGACTAGTTTGCCTTCTGGCATTCATTGATTACTCTGGTTAGCACAGGGTGGCAATACTGTATGGAGAGTTTTGCTTTGTTTATAAACAAATGATATCAATGGTATAAAACTCAGTAGACATATAGAATAGCATACAAATTAACATTTAATTTCCAAAGCAATATATCATTTCAACAAATGAAAAACTGGACAGAGAGGGATGAAAAAACATTGTGTGCCTTAACTTCTGAAGTAAGTAGCTCCTTAAATATATGGCAATCATTTAGTCGGTGCTCTGGAACATTTGTTAACACATATAGAAGCCATTAAATCACTACTGAAAATATGTGATAATATAGTAGATCCCTCCCCACTAAGCAACATTTGTATAGAGAATAATAGTGTCCCTCCCACTAAAAATATTAATATGAAAGCAGTATAGTTCCCCATTCTCCCTAAACATTTGTTTTAAACGTTTAGTTTTAGAAGAAGAAGAAATCTCTGTTTTGCTGTTGGATTTTAAATAATAAAAATGAAATTTAGAGCATCGTTTTATTTATTAAAATGTTTTATTGTATTTGTGACCTATAGGAATTAGGGAAAGAAAATATGTGCAAATGCTATGTTATTGTTGGATTTTAATTATAAAAGTCTAGATGTGTTTTATTTAAATTTGCATTTCTAGTAAATAGTAGAAATAATCAACATGTAAATTTTGTCAATTTTTAATATTCATGATCCATAAGCAGGAGGAAAAGGTATTTAATGATTGCCCTTACGACTTGTAAATGTGGGGGAAAAATGTCATTTTGCTATCTAAAACTATGATCTTTCAAAATACTATTCAATGAATTCTATACCCAAGTAATAACCAGTGAGAAGACTGTTTTGGTATTTCTGCAATAGTATGATCTACTCAACTAGGCTAACTAGGAAATGTTTTGCAATAATTGCAGATCACCTATACTATGGAAAAGAAAAAATCCAAGGGGGTGTCAGTACCATATCTTAATTGTAGTATTGAAAAAAGAACACATAACATACTTTGTTTTTATTTTATTAATAACTGGTCAATTAAAGATGAATGGAAAATTATATAATAAAGTAGTATATATAAACTATAAAATGTTATATAGAGAGCTCACAAATAAGCTCTTAACAAGCTTTGCAGAATATCCTCAACCCCAGACCGGTTTCTGATTCTGGCGTCATCAGTGAGGTGCCAGGATATTCAAACATTAGATTAAAAATACCAGAACAATCCCAGCACTTTATCTAATGTATAACTAAGTATTATGTAGAAAATCTGAAATTTTTAAACATTCATATGTCTTCCAATCCAACTATCTAACTTAAAAAACCAAATGGGACTGAACCAAGTTCAGATACACCATATATATGGGATTGGAGATATTTTGAAAAGCTTGTTAAGAGCTTATTTCTGAGCTCTATATATAACACTTGTAATACAAACTTGTTAAATTAGGTCATGTGACATATGATTTGATTTCTTTGTGAAGTGTAAAATATATTTTTATCTATACTGTGTATTATTATGTTAGAAAATTTATTTATTTCAACCTTTATTAAATTTCTAACAATTTGGATTCTAGTACCATAATTTTATTTTTATTCATATTTTATTTATTTATATTATTGTTCTTTTTCTTTCTATTATATATTGCTCCATATTAATAGTTAAATCAGATAACATCTAACATTGAAAAGGGTATAAAATTATAAGCCAAAAAAGACTTTTCTATATAATTATATATATATATATTGTAATTATTGTTATACAATGAATAAAGTAATATTTACAGCAGTGTTGCAAGAAATATTTTATGAATTAAAATGGGAAAGTAAAAAAATTATTTAAATAATCTAGATTTTGCAGATGATGTAGTTGCTTTTGTATACAGAGCTTCAAGAAATGTTGCAAGAGTTATCAGATAAATAGGATTAAAGATAAACATTAAAAAAACTAAAATAATGTTCAATGGATTTTCTCAAAAAATGAAAATAAAGATTGATTATGATGAGTTAGAAGAAGTTACCAACTACAAATACTTTGGTCCAATTATTACTACTGATGGAAACATAATGAATGAAATTAATCATAGAATTAAACTTGGGTGGAGCATTTTTGGTAGAAATAACTTAATATTAAAAGGAAATATGACTATTTGTTTGAAAACAAAGGTTTTTAATAAATATGTTTTACCAGTTCTTATTTATGCATCTGAGACTTGGATGCTTAATATGAGAGCAATACAAAAACTTTAAACTAAAGAAGATGCATATTAGGATTAACGAAAAGAGATCAAATATGAAATACATGGGTAAGAGAACATACAGATATTACTGATATTGACTGAGGTGGAGTTGGTCTGCACATATTGCTAGACAAGATGATAATAGATGGACAATTGAAATCTTAAACTAGATTCCAAGAGATTGTAAAATACCTAGAAAGAGATCACACGTGTGATGAATGGATGAAATAAGTTAGAGACTAGAGAAGAGAGATTGAACTTGGAGAGGCTCATCCCGTAGTGCATTAATAAGGTTAAAAGTGGTAATGATGATTAGATATAATAAAAAACAGCGTAATAAATTTTCTTTATGTCCATTATTGATCGTAATTTATTTTTATTTCATTTTAATGACGTACATTATTTTTCTTTATTTTTATTTGTAAATAATAAAAAAACATACTATCCAGTTACTTATTCCATTTATCACTTAGTATTTTCAGTAGTGATTCGATTGCTCTCCAAGTAGCAGCAAATATCCTAAAGTGCTTACTAAATGATTAACCATAAGATATAATAATTTAAAGCAACAGTAAACTAATACAATAAAGAAGTATTTCACTTTACCATAAAACTCTTTGAAAGCATAAATCTTCCTTTCTAACGGACCATTTGGTATATTTTTTAAAACAAAAAGATAATACAGATAAATATGAAAATAAAAGACTTCAAATCACTTCTTTTTTTTCCTTCTTTGAAAAAAAAACAGTAAGCTAGAGAAGTAAATTTAGAAATAGAAAAATGTTGAAAATGTACTGGGAAAAGAAGACTGCATTGTAAGTGTATCCAAGCAGGAAGGGAGAGGTGATATTGGTTATATTTATAGGCACTGCTGATTTGGAAAATTTCTAATAACAGCTTGCTTACTCATATATAAATATTATGGATGAACAATTAATTCAATAAATAAATGTATATATTTCTTTTACATCACTATTTACATAAAATTCAGATATACTTATTATCATGTATATTTTCACTGGTTATGATTTCTATTATCAGTTGTGTAGAGTATATTGTAAGTAGTTCATTTAAATAAACCACAGTTTATCACTCTAACTTCCTCTATTTATTAAACTTCAGTCATTTCTGTCCCCAATAAAATAGTGAACTTCAATTATACAGAGATGCTAGAATAAATCGTGCTAAGCAGTAGTAAACTACCACTAATTATAAACTTGGTCCAATAGTCTGTTCAGTTACTCAGCTTATTTTCAAGTGGAAAACTTACCACATACGTATTATAACGTTGCTGTATGCCATTTTATTTATCAAGAATTTACATGTTCACTATTGACAGATTAAGGTATATTAAGTGCTAAACTAATGGTGTCACATCTACCAGTTTTGAAATGTAGCACAAATGGCATATATATATAAACATCACAAAATATTGAATACTCCATTGTAATTATCCTTAGTGATTGGATACTGGAAGTCTAATTTAAAAAAATTAAATTGATGTAAGATAAAAATTAGATTGTTTCAGTTACTCAAATAAAAAGGAAATCGCACACATGAGCCAGGCTTTCCTTTGAAGTATTACTCATGTTGGCATCCTGAGTACGTAGACTATGCACTGGATTTTTCTAAATTGAACTCCAGTTTACATTTGTCTAGTAATTATTTAGAATTTTTATTAGTTTTGGAATCTGTTTTTTAGTTAGAAGAAAGATTGTTAAGTCATTCATGTATGAAATGAGTGAAACATTTGCATTCATTCCAGATATAAATATTCCAGTCATCTCATTTTCAATTGCTTTAAGGAGAGGATCTATATAAAATGTGAATAAAAGAGCACTTAATAGTAAACCTTGTGGAATGCGATTGCAGATACAGGGGAAACTAATGAATAAAGTTGAGAATATTATTAATTCTCTTTTCAAATCATATTTATCACTCTATGCCAAAGTGGCCCTTTTCAATCTCCTAATAATGACATGGGTTACATACTGTACACCTATAATAATATACACAAAAGCTTTTATTTCTAAAATTTACTCAATGTGTAGGAAATTGTTGTGAGGGGGGGGAGAGGTGTCAATATCCATAAATAGGATTCTGCACCCTCTATATCATAATGGATTGGGTTTACATTCTATAAAAGTTTTCCAAATTTAAAAAACACTTAATCTAGAAATAATTTTTAAAATTACACACACAGATAAGCTGCCATCCATATGAAATTACTGTAACAAGTTAATTTCTCCTTTATTATGTATTCCCAATTTAATATTTTACCCTGGCAAGAATAAAATGAAATACTGGGATGTATATTCAATCTGTGCTTCTCCATCCAATGATAATAACAAACCTCTTTTAAACATAACCAATAAGCTGTTGACTGAAAAATTTAATCATTAGAGCCAAAATACTATGATTTTCTCCTAAAACTAAATCTTGAAGCACTTTGGAATTGAACTAACATTGAAGACATATGGAAACTTTGCCAGAGAAAATTAGGAATAAACTGGATATTATACACATAAGGGATGAAAAAATTTCACGAACTAACATTTATTCAGACACATGGTCATTAATGTGACTTTGCTCGAATTTAAGACATGACTCATTATTATAAAATGATAACTAGATAATTAAAAACAAAAGTACATTAATGCAATGATGTACATAGAAAGATGTAAATCCTAGGTAGCAGTCAGAAAATATTAAGCTGTTTTCAAGATTGTATTTATTTTTTTTCCAGTTACACATAGATTTGTAATTTTACCCAACTCTAGTATGGGATAAAAATATAGAGTATATAATGTAAACCACATATATTCCTTTGTTTAAAACCTTGTAGTCTGTCCGTTATTCTATCCTATGAACCGTTTTGTAAACTTTGAGTTCAATAAAGCCTTTTGAAATCAAAAATTAGATTATTTTTTTTTTTTACATTTGCATAATTGAAAATAATATTCACATTTGTAATTTTAAGATTTTATATGAAATTAAAACTGACAATGAATTAACGAAATAATAGAAATTTATAAATTTGAATTTGTAAATTTCATATTCATGCCAGCCATTTCAACATCTCGCTTACTCAACGTACAATCATTTTTAATTTCTTTTACAAGTTATTATTGCAGTGTGTTTCTATTATAACTGTATTATTAAAAACATTTATTGTTTTTTTTTAATCTTTAAGATATCACAGATGCATGTTTGTATATATACGTTAAACAAAGTATATATAGACATGATCACGGTTTTAGATATCTAAGAAAACACTCAAAAACATGGAGAGACAACTATATTGAAATCGACCCCCCCCCCCTCCTCGTCTAGCATTTGAAATTTCTGATTTTCATATTTGAAATGGAGTGATACTATAATAACGTTCTAGGCATTGTTATTTTAAAAATCACCTATTCAACCTGAAATAATCTTAGCGGCGATTCTATTTAGCCAATATACACTTATAGCGGTCTTTTAAGTGTCACAAAATGGTTTGTAAGGATGATGAATTTAAAAAAATGGCATTTTCTCAGCTATTTTAACTCAAAGAAAAAAGTAATTAAAAGAGAGTTTAATATATTTATCTTTATTCCCCTCCTCTCTCCCCTTTCTTCCTCAGTTGATTAAGAATGAATTCAACAAATAAATTTTCATGAAAAATTGGAATTTCTATAATAATAAAAATAACATTAATGAAAAATACCAGACATGACTTAAACTTTAAAATTACTTCATTGACCTCTAAGTGACTTATTTCTACAAAACTGAAATATTAATTTACTGAAAACAGCAATTTAAATTTAAAATTCGAATCATAGTTTTTCCACACATTTTTAAAATTCTGATCATCCCGCCCCACCCATTCCATGACAAGGGAAAATAAAAATAACAGCTAACATCAAAATTGGGGGAAATGTATCGGGGGTGAAAAAAATTCTCCTTTTCATGCATGACGTGACCTTCATAACTAGGTGTGCGTTTAAATATTCCGCATTATTTGAGTTTTGAATCATTTCTATAAGATCTACTATTTCTTTTCTTTGAGATGGCACTGAGAGTGGTGGGTCGTGTGAAAGTCTGAGTTCGAACCCTGCTTATATTACATATATGAATGCAGGTTTAAGCCTGTACAATGTATTAATTTAACGTAAGTGCTAACTATATGATATTTTAATAAAAGATTTTATTAGCATCTATAAGTTTAGAAGGTTTTAGGACTATTTGATAATAAAATGTAATAATTAAATATGGATTAAATTTATTTTCTAATTTATATAATAAACTGTATATATAAAATAATTTCAGTGCATACCGTTAGCTGAAATTGAAAATCAAATATTAAATCATTCTCCAAACATTAAGAAAATTCATCTATGCTTTCTGCGAATACACATATAAAAGTCCAATTCGGATTGTCTGTTTTATGGCAGGAATTATATATATATATTCACAGAGGATTAAAAATTCTTTAACGTTTGGAGAGTGATTTAATATATAATATATATGAGAGCACTATACTTAAGTAATACATAGCTAGAATTATAAAAAGTGTTCCATACGTTAGATAAGAAGTTAATCGCAAGACTTAGTTAATTTAAACACCATATAGGATCGATTTATACAAACTGCAAGAAAGATACATTAATGGGATTCAAAAGCTTGAAAATCATCTATCACAGTATTGAAAATGATATTCGTGGGTGACTTTGGCAGCTTTTACAATATAGTTTCCTTGTTTAACAGATTTGATATCAAATAATCTCAATGATGATGAATTAATCAAACAAATCTATCGTTGGTGACCTACCGGTTAGCATAGCTGCCTTCCAACCAGCTGGCCCGGGTTCGCTTCTCGGTCAACGCATTTGACGTATGAAAAAAAAAAGTCTATGATATTGTTTGAAATTAGTAGGTTGTCCACTAAAATTTATTCATATCACATAGCTTCTACATAATGGAGTGAGCGAGGCGTTATTACTAGAGGTGAAAACCCCGAGATAGTTCAAATGATTATTGGTATTAAAGAAAGATAGATATATATATACTTTCTCTAACATTATTTTTAATTTTTATGATAGTTATTTTTGAAATCATTTAGAAGCAGCATAATGAAACAGGAATCAACATGTGATACAGATTTGATGGAAACTTTTTAATATTAATCGATTAAAAGCAAAATAAAGAATTTCATAATCCTGGATTCTAGATTTATAGTACGCTGGTGGTTGTGCTGTTTTTACCAGTACAAAGATGTTTTATGAAATTTACTTAAAGTTTTGAATACATTTAAAAGAATTTGGTATCCAAGTTCTTTATCAGTCAGTGATGAAAGAAAAATCCTCAACAAGTTGTAGCTTGTATGGTTATCAAATGGAGAATGTAAAAGCGATTTAACTATCTTTGTAGTTTATAAGCAAAAAGGTGAACTTAGATGTTAAGGTACGGCATAGACTCCAATGTATTGCTACTGCTTTGAACAGGTTAAAAGCTATTATTTTACCTAATTTATTGTATGAAAGTGAGACTAGGACATTTTATTTAATGAATATAAATGCATTAGAAATATTTCATTTATGGACGCTCCAAAAAAAAATTTAAAAAAGCTATGGCAAGATTGTAAGAATAATGAATATGCTCTTCAACTTATTGGATGTTAGGATTGGATCTACAACTGTAATATCACACTTTCTTTGAATTATACATCTGAAATAAAGAACAATACAAGGACTTACTTTTAGGAAGTTTCACAGTGAACTCGTGCATGAATTTCATGGTGGAGGTAGACCTCAATTATCTTATAATGATTACCTTAAAGATTCTAAACAAGATGCAATGTTGATTGTTTCTGCTAAGCAGATGCAACAGTTAATAAAATATATTGGAGAACTACAATTAGACATGTTGAAATAGTTCAAAAACCAAAGTTTTTTGCAGAAAAAATTAAACACTAGCATTGTAAAATATTAAATAAATAGAAAAATAGTTCAACATATACTGCATTTAGATATAATTGTGGCTCACTGATTGGTTCTCATGTTCATCACAAAAGTCATCTTTAGTACAATATTTTTGTTTCATTTTGTCCTTTCATTTTTTCTCTTGGAGTTGAAATACCATACTTGTTTGTAAGTGGCTGTTACTAATATTGACTGAAGATTATTTTACAATTTGGACAATATTAAAAAGCACATTAACATAGCTGTAACCAAAATTACTAAAAGTATCAGAATGTATGGGTAAAACTACAATGAGTTACCTAAATATCATGAAGCTCTTTCTTAATTGGGATAACAAAATCATGGAAATAAATACATGAAACTGTCAAATATGACTTTTTTACATTACCAAATATTAAAAAAAGAAAACACCACTGGCTCATAATATTCAATCAATATACAATGATTAAGTCAATAGTCAAATATGTTTAAAAATACATATATACAAGCAAGAAAGATTACAAATTATAAAATTATCATAGAAAAGCCTTTTTCGGCAAATTATGTTTTTTGCCCTTTTCAATATGTCTCCACGATTTAAAGCACATACAGTGACATCTATATCAATACATGAGAGAAGACAGATATAGATGTCGCTGTATGTGCTTTAAATCGTGGAGACATATTGAAAAGGGCAAAAAACATAATTTGCCGAAAAAGGCTTTTCTATGATAATTTTATAATTTGTAATCTTTGTTGCTTGTATATATGTATTTTTAAACATATTTGACTATTGTATATTTGAAGTGCAACATAAAAAAAGAATTGGTTTTAATTCTGATTCTTTTTATGTACAATGATTAAGTCATATCAGTTGTTAAACTTTGTAAATATGTCCAAAACCATCACTATTTTCAACTAATCATTGATTCACTGCAGCATGACAGTTTCTGAATTTAAACCAGTTTCTCTGATCTACAACTTCTCAATACCACTCTGTAGACTTCCTTATCCATCAGTTTCACATATATTTTTTTCTTGGTCTTTTACAATCTCTTGGGATCCAGTTTAAGACCAAATGTCCACTTATTGTCATCTTTTCTAGCTGTATATAAAGTAAACTTCATTTCACCCTCTTAATTATTTCAATGATGTCCATGATGCATGTTTTTTTTTCTTTCACACATGTATTTTGCTTTCAGTTCTTCCTTGCTATTCCCATTATATACCTTTTCTTACTTAATCAAAAGTCACTGTATTGCTCTTTTCCTAAGCATCCAATTTTCAGATCCATATGTAAAAAATGGTTAAACAAATTTTCTTTTCAAATTCATAGGGAATTTTCTTTTAAAATTAAATTTTTTTGAATAAAAGAACTTCAACTAAATTAGTAAATATTACAAATGATTTCTGTCTATGTGTATATATTTTTATATTCATATAAACATACTAATATAAGAAACAATAGTACTGATACTATTATTAATAATAATGTTACTAACAACAATAACAACTTATAAGGAATAACAGTTTTCCCCAAAAAATAGTTAAAGATAAACTTGAGAAATATTTTAATGGGAGAAGCAAAACTAGTTTGTATCATAAAGACAATCTCAAAGACACTACAGAGATGCAAGAATGACTTCTTTCATAGAAAAAATAAGTCTGAGGATAGAATGTAATGAAGATCTACATGTAGGAAAAATGTTTTCAGAAAAAAAAAGGCCTGCTTTAAAATGACATTAAAAAGACCATATTGCAAGAAATCAAATTAATAAACTAGAGGAACAGTGTGTGGTATACAGTGGAGTTATGATAACCACTATATTTTGTTCCAAATTCCTTCATGAAACAACATACATCACAGGAAATACCTCACATTTTATTGATAGATTTTACTGCAATAGAAAACATATTATTTATTGAACTGCAATGCTTTTCAACATGCATATATATATATATATATATATATATATATATATATATGTGTTAATATATATATATATATATATATATATATATATTAACACAGATACTCTTTTATGTATATAGTAGGAATATATAAATTAACTTCAGACCATTCAAAGAAGTATGGATAGATGCATGTTGGGAGTAACAAGAAGAGATTGAAAACGCAATATATGGGTAAGAGAACAAACAGGTGTTACTGACCTCATAGAAAAAATTAAAAGACTGAAGTGGAATTGGGCTGGACATATTGCTAAAAGAGATGATAAAAGATGGACAATTGAAATATTAAATTGGATTCCAAGAGATTGTAAAAGACTCAGAAAGAGATCACATGTGAGATGGATGAAATAAGAAAGTGTGCAGGGGTGGTGTGGAAAAGAGAAGCTAAAGATCAGAGAAGATGGCTTGAACTTGGAGAGACCTTCATCCTGCAGTGGATTGATAATGGTTGTTGATGATTATGATATAAATTAAGATTACAATATAAATCAAACTTAAAAAAAAGTAGTTATTAATAATAAATTGAAGAAAGACATTTACATATACATTTGTTGTGATTATTTATTAAGCACATACGAAGTATGTGTATGTAAATACTTTTAGAGAAAGGCTTTAACCTTTATCATATGCACCTTGAATGTTTATAATAGTCAAACAATGTCTCTTTTTTTGACTATAGAGGTTAAAGTCTTTCTCTAGAAATATTTATATACTTCCTATGTGCTTAATAATAATCACAACTTTACATTAATTTATATATTTCCGGTATAAAGATCATAATATTAATTCATTGTAAATCCCAAGATTTCACAAAGGTTAATTTGTAAACAAAATAGTGGATTTAAAAAGTGAAGTGACCAACAGCTTCATGCTTCCAAATCAACATGCTTCAGATTGGCCTATAGAAGTAGGAATTTAGATTAAAATAAGACAGCCGTTCTTATCTTTATAAGATCACTAACTTGTGTTGAGTTTTGAGAGGTCCCTCTATAGTAAAAAAAAGACATTGTTTGACTAATATAAATAATCAACATGCATATGACAAGGGTTAAAGCCTTTCTCTAAAAGTATATACATTTGCTGGGTGCATAGTTACATTCATTCAAAAAACAAATAAAATTTACTGATAAATAACTTTATTTATTTTTAAATAAAATGAATAGCCAAGTCTTTAGACTTTTATTGCAATTAAGCATACTCTTGATAATATCATTTTTGACAATAATTTTATTCTCCATATAGAGACATAATAGCAGTCTAATAATCAGCACACTATGGTCTTTCTAGTTGTTTTGATGTTTTTAAGTCTATATCTATAGTCACCTTTTTTGCTGCTATACATTTCAGGTTCTGAGTTAAAACTCTTCAAATCTTAAGCTTTCTGATGCAATATAGGAACTTTTATTTTATTGTTTAAGAAAGATACTTTACACATTTTCTTATATTCCATAAAACTTTTAAACATAACATTTAGAAAACATTTTATCATGAAAAATAGTACACCACATCAAGCAATGAGAAATAAAATGCATATGCCATCAACATAAATATTTTTAACAAATATGATCACTTACAGTGCTAAGAGATTGAAAAATGGCAGCTACCATATTGTAAAATATATTAAATGTAAGAATTATAATGTTTTTATTTTTTGTTTATATATTTTTTTGAATAGCATATAAATAAAGGAGTATATATCAGTACACTGCATAGCATAGCTTCACTATATAAGTGGTTGTACTTATGTTCCATAGGTAAGTTTGTATATTTATCACAAAACATCTTTAAATTTTTGTTCATCTTTCATTCTTTTTTTTTTTTTTTCTTGTTTCTGAGTTAAATTATTGAATCTTTCAATAATGCTGGTATTGGTTCTTTTTTAAACAAAAAAAAAAAAATTCACAACCATAAAACTTTGAAATCTGTCATTAAAAATGACAAATATCAGCTTTATTACATTTCTTTTTCTACTTTATAGATCATAATTTTTTCTACAGTATTAAAAACAAAAAAAAAAAAAAGTGCAATCCAAAAATAGAACAGAAAAACTCTTTTCATTTTAATATCTAGACTTATATGTTTAACCACAATTATGTATCAAAATGTTAGTAAATAAAGAAACTATATACATTTGAAAGACATAAAAACAAATCATTAAAATTTATGATGCAATTTTACAACCGAAATGCTAAAATAATTTATATTAATGCAAGAGATAGCAACATATTAATCCTTTATTGTTTTCTTGCTCAACTTACAAGGATACATTTTAAATTATTCTTTTTTTTTATTTTCCAAATTACTGTCAGGTTAAAACTCACCTTATTTCAATTCAAGACATTTTTAATTAATTAATGATTTAAAAGCTTTTCCTCTCATAATTTAAAACAATTTAATAGCTTATGCTAAAACCAGATAAAATATTGGTATTTTACAATTCAGAGTCATTTATGACAAAAACACAAAAACAAAATAATAACCTTTAAATTTAAAAGTTTTTTATATATAATATGCATAAAAGTGTACGTTTAATCTGAGAAATACCCGCTTTAGTATGCCATCATACATATTATCTTATCAGTTGATTTTTTAATCAATTTCTTTTCCCTTGCTCCATACATAAATTCATCTCTGTCTCAATTGTATTTATTGTGACTGTTATATTTATATATTATTATATGCAGTTTTTCTGCTTCTGTATTACTTATTATTAGCATTCACTAAAATATATTACTTTTTATTTTCTATATTTTAACTAACAATAATCATGATCACATGGTTTATTGTTCAGGAACCATTAAAATATCACATGACCACCATTTCTTTTTCTTGCACAAGCTATTAAAATAAAGCAACTCTCTCCATGCAGTCGCGCCATCTGGTATAAGCTATAGTAATCAAAAGATGCCAGAAGGTTTGTGCATTTAAATCCCTATCTAGACCCTATTCAGGTTGCACTAGTTTTGCATTACTATATGGAGAAAATTGAATTCATAAGAAAATAATCTCTGCAATCCACGGACTTTAGAATTGCAGTCCGACATTTTACCACTGCGTTGATAAAACTAAGCAGGGCTATGTTTCGATATATTTATATAAACAAGGCTAATCATCTTCGGAATATTTTACAATATACAATGATTTGTGGTATTCTTGATACATGTACATTACTATGAGTATTCTTTTTTGTCATTCGTACATTCAAATATAACATATACTTTAAATAAAAAAGATTTGAACTCAGACTTTCAAACAACCTTCAACTATTCACACTATCTCATACTACTGATACATATGACCACACACATGTAAAAAAGATAAATAATCACCAATATACGCATTTTATGCTGAACCAGCATACTTTTAAATAATATAAAAAAATGAGAGATTATCAGTTATCCTTTTATCAAATATTATTATATTTTTATATGATTTGAAGTAAATTTTGTAATATAAATTAAAGGAACAGTATTAATTTTAAATATATATATATATTTAAAAAATTAATTCAAACAAATGATAAAAGTTTATAAAGTCAATTAAAATATTAGATACTAGGATCATTTGATATTCTATCATTGTATTATTTCATTTCATTTTATAGATTACACAATATTTTCGTCTACATCCCGATTTCCATACCCACAATTTCAGTTATCTAACATTGATTAAAATATAAAAATTAATAATAAAAAAAATTTAATTTACTATATTTTAATGTTTTAGTTCACAGTTCATATACAGTATGCGCATATAAACCTATACACATGTGTGGGCACATAATTTCAAAATGTATATGCATATGTAAAATACCAATACATATTGGCAACAATACGAACTTGATTAGCTTTATCTAGTATAGACATGCATTACAAGTCTCCTCAATTAATCGAGCCTAAATAGAGAGATAAACCAAACACTCTAGAATGTTATGAAAGAAAAATAATATAGAAAAAAAGATTCTTTCAAGTGATATCTTATACTCTCATCTGAATATATAACTTATATGAAATAAAACACATATTTGTAAAACTGCTGAGAATCTTATAGATTATATGCACAATTGTAAAAAAGTCACACAAGGGGGGGGGGGGGCGATAAATAAATAAATTATAATCTCCTTTAGACCTGATAAAGAAAAATATGAGTGCATAAATAAATGATTTACACAGTAAAGATTCAATGATTCAGACAATTTAGAATAAATTTTCTTGCGTATAAAAAAAAAACATTTTATAACTCTGCTTAATAATTGAATCAAGGTTAAATTATATCAAAAACGAAAAAAAAAAAAACTAATTAAATATAATTATAAAGTTCAATTGAAGCTAAATTCAATTAAACATGTAATTTGGAGTGATTTAAAGATTAAGTTGGGAAAAAAAAAACAGATTAGTAGTAAATCAGTAGAAAAAGTAAAAACCAAAAAAAGAAAACAGCTAAGGCTTATGAAAAGAATTTTCTTTGGGATAAAGGTTATATAAAGAAATGAGGGAGACGCACCATAATATCTGTAAAGAATCAAAGTGCACTTCTCTAACACTGTATAGCCTGTAAAGCTTTCAGTTATAACTTTGGATCTATTATATATCATCTAAAATGACTGCTGTTTCAGCGCTTTTCACTGCTGACTCAAAAACAGCTAGAATATTGAAATTCTGTGTAGTAAAAATAATAAAATACAGATGCTAATCTCTTCATACAGTAGCACCACTCAGTGCACGCCAGAGTAATCAATATGATGCTTAATGGTTTAAAATAATAAAAATGATTTGCTAAGTCCACCTGATATGCTCTAGCCAAAGATTGAACAATGTAGTTTTTTGAATTCTGAAAAAAATAGCTATAAGGAGTCCAGAGATTAAAAAGACATGAAATAAAGATCGCTTGCCCATGGCAGAACTGTTCATTATCACCTACATGTGCACAGCATGCAGTGGAGATGATCAAAATCAAGAATCCAACCTGAATCAGTGAACATAGATTAAATTTTTATGACACTTCAGACACAGACCTATGGATCTGTCTAGTTAGTTTATTGAAGTATTTAAAGAAGCTATGGTATTACTTAATTTATATGCATATAGATAAGAGGACCACATATTTCATATATTTCATACACATATTTTATTATACAGAAAAAGAATCAGAATTAAAACCAATTCTTTTTTATGTTGCACTTCAAGTATACAATAGTCAAATATGTTTAAAAATACATATATACAAGCAACAAATATTACAAATTATAAAATTATCATAGAAAAGCCTTTTTTGGCAAATTATGTTTTTTGCCCTTTTCAATATGTCTCCATAATTTAAAGCACATACAGTGACATATATATCAATACATGAGAGAAGACAGATAAACAAATGGATATCTAACATGATCTATTATGTGATTTTTTTTTCCTCAATTCTACTACAAAATTACTCTGTTATATATATTGAATGGATATATATCCACATATATTAATTGATTAACTATCCATTCTTTATCCATTAACCACTTATTATTTAACTTAATGGATGTTTTGTATATATTCATACAGTTGTTTTTATGATACATGGTATAGTTTGTTTCATATATTTTACATCTATTAACATTTTTAATATAATCAAGAACACTTATATTATCAATACAATTTATTTTATGTCCGTACAGCAAATAATGAACATATAACGCAGATCTATCATCTTTCCTAGCAATAGCATCATTGTATTCTTTAACTCTTTCTCCCAATTGCTTTGATGTCTGGCCACATAGTAAACCATATTACAAAAATTACATCCAATTTTATAAAACATTCCTCTCTTATATTTTATACCATCTTTCATCCTACAATTAGTTATCAATTAATCCAAATTTTTGCTATTAGCCCATCCCACATTAATGTTTTTATCTATATAATTTTTACTTTTTTTATTTAATATATTATATACACTAGGCAAATATGAAATTTTTATCCACTTCTTTCGTTTATTAGTTCTACATCTATAATTATTCGTGCTATTTACCCCATATTGTGAAAATATATTGTCAATACTATGCACTGCATATCCATATCCCATATATGTTTGTTTAAATTTATCCTTCTGTAACATAGCAATATTTCTATCTGTATTAAATCTATCATTCTTATATTTAAAATTCTTAATTACACTCATCTTTTGTATCCATAGTTGTTTTGAATCAATTGATATAATTTTCCTTAATTTATAATCTTTAATAAAATGCTTAATTATAATATCATTATTTTGATTTAAAATAATTTCAATATCTAAATACCTTATTTCATTATCAATTTCTTTCATAGTAAACCTAATATTATCAACATTATTATTAAATTGTTTATATAATTTATATATTGCCCTCTTATTACCAATTATCAAACTATCATCTACATATCTAAAATAATGTAGTACTTCTTTTTTAATTATACTGCCTTTTATAATATTGATTTCCATGTCATTAATGAACATAGATGCCATAAGCCCACTAATCGCGCATCCCATTACCCATCCCTTATTTATACTCCAATATTCATTATTATATTTAAAATATAAACTATTATTCATTAGATTCAATCCTTCATTTATAATACTAATTATGCTATCATCATTGATATATAGAGATAAAGCCTTTATGATGATACTAATACTTTTAATTCTAGGGATACTAGGGTACATCGATTCTATGTCCATCACAAAGATACTGTGGTTTCTATTTATATTCATCACATTTAATTTATCAATAATAGCCTCTGAATTTTTTATACAATATTGTAACTTTTTTTTTTTTTGGTGCTTTTTTAAACAACTTTCATATTTTATTTTTTTTATTGGGTTCATTTAACGTCAAAAATTAATTTATATATTTTGAAAAAAAATTAATGATGGGTCTTTACATATTTTTGATGTGTTTTAAAATCAAACAAGAACAAAAATCGATAATTTGGTAACTAGAGTAAATGCATTTCATCTAAGATGGCACAGAACACGTCTTGATTTTTTTTCTGATGTCTCCATAAAAATTCAGCTATATAATTATCGACATCTTCTCTTCTTGTGCCTCGTGTTCTCTTGTTTCGCCACTTGAGACAACCCCAAAGATGTTCAATGTTCTGGGTATGCACACCAATCCACAAAATTGTATTTGTGATTTACTGTCGAGTGGTGATATCTGGAAGCCTGCAATGCACAAGTTGTGTATCCTTTCCAGCAATCAGAATAGATCGTGGAACCATGCATGATGTTCTCATGGATGGACTGTGTAAGGATGTTGGCAGATTGGGAGGCTACAGGCGCTACAAAACAATCGCCTGTCTCACAACACCCCCCCCCCGAAAATCTATTGTTGCAGAAGGATTCTGCCCTGGTTGTTTTTCCGCTGACTGAACATCATCTCATTCACTTCCACTGTCCTACCGGGACCACCGATTCGGCGACATGGAAGGCTTTCTCGACACAGTTCTCTAATAGTTATGGTCACATGCCTTACTGCATTCTCACACATTTGTAATTCAGCTGCCATACATTTTACTGTGAGCTCATCTCGGCTCCAGTAATATATTAGCCATAATGCTTTCAAAAAAGACATTTGCCAGCCCTCGAACCACGTTCCATGACGAATGGAACACCTTCGTCAACATTGCCGCCATGATTCACATTCCATTTGACAGGATTTACTACACCCTACTTTCATTAAACTACCACAAAGGCAGTTCTGGGTGAGGAGAATATTTCTCTGTTGAAGAAAGGCCACCGCATCTGCTTCTGAAGTAGGCAAATCTACAAATTGAAATGCCGGACGATCGTCTGCCATTGAAATGTTTTGATCTCGAAAAAGTCTCGGAAAGTGCGTGACTTGATCGTGAACTTTGGTGAATTTGTGACTAACACTCCTCATTTCCTAAATTCTGACCCCTGACAATGAAACCAGGGGTGTTTGAAAAATCATTACAATTTTTACGAACGAAAAGAAAAAAATATATATCGAAGCAAAAAAAATACGTTATAATATAGTTTTCGTCATTCAAAATACAGAAACCTTCACATCATAAGCTGTACAATAGTTAAGAGTAATGTCTATAGAGAATCTTGCATACTCATCGCTAATAATGTTTAACATACTAGAGATGTTGGTGTAAGGGTGCACTTCAACATCTTTAGCGATTGAACAGGTTACAGGCCGTAAGATCTATGAGCGGCCTTGTAAACAGCATATTTTTGTGCTTTGGGGTAGAAACAGCGCCATGGCGAGGATCAATCGATGCTGTATTACCGTTTATTTTTATATATTTTTTTAAAAAAAGGATTAAGATATATATTATAAATATTAAAAAGTACCCCTTTGTAATTTTGCATAGGGAACAAAAAATTCCTAGTTATTTCATGACCTGTGTGGCTTTTCAGGTTGCAGAAAAACACATATACTATTGCAATGACAAAGTCCATCCATTTGGTAGCCAGTCTCTATATTTCCTTAACAACTTCTTCAAAAACTATACACACATCTAATAAATTATAGTAATCATAACCAAGTTAAGATTCAAACAGTACCTCAGTAAGATTCAAATGATAGAAATTTAGATTCGATCTGATTCAAAATTCCAACTATTCATTCCCCTAAAACTATAATATTCAATTTAATTCCTTTTCCTCTATTTATGATCCACTTTTTTGAATACCACTCGAATCCCAATGTCTATCTTTTTCATTTTCTGAAAACTGTTTTAACATTTAATAAATGTGATTTTCATCATAATTTATTTTATACTACTTTTGTTTACTGACTAATAAATCTTTTTTTTTTTTTAATTTTAAATATCCTTTGAAATTTGTCTAGAGAAATATTAAGCCATTTTTCATGAAACACTTAAAGTTCTCAAAAAAACATCTCAACAAAGGACATAGACTTCTCACTCATTGTTAAAGAATGGCTTATAAAGAATCCACAATATTTAAGTCATACAATTTGGATAGTCAATATTTCTCAAATCAATATGTGAGTGTAGTCTTATGAATTGGTCCATTAACATCTTAGAAGATGAAGTGTTGACTGGAAACAATATCTGCTTATATAAGACAAACTTTCTTCCTTCAAAATGTTCAAATAGTTTTCATCTATTACATAATCATGCAGAATAATAATTAGACTGAAAGAATACTATATGGTTCCCCAAATCCTGATCATTTTACTTCCATGCTTCAAAATTAAAAGAGAGTATTCCACTTTTTTGTGTGTGTGTGTGATTGGTAAACATATGATTTTCTTCTACTGGCTAGAAAAAGCTTAAATAATTATTCATCCAATTACATGACATGAGTTTCATGGTTCCCTTTTTATATTTATAATACCTTTCTTTGTTATTATATATCAAGAGCAATGACTTTAAAATGGTATTTCAGCTATCCCCAACTTTTGATGAATTGCTTTGTGAGACACTGTGCAGGTGTATTTGACATTAAACCACTAAACATCACATGATCACCATCTGAAATGACTTTCTGCTTTAAAATCTTTCCTTGGAAATGTCCATCAATAGCTTGATAAGCACATTTCTGAAAATAACTGGTTCTGACAGAATTTCAGACTCCAATCTATAAAGAATGCAATGAACTCACTTGACAGTGTCAATCTTAAAAATATTAAAGTTTGGAAACTTCCCATCATAGTAACAACAATATGACCAAAATTATTAATATTAAACAGTTCTAAAATATATTCAACCGCTAATGAAAACTGGTTTCTGTCACACATTCCTTACTATCTTCTTAGAACTCTGTTTTTGTTTTTTTTGTTTTTTCCCATATGTCATAGCATCGGCCGGGACGCGAACCTCTGCAACCAACTACTTGCTTGCATGGCGGCTGCGATACCTCTCGGCTAACAACGCAAGACTAGAACTCTGTTTTAAAAATAAATAATAATAAAATATCAGAATGTATTTATAAAACTTTACAGCATATCAAAAATAATGCTAACATGGCAGGTATTCCTGTTGGCTTGTCCAGTCTCTATAAATATAATTTTACTTCTATTAATATTTATAAATAATTAATAAAAAACATGTAGATGCACTTTATAAGAGGCTGATAAAGATATAGGATGTAAATCTAAACATACCCTCATAACATAAGGGTTGATAGCACCTGTGGTAAAGAGTGCATCATATTACAATCATATATTTTTAATCAGTTTATACAGATTAATTTGAACTGTTACCTTCTAGCTAATAATAAATAGATACTTATTTTCAAATCAATAATGGGTGACTAACTAAATTCACTAGCTAAAAAAAAAAAATATCCTAAATCTAATTTCAAAGCTTCTTGAATTCCAATCTCAAATCACAAACACGGTAGGTGGATATGCTAATCATTACATCATGAGACCCTTCAAATATTGAAGTGCTATTATAAATTATAATATGTTAAAAGTATAGCAAGAAATAGCAAAATGCCATTGGCTATAATCAATTATTATTGTTTGCCTACAGTACCCTACAGCTCGATACCTCCTATCTTCAAGCTCGGAATCTAACTTCCAATCATATAGAATAAATTGTGATAAATTACACCTACCAATTTTATTGTTTGACTGTAGTACTCTGACGACTAGCTACTTCAATCTGCATTCGGCCAAAAACTTTTGGATATCATGGGTTAATTTTTAATCGTAATTTTAAATATTTATATATTTTTAGATAACGCTAATATAAACGTAATATATAATAAGTATATTTGGTTTTTGGTAATAAAAGAAAAATTAATCAGACGGTTAGAATTAAAT
The DNA here is from genome assembly GCA_028023455.1 of Epiperipatus broadwayi. Lineage (NCBI taxonomy): Eukaryota > Metazoa > Onychophora > Udeonychophora > Euonychophora > Peripatidae > Epiperipatus > Epiperipatus broadwayi. Next base: position 431,780 of record JAQFVV010006652.1, read on the forward strand.
CAACATTGTCTGAGAATGTCATTTCAAAATTTTTCCAACGGGGGGAAAAAAAAGATTAGTTATATATATTAAAATAAAGTCGATCATGTCAGTTTTTATGACTTTTTTGATAACTACATCAAATGATTACTGAGGCAATAATAAATGTCTCTGAGTGAAACTTTTTCACAAAATATTACAATAGCTAAAATAAATATATTTTCAAAAAAAAAAAAAGCTAAATGATTTAATTCATTTATTTTTTGATAGTTATAAATTTTATATCGATTATTGTTATAAAATTTTTTTAAAGATTCTTGAAAAGCAGTAAGCAATCAACCACTGATAATGATTAAATATCTATTGCCTGGTCATCATTATCTAAAACTGTAGATCAAAGTCCTTAAATGTACGGTCCCTTTTTCCCCACCAATCCAGTTTTGTCTATCTCTTCCAAAGAAAGATGAATGAATGTAAATTAACTCTATAACATTCTTTGACACTATCTGTCCACATTCCATATTTTCCATTTTAGTTTGCAGTTTCTAGACAACATCTTGCTTTTTGTTAATAAAATCTGTTATTTTACCCCAATAAAACTGAACTATTTCATGTTATATTAACTGTGGCTTATCTTTTTACGAAGTATGAAGTATATATATATTTCACTATGCTGATCCTGAAAACTTCCTTAAAGTTTATAATGTAACTCTAAATATTAAAATGTTAGAATTATAAATATTAAGAGAATGGTAAAATCCCACGGATGATAAAGTGTTAACATTTGGTAATAATACTCTACTGCCTAGTTGAGCCATCTATAGCAAGTTTGAGTAATCAGTGATTAACAGATATTACTGCATGTAAATTCTCATCCCCTGACTGCTTTCTGGATTTTGTCTTTATGAAAGGGCTTGATATTCAAAGCTGCAAGTAAAGCAGTTATAAATTTAAACTGCCTTTAACTCCATTTTAATCTTTAAGTTATAAACAAACATAAAAGGTCTTATATCTAAGCCAACATGCTTGAACAGCTGCATAGATTTAATCTTGGGTCAGTAACTATATATTTTAGTGCCCTCGGTTTCTCATTCACTATAGTGGCATCTTTTTCCCTCTAGCTAGGAATGTTAATAATAACAAATCACTTAATTCTTTAACTGATACAATATACAATAAAACATATGATGTGATGTGATCTGTGGCTTCTCCTTAAACGAAGTCAAGAATCTCTCAACAATTATACCCAGAGAAACCTGTTAGCCACTTTATTTTCCATTCCCCACTCTAACTTTTCCCATATTCTGCTCCATCCCATTTCCACAACATAATATTTATCAACTCTATGGCCTTTATATCTAAATTCTCCTTATCTTTTTCCAAACCCAGCATAAAAATCAATAATCCACTTTCTGTATAATCACTTTTTTCATATTTATTCTTTCATAACTTCATTATGTGTATCCTCTCTGTTTTCAAGCATTTACATTCAATTAACAGATGCCTAATATTTTCTATTCCTTCCTTACACAATTTACAGACTAAATCACCCATATTTTTCCATTTACATGTATATTCTCTTGTTGCTAAAGATCCTGTTCAAGCCTTAAACAATAAAAACTACTTTCTTTACTATTATCATATATTAACTCACACCTAATATTCTGTTTATTTCTATATATATTTAAACTCTTTTTACTCTCCATACTATTTCTCCATCTCTCTAACTCCCTATTCTTTATTAATAAATCTATTCTTTTATCCCATTCCTTACCACTATAACACTCAACAATCCTCCTCATACAATCATCCCATCTTTTGTACAAATATACTGATATAAATTTTTTATCCAAATCTTTTGCATACCTCTTGTTGCCTGCCCTTTACTTGTAACTCAATTAAATATTATTTTGGCTATTCTTTCATTATCCATAAACTGCAATCTACTAAACATTTTCATTTTATTTTTTGCATCTCTCATATAAAAACTTGATCATCCCATTTCGCCTTGAATTGCCTCCCTTGCTAACCATACATCTGCATCCAATTCATGTCTTCCTACTTCCCTTTGTATTTTTTTAAGTAATATAATACCTCTTTACTAACAAACACCTAATGCATCATTACCATATGTTAACCATGCTACTGCAACTCCCATATAATTCTAGCTACATCATATTTATTATATGAAAACACTTAATTTCTTTATCAATACCATTCTCAACTCTAATGCCATCTATAATGAGTTTGAGTAATCAGTTATTATCAGGTAGTAATACAATGATTCATGGATTGGTTTGTATAAACAATACAGTTAACTTTTTTGCTCCCTCTTACTTCTGAAGTTGCAATAACAATAAGTGTTAATAAATCAACTACTTGTACCATATCAATTTATTCTCACATGAAAGACCTGGTAAATTCAACCAAACTTTGAAAAATGTGTGTTTGCCATAATGAAGTCAATTTAAGATTACTCAAGGTACTTCATAAAAAGTGCAGTGTCATTCATATATATATAATATTAATCACACAGAAGATAAATGACAAGAAGCTATTTTTACAGCTTACGCTTCACGAATAAATTTCTGCAATATTGTAAATATCAATTATACTTTGTCATGTGAATAATCAAGTCTGATTTGAGAGTTTATTGAATAACTTGTAACCACTGAATGCTGCACGACTTTTCAGACATAGCACATACATATAAATGTATATAAACAAAAGGCCGAAGCTGATCAATATTTAAATAAACTTGATATTAATATTTTTTTAATCTGATGGATATTTAGATCCTTGTACCAAATAAGCAGTAAGATATCAAGTAATTATAAACTATATATGAATAAATAAAAAATAATAATTTAAAAATAATTGTATAATTATAATAGGTTAATAGAATAATGGTAAAAGATTATAAGGTAGGAGTTAGAAATAAGAGATGAAAAGTTGATAATATAGGAAATAGCATGGTCATAATGACTACACATAGTTAAAAAATCATCAAAAGAAAACTTAGAAAAAAAAAATCTCCTTTAGATTATGAATTAATATAAAATAGATTCAAACGAACTAATATAAAATAGATTCAGAACCATAATCAATAATGAATGATGGCAACATGGTCCCAACATAAATTTAGATCACAAAATAATAATGGTAAAAATAATTTTTAAGGGAATAAAAAGAATTAGGATAAAAAATAAATGTTTTTTTGATAAATTGGAAAAAAAAATAAAAAAAAAATTTTCAAATATATCCAAAAATAAAGTAAGTACAAATAGTTAAAATTGAAATAAAATAAACTGAAATAAAAGATAAAATTATTTTACAAAATGCAGAGAAAATTTCAGAATAGACAGAAAATTATAAATAAAAAAGCCATCAGCTCGAAAACGATTTGGAAATAGCGATGCTCATTATATTAAATAAAAAAACCACAAGTTAGCAAAATGAAATTAAAAATATATAAATAATGAAAAAGATACATAAATTTATAGAAATATTATTAGAAAAATGAGACAAAATCTAATAAAGGGTATACAATTGGAATATTGAGAGATAGAATTATTCTAATTGTGATCCAATTGCGAAGAAAATATATGACTGAGTTCATAGTAGAATAAAACAGTTTAGATATAAAAGAAATAAATAACAGAAATGAAGCAATAATTAAAACTAAAGAAATTATAAGTTATTACTAATTATATGTAATTTAAATTGCGCTTTACGCATAAAAGTGAAGCTTGTCTAAAATATTATTAAAGAGTTAAATGGCTAAGGCTTTCAGAGAACTTCAGTCTCCATATTCATAGCCTACTTTAATTGAAGTTTAGCGGTGATTTATGCAAAATTTATGCAAATTATCTCTCATAATGACCATTTTCTGGAGATTGCAAAGCACAATTCCTTTCTGTTTATTGCACAGTTGTCATTTGCAATAAAGCATGCTTCCTTAATCTTTTGTTTCACATCATTCCGTTCAGTGCATAGTGCCTTTGCCATAGTAGGTTCGAACACATGGCCTGTTGTGTTGGAAAAATATTCAAAATATGAAAAGGAAATATAAGTGATTTGTAAATAGTAAGAGAAGAAAGAGTTCCATCAATTATAACAAATGGCAAAAAATAAAAAAATTGATGAAATTCTTACTAATTTTTTCAAATCTACAGAAAGATGAAATTTGAGACAATTGCATGCTATTTATAGAAAAAATAAAAATAATCGAATGAACTGCTTAAAAATTTATAAGAAGTTCAATCATTGGAAGAGACAGACAGAGCTGAGTCACACTTTAAGGATTCTGACCTTCAGAATCTGTTACCTCTACAATTGCATCAAACCATATAGAGCAAAAACATCAAATCATTTATTGCTTACGAGTTCATAAGAAAATTGAATACTCAAAATGACATAGCAGAGCTACAATCCATGGCCTATGAGCTCCCAGAGACTATCATTCTTGACTGTGCTAATCCATATAAGGCACATGATATTTATGAAATACAGTGAAGTCATGGACTGTGCTATATTTTGTTATAAGACTCCAGGATCACAGCATATATGTGTGTATAATATCTCACATTTCATTGACAAGCCTTGATTACAATTCATAAAGTATTGTTTATTATGCTATAAGTGTACAGTATAGCATTTTTCAAACTTTCACATATACATATAACAGATGCTTAATGTATATAGTACGTATATGTAAATTAAGATTATAATATAAACAAAAATTTTAAAAATAATAAATTGAAAAAACACCTTTAAATTACATATTTACAATGTTCTATGTGTGGTTCAATCATTCATAATTCTGTTTTGTCACAATTAAATACTTATTCCAGACATTTTATTCTTCATTAATTTTTTTTTAAATTCTAACAAAAAGTAGTGGCAACTTCATTATCTGCAGATTCAACTTCAATTATTGCTTTAATAATTTTAATACTTTTAAGACTGTAATGGTTTTGGAATTTGTATAGCCATTCCCCATTTTCAGTGAATAACTCGAAATTGCATGGTTGAGATTTTTCATGGAGACTTAAAGCTTTTTGATGCAACACAAGATTACCATAGACTTAAGGATTTTTCTATTTTAATAAAAAAAAATATACCTTATTTTAGTTGCAACTGTAGTTGTTTCAGGGGTACAAATTTGTGGCATTAATCTGTCTTTTTATAATTTCTTTGATCAATAACAATTTCAGAAAATAACTTAATTTACTTGTGAAGTCAACTTTTCTCTCTTATTTAATAACTATGACTGTTTTTGGTTTTACCATTCATTATACTACAACACATTTTACTAAAGACATGTTAATATGTAATGTGTATAAACTTTTTAAAAAAAACTGCAAAGAAAAACTTTATACACATGCTAATGAATTCTATTTAAATAATGAAGAAAATAGTATTTTAAAAAAATCATGTTTGAAATTTGAGAATGATATTTATTTAGCAAGAAAAAAAGACTGTTGCCAGAAATGAAATTCATACAATTTAATAAATTTATAAATTTCAATGGGTTTTTTTTTCTTTACATTTTTTTCCATATGTCAAAGCATCGGCCAGGAAATGAACCCATGACAACTGTCTACAAGCAACTGCTTGATTGCAAGGCAGCTACGCTGATCTCTCAGTTATTAATGCTTGACTTTTTTTTAATTGGGTATAACTGAAATCATGTAGATGAATGTAGCACAGTTCATAACTTCATTGTAACTCGACTCAGAAAAGTTTTAAAAAAAAGGCATATGAATTTATTGCTTGGGAGTTCATAAGAAATTTGAGCACTAGACCTGCGAGCACCAGAAATGATCCTGACATCTCTTGATCCCAAGATCAATGCTCTACCAACTGCACCTAACCATATAAAGTTAACTCAGACAAAGTGATTAGTAGAAATGATTAATGAAGTAAAATATGAAAATATTAGATTTAACTTCCCATGCAGATACTAGATTAGATATGCTTCTATCCAGTGAGCAATTTGGATTTTAAAAAACCATAGAGTCACAATTAGAATGATAAAGACCATTGTTGCAAAATATAAAAAAGAAAAAAAGTACGGTGTCACTGATTTTAACAAAGCCTTTGATACAGTGAATTGGGTTAATGCGATTACTATTTTGAAAAGGTTTAGATTGGAAAAAGAAATAAATATTAGGATATTTATCTAAGAAGCAAAAGATGAATCTACAACCGAAAATGTTATATTATAGAAAAGACATAAGCAAAGTTGTAAGACAAGACTATTATCTATCTGCTTTATAGTTTCATATTTGTTCAGATGTAATTCTCAAGAAGCATTGTTTAGATAAAAAAGGTATGAAGAAAAGAAGTTTATCAGATTTGCTGATAATATGATAGTATTTACAAATATTAATAATAATCAAATGGTTTACTTCTCGAGAATTCATAAACTATTTGAGTGTCAGAACTAAAATTGATCTGAAATTTATTTACTTCCAGAATTCTGATACTCTATAATTGCACTAAACTATACAGGAATACTTACAAATGTAAATTTAATGAAATATCAAGTTTTCAAAAAAATTATAGGGTAGTTGTGTACTTGGGGTAATGTGGCCACTTGATGGTGTTGTTGCTTGCAAAAATAATGAAATGTAACATAACCAGGCCGATAATTTTTTGCTTTCTGTTCTCGACAATTTTTCAAAGTATTTTTAAAAAACTTACGAACCAACATCATTTTCTAAATTACATTTTTTATTTACATTATACATTTCAGCACATAGTGCTGGCATGCATGTGGGGGGTCCAATGGTTTTGCCAATTCAAAGGATTGCCAATACATGCATTAGTCTGAGCAAACAAAGCTTTCAGCGAAGGTGCATGGAGGGGTATTGTACCGGTTGAAATTGTATGTTAACTCAACATGATTCACAGCCTGGGTAAAAGTAACTCGAATCCAACTGTACGTGAGATCAAAGATAAAGAATACTTATGGATTCTGCCCTGTTTACCCACTCTAAATCTACAATACTAATTAACAACATTTTTGAGGCAAGCAATTAATCTTTTCTACACTCCGTCCCACTAGTATCAACGGTAGAGCATGGACCTCAACTAATTCATATGTCTAACTCTAATTATTAACTTTAATTAGACTATCTATTTATTTAAATATAAAATGGTATGTGTGTGACCTTGAGTCATCAGATAGCAGCACAATAATTAATTAGAAAATATATAATTTTAGAATGAATAAATAGAGATGAACTACAGGTAGCTTAAATTCACATATATATATTTAATAAAACATTTTATAATTTATCTAATGTCTCTGATTTGATTTCATAAAATTATTTAATAAAAGTTTCTATTCTGACATTTATTATGCCTCTGGCAAGAGAGCGAGATAGTTTATATGCCAATCTAACAAATGTAAACGATTATGATTTGTGGGAGATGCCCGCCCAAGTCTGAGATATAGGAATGGATATTTTTAAAGAGCTATTTTAAACATAATTTTCTTATGATTGAATTTATTTTAAGAGAGAAATTATTAACTCAAACTATAGGAACTGGTGTTGGAGAGAGTGACACATTTAAAATATAAATGGATCGCGATATTCGCAATTAAATATTTCAAGATTTAAAATACGTAAATTAATCAGATCGTGGTCAATCCGCCATAATGTGCTCAGACAAAAGAAAGTGAACAAATCCCAGCATTCGATATTACATTACTAGCATAGACTCAATTCACCTGCCCCCGTTCCCGTGACGCCAAGAAATAAAGAAAGAATAGTCTGCGCCATTGGCAAACCTAAAATATTTCAGGTGAAAGAATGAGAATCGCCAAGGCTAGCTAAGCTCCGCTTACCCCAGGTCTTCCCATTTTAGCTTTCATATCCTGATAAGAAAATTTATGGCCAGTGAAATTATCACGTGGTCTAGTTATGATCTAGCAGTCACACAGAACAAAAGACAAGTAATTAAGCAAAATACCAGCAAGGCAAAATACGAGTACTGGAGAATATATTTTAGCATTTAAATATATAATTGTGCTGAGCTATAAAGATTACATAAATGCATACGGATTGATCAAGATCAGACAAACAAGAATAAAATAAGGACTAATTGTTATTACGAATATTTGTAATGAGCGACACGTATCTCTCTCCAACACAAAATCCCACTTACATTTCAAATGACATTCTATTTCTCTCTTATTATTTAACATGAATCTAATTTTCTAAACCCCCCTCTCTTTCACTCTTTAAAAATGAAATAATTTAACTAAATAAACTCTCATACTTGAATCTCACATCTCCCCACAACTAAACCGTGTACGTATAAATATAAAAAAGACACATAATAATATAAAATGGTTTCATCTTGACAAAATAAAGGTTGCTTCAAGTATTAATCTTTCAGAGCTAGAGAATTATTTATTTTATTTACCAAAAAACATTGGTCAGGAAATAGGCAGCGAATATTTATTTAAGTAAAGCTTTTGTCGAGATGGAACAAAATTGGCATATATTCATTTCATTTTAGTAATTAATAACAATATTTTCTAAACTGCAATTAAAAGGAAGTTTAGCATTAAAAAGAGGCATAATTTGGAGACCAAAGACATTAGATTTTTAAGTAATAGCAAGTGTAGTTTACAGACTATTAAATTAAATATTTTAAATTACATTTAAATTACATTATTGGGATTACATTTTAGAAGACATTACAATTAGCAGGATTTACATTATTGGGTCACTGGAGTTTAGAAGAATAAATTAGGCGGTTAGAAATTAACAAATTGGAAACATATTACCTAATTTATTTATAAGTCCAAGTGGGAGTTGGAATCCTATGATGAAAACTGAATTTCCACACAGGCATAGCTAGCTATGAATTAAATAAAAGAGTTCAATAGTTCAGCAGTTCATTTTTACGAGGTTTCTCTGACTTATGGTATTTTGATGATCATGTTTAGGACACGGGAGAATGGCAGATTGACACCGTCTACTCTGCTACTATACTTCAGAACACTTTTATCATGATTTTAAAAATTTGCCTGATATAGAATTGCCAGGATATTGCTGACCAAAACTTGGGACTGGCTCCTCTATTGTTCTCTTTGGCTATTTATACCTTTTTCAATTATTTTTGGGAAATTCCCTTTTTCATATGCTCCAGGCTAAGTGGCAAATGTTGAAATACCTAAAGTATATTGGTATTGTATTCTTGAGATCAACTTTCCGATAAACCCAATGATTTAATTGTTTCAAATCTATTTTTAATTAAATGTAGATTGGCAGAGTTATATTTCAAATTATCTTTTACTTTAATTAAAAAATCCATTACCATTTTGTTATTGGATTTTCTTTTGTTTGAACACTATGGAATGTTAGTGAGGTTTATCGTGAAAGCAAATCTCCAGAATAAAATATTTTTTAAAAAATATATTAAAAATTTATATATTGATTTTTATAAAAGTTTTCATCTGTAATTCTATATATATGTGTGTATTTGCATATATATATATCTTGGCCCCTCTAATATTTATAGTAAAATATTTTAATAGAAAATTAATACTTTGATAACTTATTTACTGGCCTAAAATTTAAATGTAGATAAAATGGCAGATGGAAAGTTTTACAAACATCGTAACATGCTTGGATCAGATTTGATCCTTGTCTAGTAATCTAGAAAGATGTGAAGCATGGATCTGGCCTACAGATCCATCTGCTTCAGTATACACAGCAGTTTTAAACATTTTGAGAAATTTTAATTGACAATAGCATAAATAACAGATTATTTCAGCCATTTTTGTATAGAAATTTATCACTTGCAGGCTTCTTGGTAGTTCTGCAGCATCACCTAGTGGCCACAGTATTAATAATAAAAATTGAAATGGATTTTTTAAAAAAATTTAATAAGCATAAAATGTGACCCATTGTAGTTGGATGAAAAAAAGGTTTTGATGTATATGTGTGCAACTTTATACAGAGCAAATACTTTGACAATTAAGTAAAAAGATTCCAGACTTCAAAGTTGAGGATTTGAACCCAGACTTTCAAGCTCCATTCAGTAATCACTCCATCTTATACAACTGACTCATGGTTGTATAAGATGGAGTGCATGATTGAAAGTGAGCTTGAAAGTCTGGGTACTAATCCCCTCTAATAGCATCTATCTTAAGTACATGTACTATATTGTATTTAAATACTAATGACAAAGGTCATAATACATAAGCATGGGGGAGAGGGATAGATAAAATTATTTAATGAGGAAATAATGAAACGGAAAATAAATTAGACTCAGTCTGTGCTAGAATAAAAAAATTATAAGAAAATATGTTAAAGAGTATGTGAAAAATGGTAAAAGAAAGATAATGAGGAAAGAAGTTGTTAAGTGATCTTAAAGAATATAGTACTTAACCAAGTTGTTGTTTTTTTTTTAAAAAAAAAAAAAGTATGGGATACAAATTTATGAGTTAGGTTGAAAGATCAGACTTATATTGTGGCAAATAATCGATGATATAAATTTTATTATCAATGTCTAATTTAATTTTATCAATCCAATAGTGTACAAACAAAATATTCAAACTGATTAATTTTATGCCCCATAGTAAATTCTATATAATGTTTTGAAATTTATGCCCAAAATTTTATTATATTAATGTGAATTTTTTTTTAATCCCTATATTAAATTTTCTAAGTTCATAGTAATAAAAATATTCATTTAAAATAATAATAATGTGTGTGTGTCGGTATTAATACTGTATGTCCATTTTAGAATGAAGGTGTCTTAATTAAAAGAATTTTCTCTCTCTTCCAATAACCAACAGTGGGGATGAATAACAAGATTCTTTTTAATTAAAAGATTAAAATATCAATTACTATTTCATATACATAATTTACTTATATTGAATGTTTCTTATATATGTAAGTAGAGGTTGTTTGAACTTAAAATTTTTCAATCTATATTTGTCCTCAATTCATCTTAAGCAATCGATACACATGATCACATACTTGTGAAAAAGATAAATGATCACCAATATACGTATTTCGTGCAGAACGACCAGTTGGGCCAGATCATAAACTCACACACATATATATAATCAGTGTTCGGTTTATATTAAGATAGCAATTCCTTAAACTTTACTGGACACGCTTTAATCTTCTCACCCTTTCAACTATTCAACTATTCATTTCATTGGAAAACCGACGACGATGAAAGCTCAAATTTCTTACTGGATTTGATATTGTAGTCATACCCATGTAGACATCATGTCAATCTAACCCCTCCTATTAGTGGACTATTACGTATCCATATATATTAATAGAAGGATGAGCTGAACTTATACTATGATGAAATCTATTTCCAAGACAATATATAATTTGTTTACACTGAATGTTTTTTATATATGTAAGCAAAGGAATTTAAACTTAGGATTCTTCAGTTTATATTTATCTTCGACTCTTCAATATTTTCTTCAGCATAATATTCTATTCTAGAAAAGCAATGTTAATGTATTTTCTAAGTAAATATTAAATTTTAATATTTGTCTCTATATATATCCACCTCTATGTTCTTATTTCTTAGCATCTATTATTCCTTGAAAAAAAGATATCTAGAAATTACAAAATATCATTGATGATGAGCAAACTTATTGCTTAATGTATTATTCTACTGACTGGCCACTCCATCTGACTTTGAGTAGAATTCGTACTTTCATGAGTTGTTCTCAATGATAACAAAAAAAAAAAGCACATATGTACTATACAAATACATCTTCAACTTAAATTATTTTGAATACCACAAAGACACAGACATCAAATAAGTTATAAAAATCTCAAGCATTAAATTTTTTTTATAACGCTATTAATATGTTTAACTTGTCTTAAAAACTCAAACATTTCTCAATTTACCCTTTTTTCAAGGTCAACAATCTTAAAAGCTGGAACAATAAATACATCGTGATTTTTTTTTTAAAAAAAAAGAGTTGATTTATGCAGTATGATAACAGAAATAAATTTATATATGCAATCACAAACAAAAATAATATACATTTAATAACTGAAACACAGGCTTGTTATATACCTGTGGCTATATATATGTAATACAATAGGCATGAGAAATGTAATACAATTTGTAGTTAGACAACTCAATTTTCTTCCTTAAAAAGATTCTGTTTAAAGTAATAAAATTCATCTTACATCAATTAAGCTTAAAAATATAATTAAATATTGCCAAAATAGTAAATTATAACACAGTCAACAACGTCATTTATCACAAAATTGGAAGAAATATTCAAGCACTAATATGATAGGTAGTGCATTGTATTCTGTTATCTAGAATACTTGCTTGTTTTTTTTCTTTTTGCATATAAGAATCAGTCAAGAAATATGGTCCCACTATATGATCAATACTATTTTTCCAATTGATCAGTGCATAATAATAAAATATATTTCTTTATTGAAAAATTTGTTTCAATTTTCAAAATTATTCTTTCTTCCACAGAACAAAAACACTCGGTTTAAAAAAAAATATTTTTTTTTTCGTATAAAAAAAAACAAAAAACTATAATGATGACAAAGTTTACTATGGCTAATTCAATCAATCTTCACATCGAAAGAAAATCTTAAAATGCACTTCTTTTAATTATTGAACAAGCTATTAGTACTTACTTAAAATGAACCACTGAACAAAGCAATGAATATAATGGGGGAAAATATATATTAATAAAAAGAAATATTTGTTAAAAATGCATAAAAATTTAAAAATTGTAAACTAAAAAAATGCCCTAAAATGAAACAAAATTAATTAAAATAATTTTTTTAAAAAAATCATAATATATTAAATCATTCTTTTGGTTTATGTTACAGCAAATGAATAGTTCTTTTAATAACATTTTAGAAATTTCATCCATTTTATCATTTCTGAATTTCACCATATTCAAATTATCTGAGAAAAAATTGAACTGACAGTTAAAAAAAGAGAATGGATTCCCTAAATACTTTTGTTTATATTTCTGTTAATATATACTTGTTTGATTAAAGGATTATTCAGAAAAAATTTAAAAGCAAATTTAAAAAATTTATTTAGAGAACTGAATTATTTTGGGTAAAAGAGGAATTAGTCTTTAGATTAAAAATGTCTCCAACTCATTTTTAAAAAATGTATTTTTAGTATTTTTCTGTTTTGTTTTGTTTTTAATTTATTGTGAAACCTAACATTTCTTTACATTTTTAATTTTAGTCTTATGATTATTTATGATTGCTAAATATTTGATAGTTCGTTTTATTTAATTAAAAATAAATTTAATGTTCAAAGATTTAAAGAATCATTTTTAACAAAATTTGTAAATAACGACTCCATTTTCTATATTAATGTTAATGTATTTACGCGGCAAAAGATGCCCATCTTTAAAGTATAAGAAGGTAAGTGGTAACTAAAAGTTAATAAAAATGTATAGTAGATATAAAAATAATCTACAGATCTTCAACAACTTATCTTTGAAAATTAAATTTACTTAATTAATTAAATAAAACTATCAAATATTTAGCAATTATAGATAACAGTAACGATTCTAATGAAGACTAAAATTTCACTTTGGACTAATGCATAAGTATCAAATTTTCTTTATAAGTTTAGTGCTAAATACTAAATTCCTAATTGTAAATAATAATAAAAATTAATTACCAATAACTAGTAAAAATTAAACTTCTATGTAGAAAAATAGTATTTAATTTATTTTATAAAAACAGAATTTTGGACAGAATCTTGACAATTGATCAAATCTAAATATAAAACAATAGAATAGCAAATCTAGTTAATTTATTATTTATTTATATGAAAGCAAACACATAGATTATTTATTTTAAAATTCTAAAGAAAGCAATGAAATAATAAGATATTGATTTTATTCTTACTTTATCTAAAAACCCAAAGAAAAAAAAGTGTGGTTTTTGTAAAGGTCATTGAAAAATTTAAAAGAAATCAACATATTGGTCAGTCTTAATATATTTCAACAATCTTTGACAAAAATAGATTTTAAAATGATTAATTATTATCCTATATTTTCAAAACTTTTTTTTACTAGAACAAAAAAAGTTAAAAATTTCTGGTTAATATTTTTTAATAAAAAAAAATTAATGCCTAAACAAATACACAAGATTTGTAAACAATTAAAAGGTAGAATAACATACATATTGTAATAGACTGAATGTAACAGACAAAACATCTTATTAAAATTGTCCCCTTTATGTATCATATTAGATAGTTAAAATATAACACAATATAGTGCAGATTGTATCTGAATTTATTATAATAAAGATTATATTAATCAAGCCTCATAATTTTATACCAAAAATGTAATAAATAATTCATCCTATTATTTAGTAAGCAAGCAAAAAAAAAATATCAGTATGAATAGTGCAGATGACCTGTATTTCATTAGTACCATAATTTGTCATTCAATTATAACAATGAATATTATTATTATAAATCATTATTAAGAATTATCTAAAATGTGAATGATCAAAGTATAATGAATAATAATTTAAAACAGGAAGATCAAAGATAATTATTTATGATTATATCTAAATTTATAGTCTACCCTGAGTAACTGTTTTTTTTTTTAAATGTAAATCCAATACATGTTATAACTTTAATTTTGTCCATATGTGAATTTATAATAATCCAAATTATTACAGACCCAGAAGATGCCAATTAGTCCACAATTCAATAAATTTTCAATTCAGTAAACAAGAAATTCACTGAACAAATGATCCATTACCCAATGAATATGTAATTTGTAGATTATATAAATCTTATAATTAATGTAATTTGTAGAATAGGTGAATCAATAAAAAAGAATCAAAAGATGCATTAATTAATAATAATATGCAAATTTATTAAGATAATAACAAAAAAAATATTAAGTTTAACAATTATAAATTTCAAAATCCATTATATTATAATCTATTTTGAATACTGCAATTACATAATTGCAATATCCATTTTAAATAATATTTTGATACATATATTTTACAATCATAATATAGTATATATCTTTCATGCGAACATATATATATATTTTTATATTTTTTTATATATTTTATATCAAGTAAAGCTCTATAAAATTAATTACATACATTCAAAAAAAAAAAAAAATTAATTTTAAATACATTCTTTAATTTATTTTACTAACTTATTGATATAAATTCAAGTCTTATTTACTTGGTTTAGTTTATTTCAATTTGTATTGAATAATATGAATAAAATATATGTTGTTATTTTAAATCTTTATGAAAAAAGAATTTTAAATAAACATCTATTAATAAATATATATATATTATAACAATATGAATGGAACAAGTATATATATATATGGATACTGGAGGTACAGAAACTCTATTGAAAGCAAATTAAATCAAGATCCATGCCAAGTTACGATGACCTAACATGAACGATTCTGATAATCTGGTTCCTTAAGTCCCTAATGTATATCATTACAAGTTTATATTGGGTATAAAATAATAAGAATGCTATCTCTGGTATATATATGAATAAAGTTTGATAAAACAATATTCTGCCTTTATTTAAGCTGAAATATATATATAAAGAGTAATGCTATCTGAATTATATACCTACATTGATTATTCCCATCGACATTTTTGGTATTCTTTAATTATAGTTCCATTTTCTTTGATGTTTTCTGAAAAATTTCCCATGATGATAACAATAATATTGCCCCTAGATGATATCCAGCTATTTTCCCCTTATCAAATGTTAGTGTTCATATTCATATCTGAATGTTGACTGCTTCAAACTACTACACATAGTATTTCTAACATGTTAAAAAAAGGATTGTATTTTTTACATATATTGTTATCCATTTAATTCATAGTCTTATAGATATTAGCTAAAAAGGTTCCATGCTCCCTCCTTCATAATATTTACTCAAAATGCATTATAATTTGTCAAATAAGACATGTAAACAATATATATATATATATCTCCAAAGTAAAAAAAATAATTCGCAGTGTTATTAAGCAACAATGTGTTCTTTTTAAAATTGGCTCACGATAGTCTTTTTCATAATTATAACAAAATTTATAATTATTCAATACAATAAAGTAAATATTTTATATTTATTTTCACTTAAATAAAATACACACTCACTCTCACATTCATTCCAAATTTGAATTAACTATTTAAATATGAATTATATTTAACATTATACAAACAAATGATTCCTAATTGTTTTCTTTATTAACAATCTAATACTGTAGATGGATAATATGTAATGGATTTACATGTCACAATCTATATATATATTTTCCATATGTCATAGCATCAGCCGGGAGGTGAACCCGCAACAACCGTCTGCAACCAACTGCTTGCAATATGGCTGCGCTGGCCTCTCGGCTAACAACGCTTGACAACTATATATTTAAATTCAAACTTAACTCATTTATCCTCTTTCAATTTATAAAAGGTGTAAAAATGAATATATATATATTTTTTTAAATCATAGTTGTTATTTTATTAATATGTCATAAATCTCTCCACAGCTATGGTAAAAAAAAGACCTACACTTCTGCCAATAATTAATTTTTTTTACAATCATTATCAATTAAAATGAATTAATCAAATTAAAGTACTTTAAAAGTGTTAATAATATTATTAAATATTTTATTTATTCATGAGTAGCTACTTAAAAGTGCGGTTCACTTTCAAGTGAAAGGAGAATGCATACGTTGGAAATATTAAATGGGGCATTGCTGGATTTTGTGAGATTAAAAAAAAGTGAACAGGCAATAGATTTGAAAAGTGAATATATACTTTATTACAAAAGCACAAATACTGAAAGCAATAAATAGTGTGAAATTCATAAATTAACAGTAGAACAATATTGCTGAGATTGATGATATATCGGATAATGGTATGATATTCAACTTAATATAAGATATGAAATGTAAATAATTTGGGCATATGATTCAACAAGTTATCATTGAGTTGAAGTAGAGAATTTTTGGTACTGATCTAGTCAGATATCTACATTCCATTTTCTCTGTTTCTTTAAACACTGTTTTGACATCATGAAATAATATTGGGATGACTAATCGAGCAAATAAAGATCTTTGGATGTGAAAAAGAGACTTATCATCATATTATGTAATTTATAAATTCAATGTGGAATCTAAAAACCTCTTATTGCTTTTCATTCACAGGTCTTTTTTTTTTTTTTTGCAAACTTTTAATATTATCTGTCTTTTCAATTTCTTCTTTGGTTTTGAAAAAATAAAAGAAGGCGGGAGAGTGGGAAAGAGAGGGAAAATATGGTCAATTCTAAGTTTTCAAGGTTTCTTTTGATTTCTCATCATAATACTATCTAACATTGATTTATAAAAATTAACATGTATAATTTCAAACAACTTCTTTTCATGTTTGTAATTGGCAGATTTGTTTTGGAAATTTTTATTATTATGTGTCTTTAAAATTTTTAAATTTCTTCTTTCTTATTTGCTTTTTAAAAAGT
The DNA here is from genome assembly GCA_028023455.1 of Epiperipatus broadwayi. NCBI lineage: Eukaryota > Metazoa > Onychophora > Udeonychophora > Euonychophora > Peripatidae > Epiperipatus > Epiperipatus broadwayi. The sequence goes on from JAQFVV010006652.1 coordinate 449,286, forward strand.
GAGGAGAGGGGAGAAGGGGGAAGAGTACAGTAGTAAATTGCGGAAATGTTGATTTTGATGAAAACAATAATTTTCACCTATATAAAGTCCAAATCAAAACAACAATCCAAACAAAAATAAACTGGCTGAGTTTGAAACAACAACAAATTAATAAAAAAAAAAAGCTTAAAAAAATTAAACTTATTTATTTGGATTTCTAGCACCCACCAAAGAGTTTGTTACTTTTTGATTTCATAAAAATACAAAAATAAAAGTCATCACTTTCATTTTGAACAGAGTAATTTATTGGTAGCCTGAATGGATATTGCTATCATATATTAACAGAGGTCTCTAAATAAAGAATATGAAATGGTTTATTTATACTTTTTTTAATAACATGAAAGCTAAAACCTTCGAAAGATGCGCTTTAAACATGCTTATGTGACAGCCAATCAGATGTAATAATAACTGCACATGGAACTCCCAATTCTAAAACACAAGTCTTTGTGTTTTAGAATTGAGAGTTCAATTGGGAGTTCCATGTGCAGTTATTATTACATCTGATTGGCTGTCACATAAGCATGTTTAAAGCGCATCTTTCGAAGGTTTTAGCCTTCACGTTATTACAATGTTATCTGCTTGCACTTAATAAATTTGATATATTTATAGTTTTTTTAAATTAAAAACTCAAATAAAAAATAAAACAATTTAAATGAACATCTCCAATAGGATTTTAATATTATCATGGATTATTTTAATGCTAAAAATGAAAAATTAATAAATTTGATTATGGTGAATGAGAGAGGACACAAATTTGTAGAATTTGCAGTAAAAAAAAATTACATTATGAATTTTTTTTCCCAGAAAGATATTACATGAAAATGGATGTAGAATTACCTAAATAAAGATACAGCAGAATTGGATTATATTTTGACTAATAAAAAATACATACTTCAGGATTGTAATGTTTTTAATAGATTCAGTATAGGAAGTGATCATAACATTAAAAACTAGAGATTAAAAATCTTAAAAAATTATTAACAATTGATGTTCCTAACCTTCTGAATTTGTCCAATGAATTTAAATTAGAGTTTATTTTGATGTTTATTAATATTAGAGTTTGGTAACTATTTTAAAATATTTAACAGATTTTGAAGCTAGTTCAAGTTTGACAGAATTCAATAAGAATATAATTGATATCCTACTAAGGTAATAAAAGTTATGGATCTTATTTAAGACATCTAGATTTGCACGTGAAGTGATTGTTTTTGCAAATAATATTTCAGACTTTTAGGAATGTTGTAAAAGTTATTAGATGAAAGTAAGAAAATATGACTGAAGATAATTGCTAAAAAGACTAATGTGCAATAGGTTTTCTCATAATAAAGATTGCTAATCATGAATGGGAAGAAATAAACAACTTCAAATACTTTAATCAGATTATAAAGATAAAATTAAATTGGATGGAATGCTTTTGATAGAAATAATTTAGTAATATAGGAAATTATACCTGTGATTCGAAACAAATGTTTTTTTAACAGATGTGTTTTACCAGTATGGTTTTTATATATTAGTCTGGTAGTGATGAAAGTTGCCGGCACAAACAAATATGTATACAAAGACCATATTAAACACATTTATAATCTTCTAAAAAGGAAATGAATTAATTTTGTAAGTGAATATTAGAAAATATTCTGATGAAGAGAAAGTTATTAGTCAATGTGTTGGTTTTGCTGTTAATTTTACAATGAATGCTGGCATGAATAGATGATGATCAGGTGAAATGAATATGTACACATAATTTACTATAATTCTTGCCAAAGTGAATGTGCATAGTATCCCCCCCCCCCCAATTAATTAAATGCTTAAAATATAGGAACTGTCTGATTCTGAGAACAATTCAGTCCACTATTTTCTAAACTATGACATCCTGCCCTTACAAAAGTCTGCACAAATAATCATGAGATCACTCTTTGTGTCCACAGTTCAGACAAACAATGGTATTGTTTCATTCAGGATTGTTGAAAGAGAGTAACTATTCATAACATTATGTGGTTAGAGATAAGCAACTTCAGTACACCACAGTGATGCTAAGAAACAACACTTTGTAAATGGAGATAATTGCACAGTTAAATATATGTCTATTTATGTTATTGTTTGGTTATCATCTGCAAAAAATATAGATTATTATATGTTTACTTGATGAAAAATCATTTCTTGTAAAAAACTTAAATGCAGTCTTTGTTTATTTCCATTAAACAAAATTACAGGTGGCCTCTTTTCAAAATAAAAAATCTTTACAAGTTTAGATGTTGGAAAATAATTTCTCACAAAAAATATAAATGTATGTTTGTGGATGTTTGTATAATTTCCAATAAATAAAGTTATAGGTAGTCTTTTTTTTTTTTTCAAATAAATCTTTAATTGACTGATTAAGTTTGTCAGAAGTTCCCGTGTAGACATTATTTTCTGAGATCGCAAGAGTAGAAAACTATCTACAGACTAATATGTATATGAAATCTCATCCCCAGACTAATACGTATGTACCACCAGCACTTACGTATGGTAAACAGAAGAATAAATCAGAAATTTCAGACCCACAATAAAGTATGGAGATATTACATTGAAAGATACAAGAAGAGAATGAAAGCAAAATATATGAATGTGAGAACAAACAAATATCACTGACATCACTGAAAGAACTGAAATGAAGTTAGACTGGAAATATTGTTAAAAAAATTGATAATATATGGGTAGATGAATTCTTAAACTGGATTCCAAAAAATTGTAAAAAAACCTAGACAGAGACCATATGTAAGGTGGATGATGGGTGAAATAAGGAAGTTTTTTGGTATGGTATTGAAAGGCTACAAATTGGAAAAAGTGGATTACATATATGGATAAACCTTCCTGCAGAGGATAGATGTTTCAAAATGGCGACAATGTATTAATATATAGTATGCATTCCAATATAATTAGAAATATATGATTATTTTCATATGTATTAAGTAATATGAGGACTTTACTTTGGAAATTTGAATCAACTTTCTTTTATTCAAATTTTTCTATTAATCTTTTTGGGATCTTTAATTTAGCTTTGCTTTCAAATTGCAAATATACTTAGATGCTATTAGATTCTGAATTGTTTTAATATTCTTCTGATTCAACACTTAACACAAAAACCAACATCAAAAATCACCTGAATGAAAATTTATAGCAATTCATTTACACATTCTTTACATATATTTAAATGTATATTTACTGTTGTATGCGTTGATTATTTCACAGAATGTGCGAGATATAAAGATATATATTTGTATTAAATAAGTACTGCACATACATTAATCTGGATTACATAATAGATGCAATAATAAATATACATATAAACAATTAACTGAGTACAGATTATAAGAATAGATGTGTGCATATGTCTTGATAATTATAAGCAGTAAAGTAATTGGTATAAATGTATAGATTGCACGCAAACGCATTTTGTAAAATAACTCAACAGTAAAATAACCTAAACATTACAATTATTTTTAATAACTTTTTAAAAAGTACAAAATATAACTTATTACTAAATAAATAAATGTATTTTATATACTAAAGGATTTACTTTTTAAAGCACGTGGCATTTTTTATAATTGGCCGTTTTTTGAGAAAATTATTTTGATAACTTAGTAATCTAAAAATAATAATAAATAATTCAATACTTCAATTTTATTTCATGCAGTCAATTTACTTAATCAAATTCCAGTTTGTTTGTTTCTTTGTTTTTGTTTTTAAAGAAAAAAGGCATTTTAAACAACACGGTCGCCTTCAAAGTGTACGATATTGTAATTAATTTGTCACTATAACTTAAGAATACAACAATCTAATATTTCACAGAGCTATTTATATATTAAGAAGCTTTAAAAAAATGTATATATTCATAAATTTAAATGTCATTTTAGAACAAATAATAAATGAAGATATCATAAGTATTTTTTACAATTATATGATTAACATTTAATGGTTTGCAGGAAAAGGCGAACATTCATAATTTAAAATATTGCAACATTTGAAGGTAACCTACAGATGGTTACTGTCAATATTTACAAACATACATAAATTGAAACACATGTAATCTATTGGGCCTAGTAGATTCAAATAAATTCTCAGATTTAAAATATATCTAATAATTTTCAGCAATATATTTTTAAAAAAAGTACATTGTAATATTACTTGTTTTGATTTTAAGTTAGGTTTAAATACTTATGCTTTCGGCCCGCGTGATAGGTAACTGGGCCTGAATGATTAGATTTCAAACGTTAACTCTAAACGTTTTCTCTTTAAAATGTTGATAGATTATAAACAATATTAATTATCCTACCTGTTTGCGTTTCATAACTTCAGGAGGTTGAGGCATTCCACCGTTGTCATCTGAATCCCATTTTACAATTGGTTGTTTTACAGTGGGGCCTTTTGTAAGTAACTTCATAACAATAGGAAAGATAATTACTAAAATTGCTATAATTAATAAATATTTTATTATAGTTCGAGTATTTCTCCGAAAGAATGGCATGATTAAACTTGGACATCAATTAAATAAATTTTATCTCCAGATTAAAGTCTTAAAGTGTGAGGAAAAAACATTAAATTGCTATTCGAAGAGGAATGTTGATATATCCGCATGGTTGTTTTTGATCTCGGCCAATGTTCTCGAACGGTATAAAACGCTGCCAGTAGTTCAGTTTCCGTATGCCAGTTTCCTTAATCTTATCGGTGATTACACAACTAAAGCACAGTAAAATTTTCAAGGTAAAAGAATCGCAGAAGTTGCTATGTATTTTTTTTCCTCATCTAATAAAATATGTTAATTGAAACGTTTACTTAACACGAACGCGAACTTGCAACGCTCACTTTTATTTCATGAATTTATGTTACAAAAGTATTGTTTTTTGAAATGCTATATTTTTACTATACATTTTTATTATACACGTAAAGATTAACTTGAAGAATATTGCAGTGATTACATACGACAGCTTAAATTTTAGCAAGCCTTTAACCATCCCTCCCTCCTCATACATCGATCTACATGCATGACATGCGCACAATCAACCAAAATATTGGTTTAGACACCATAAGTTTAACTATAATGCGCTCACTTTTAAAATACCAATTTAAAAAGAATGTTTAACACTTTTAAATGTGGTTAATTCTTTACTTTAAAAAGGAATCTCATTAACCTTTTTTAAATTCTTAATAAAATGTAAATAAAAATAAACTTATGATGGAATTAAAAATAATAAAAATATGTGTGTTTATATATAAAAATGTCAATATGTATATAAAGCTAGCAAGCTGTGCTCTTACTTATTAACTCTTGCTTAGTCATGTCTTTGAAACATAGAATAAACTAAATTAAATTGGTTTAATGAATTATATGTTTATAAATAAATTTGTATGTTTGTTTTTTTTTTACGTCTCAAACATTTTTACGAAAATTACTTCCAAGTGCTTTATTATTATACAATTTTATTATTGCCTAATATTATAATGAATTCTACATATTTATGGAATGCAATCAATAAAAGATTTAATTAAGTTATATTGGATGCAAATAAATAATAAATACGCAATGCATAACTTTGCTTTATTTCATTAAAAACCTGCTTCAATCTTCACTCCTGGTAATTGGTCTGGTGAGTACTGCCTTATTTTTCGATGTTCCTCTAGGAATGGTTGCTGGAGAATCATTTTTTTTTTGGACTGGGCTATTTATTAAAAAAGTTGTTTTATCTTTTACCTATACAACTTTTCATAAAGAATATCCATATAACTTTGATTATTTAATCCTTAAAAAATACATTATTTGTCTCAAAAGAAAGTTAAGCTCTCATACTTCACCTATTTTACATCCATTAATATATGTTTCTCTTTTATATCATCACACAAAAAAACAAAGGCTATAACTAGGCATGGCAAAGGGGACCCTGAAAAGAAACAGATAAATATATATCTTCATCCTTTAAATTGTCCATCCAGACTTTGCAAAGTAGTTTAGGTGCAGTAAAGACAATATATCTGTCATGTTTATGTATGAATCTATATAAAAACTGGCACATGTACATACATTTTATACTATTTCTAGTATATAATACATAAAAACAAAAGTACATTTGCATATTTACAATATTTAGAATGGTTATACTCTGCCTGTACCATTGGCAAGATATAGCTTCTAATTTTGGCTGATCTATGGAAGAAGGGATTGATGTACTCTTATAGATTTCCTATCATTTCCAATTGTATTGTGACATCCTATCTTGTGAATAGATCTGGTGACACTAATGGATGTACTTGACAGCTTGTATCATGTCAGCATTTGGTTCTAGCAGCTTCCAGTCCTGAGCATGGACCTACCTAGCTATGTCAACCATTTGCCTGATAACTATTGTCTGGAGAATGTGGATTGTCTTTCAGCTCTGTGACAACAGTTCTCTCATTCTATCTTCAAAAAAATTGACTATTTATTGTCAAATTCCCATCCATAATGGAAACATTCAGATTGAGTAAGCATAAATGCCTTCTGGGCCATTCTTATGCATTATCTATTTGTAGATGCATTGGTTCGAGGCGATGAATGTTCAATACAATTTATTTAAGACAAGATCTGGACTAGTCCATTACTTAAAGGCAAGATGAGATATGACATTAGGTAAGGTGAGATATGACAATATCAAATGTGTCCAGGTAGCTCAATGTATTGTTTAATAGTGATCAATGCATTATCCAGTATTCTGATTATATTCATTGCACTCTGCTTCCCAATATCTAAATGAGTGAATTACAAAACTGATTGACACACATATTGTCCAACAATTTATGCTTTTTGTTCAGGATCACAACTCAAACTATTGTTGATGCTGATCGTAAATTAATATAATTTTGATGTATGATAAACTAACTACATTGACTTTACTTTTATGCATTATATAAAAACAGGTAAACATTTTATTAATAATAAAAATTTCAGAAATAAGTTCATATATATTAAAGTTAAGATAGTGGATTACTTATATAAATTTAGCAAAGTAGCATTCAAAGTTTGCTCAATAATAATAGTAATTAGTATATTATATTTTGTTTTGCTACAATTTTATTGCAGGAATGATATTTAAATTTATTAAATTTACATTGCACACTAATTAAATTAAACACATATATGGTTGTGAAATGTAAAATGCATGATGTACTGCATAAGTATCTATAATTGGCATTATTACTAAAATGAAATCAAATGCAAATAAATATAAGAATCATATTTTTATTTTTAAAAAAAAAAACACTTAAGTTTTTAATTTTTCTGAACATTTAATGTTTTAAAATTTCTTGAGATTTCTTTTTTTTTTTTTTTTGTCCATTTAAATTTTTTAAAATTTTTGCTAATAATTGATGAATTTGCTAAAAAAAAAAAAAAAAAAAAACCAGAAAAATAATTATTTTCATTTATAAATACATATGAACAATCTTGTGTCTTTATTGAATACAAAAAAATTATAAGCAGTTATTAATGTTATTATTATTATATTTTGTTACCATTATTAAAGATCCAAAAGTAAAATTTTGTACAGATCACACAAAAGTTAGTTAAGGTACTGCAAATAACCCAAACATTCTAAACTTGTTCCAATATATTATCTCTTCCATAACAGTTAATAGTCAGTATTTTCTTCATAAAGCTCATTTTGCAAAGTTTTCCAAGCTGCCTCTTAAGAAATCCTTAATAAATAATCAATTTGCATAATAGCTTGTAAAAACTAAAAATATATCTTTGTAAAATATTGATTATTTTTTTTAATTAAAAATTCTTTCTATAAGCCTATGAAAAATTTGAATTTTTCTTTCACATAGTTAGTCCTTAGAAACCTAGCTAACTATTTTATATTGATTGGCAAATGGATGTCCAATTATTTTTTACCTAGAAAATAAACAATGATAGAAATCTGCTCAAATTATCACCACTTAGCAATTGTAAGCCTGCCCGCCTTTACCCCTCACTTTTTGAGAGGTTGTTTATCTGCAGTGAATAATTTAAAAGTTGGTTTGCCTTTTTTATTTATATGTATACAATATTTACTGATGCATCAAAAAATTTTAGACAAAATAAATATTTCATAATTTAGGTATCTGGCTCTGAGAATGACTTTACATTGTAAATATGTCTTCATTATAGGAAAAATAAATCCTATGCTGAGTTTGTCATTTTATTAACATTTTTCTCAAGTAATGATTGTTAAAGAATAACAGTTCCAAATAAACTGAAAAAGAGGCTACATTTGAAATATAATTATTGCTAAGATTTGATAAACATAACACGATTTTGTTACTTTGTAATAAAGAACTGGATTCATTTGCAGAGGTTTTTAAAATAAACTAAAAGTGATAATAATGTTAAAATGAAGAAAACAATTATACTTGCTTGTATAGCAAGTAAAATTTATTAATTATCGACTAAGATATAGAAATAATTATTATTGGAAATCGGTAGAATAAACGCCCCCTATGTAGATTCTTTAAATAAATAAAATGATGTAAAAAAAAAAAGCAGTAACATAAAATAATCACTTTGAGTTTATTTCAGTACAGTTCTGATCTCAACTATGTACTTTACATAATGTACCACTTTTCTAAACATTGTAATAAGCTTCTAAATAAAAAAAATGTGACAAATCAGTTTATAAATATATTAATCACCATCATTATTTCCAACTATAATCTGGGTTTTTTCAAAGTGGTCATTCCAAGTTTAATCCAAAATCTCAGATCCATAACTTCTTTTATATCATTTCAACAAACATTTATATCTCACAATATATCTAGCTCTTTTGGTATGAGACTTTACCAAATATCAAAAATGCATAATGAGTCTACTAAAACAATATCCTTTAATTTGTGTGTTAACTTTATTTTGGTGATTAGAGGAATCCACATTCATCAAATTATTAAATTTCCTGAAAAGTTCATCTTTAAACTCCTTGTAGATGCAAGTTTTCATATTCTATACCCTGAAAGAAAGAAAAAATGCTTTAACACCAATTACAACTTAATATTACACATATGCACTAAGCTCATATATCATTTTCGAATGCATCTGTTTTATAAACATAATATATGGAATTGATTCCAATCAAAGGATCCACTTTTTAAAAAAAATAAAGAGACTGATTGTGTAATTATCTGATCAGAGCTCTAAAAAAAGGAAGGAAATTATGATAAGAAATCCATTAAAAGCTGTGCTTACTTCCTCATTTTAAAAATGCTTAGTTTTCTCAAATCACCAATACATATATAAATTATTTGCCAATGTTATAAACATTTATGAACTTTACATAAAATTTTGAATAAACTTGATTTGATATGTATGTCTTATTTTATGTATTCAGAAATGGTATGTGATCCAATTTATGTAATTTATATTTGCTAATAGTTTGTATTTGTGGTATAATTATAGTATAACTAGGGCACAAGTTTTATAATACAGAACCATATAAATTATCCCCCTTCCCTTAAATAAGTGGGTTTTTTTATTATTTATAATATGTATTCCAGTTTTGTTCTAGAGACTGCCCTCATTATTTTGTTAAAAAATAATTTGTTATTAAAGGCTAAATACATACGATTTTCAAATGAAAGGATGCAAATTTCCAGTTAAGGTATGTATTAATGAAAGGAACTTATAGTACATAAATATCAGAATTGAGCATAAAATACTAATAGCTTCTTCAAGTGGTCTTAGTGATAATTAAAAACAACCTAAAAAATAAATTATATAACTTTATGAAAAATATAGATTTTACATTTTGTATTTAAATCATCGGCTGCAAAAAGAAGTTTGCTGTTAACTGAAAGGAGACCTTTTGATTCCTCTTGAAGGCCTTAAAGGAATCAAATAGGGCAAATTCCTAATGTCCACTCCATACATTCTTGTCATTGCAACTGTAGCAACTGTTATTACTATGTGATTATTCATAGGGCTGACTACAAATATGCATTAGTCAATGTAATGAGTTTATTGACTTTTTACCACTGAGTGTAAGATCAAGAAACACCAGGGTCTTTCATCTCAGTTGCCAGATAACTCAGAATGAATGTATGTGTAAATGATAAATATTTTTCCAATAGATATATACAACCATGGCAGACAAAAATAAATCATGTCCCTTATTCCCAGGAAGCTGTAAAGTCACCAACCAAAGCAGCAGTTGGTAGCCGAAGGCAGAGGATGTTAAGAATTCCCTGGTTGTGGACCCAGGCTGCCATTTGATGATGACTTTTTATTTAGGTACTTACAACTGCAGATCACTTTCAAGTGAAGGAAGATTGTAAGAATTAGAAGAATAACTGTTTTATATTAAATGGGACATTATTGGACTTTGTGAAGTTAGAAAAAAGGTGAAGAGACAATTGATTTAAAAAGTGGACATATACTCCACTATAAAGACACAAATGAAGAAGCACAAATCGAATAAGATTCATTATAAACAAAAAGTGGAAGAACAACATTGTGGAGATTAATGGCATATCGGACAGAATGGCAAAATTAGTTATTCAATTTAATAGCAAATACCAAATGCAGGTAATTCAGGTTTATGCCCCAACAAGTTGTCGTAGTGATGAAGTAGTAGAAGATTTTTATATGGCTGTACAAAAGACTTTGGATTAGACTAAACAACATTTTAAAATTGTTATGAGAGACTTTAATGCTAGAATTGGTAAACAAATGAAAGATGAAAGTGCTGTAGGTAATTTTGGTTATGGTAATAGAAATGAGAGAGGACATAGACTTGTGGAGTTTTCAGAAAAAGAAACACTTCATATTATGAATTCTTTTTTTAAGAAAAATGTTAAAAGGAAATGAACATGGAAGCATCCAAATGAAGGTACAGCAGAATTGGATTATATTTTGACTAACAGAAAATACATATTTCAAGATTGTAATGTTCTTCATAAATTTAATACAGGAAGTGATCATCGATTAGTAAGGTGTAAGATATGTATTAATGTGAAACTAGAGAGACAAAAATTATTAAGAAAAACAATATTTTCAGTTGATATTCCTAATCTTCAGAAACATTCTAATAATTGAAATTAGAACTTGCAAATCGGTTTCAGGTATTAATAGATTATGAACATAATTCAGATTTGAATGAAATTAATAAGAAAATAATTGATACACTTTTAAAAACTGCAACAAAGATAGCTGGTAGAAAGAAGCAGGAATTGACCAATAAAATTTCTACTGAGACTAGAGAATTTATGAAGAAAAGAAGGAATATGAAGATATACAAAAATAATGCATTAAAAAGGATTAGAATATCTCAAATTTTGTAAAATGGTGCGGAAAAGAGTTGATAATGATATAAGAAAGTATAATTGTGAACTAGCAATGAAAGCTGTAGAAGAGAATAAGTCTCAAGAATGTAAAACAATATTTTGGTAGTGGTAGGTAATTTATGTCTGCAATAAGAAAAAAAGATTGAATTATTATTAAAAAAAGAGAAGACATCATGAAATGGATAGAAGGCTTCTATCAAGAATTATACAGTAATAAAGAACAAGTACCTCCTATATCTATTATATCTTCTAAATTGCCCAGAATTTTAAATGAAGAAGTGAGATATGCAATTAAATTTATGAAGAAAGGAAAAGCTCCATGTAATGATGGAATTATAATTGATATATTAAAAAAAGCAGGTGAAGAAATAGAATTTTTTTAGCAAAGTTATATACCAAATGTCTACATGATAAAGATGTACCAGATGATTGGAAGAATGCAGTAATAATATTAATATTTTAAAAAATGATAAAGAAGTTATTAGAAAGTACAGATCTATTAACCTCATATCAGTTTTATACAAAATTTTTACCAAGATAATTACAACTCGACTATGGAGAACATTGGATTTCCACCAACCAAGAGAACAAGCTGGAGTTAAAAGTGGTTTTTGTACAATAGATCATATTCAAGTATTGAAGAAGTTATAGAAAGTATCAATGAATATGAGTTGCCATTATGCTTTGGATTTGTAGATTATGAAAAGGCATTTGATTCTATAAACATTTCTTCAGTGATTAAAGCACTGGATTATCAAGGTATAGACCCAGGATATTATCATATTCTGGCAAATGTTTATAAAAATGCAACAGCAACAATTAGATTGCATAATGATACTAGGAAAGTCAACATTGAAATGGGTGTAAGATAGTGTGACTCCATATCTCCAAAACATTTTGCAGCAGGGCTACAAGAAGTATTTTGTGGATTAAAATAGGAAGCTAAAGGAGTAAAAGTAAATCGAGATTATTTAAGTCATTTTTGCAAATAAGCTGCAGGAAATGTTGCAGGAGTTATCAGATGAAAGTAAGAAAGTAGGACTAAAGATAAATATTAAAAAGACTACAGTAATGTTCAATGGATTTTCTCAAAAGATGAAAATAAAGATTGATTATGATGAATTAGAAGAAGTTAGCAACTACAAATACCTTGGTCAGATTATTACTGCAGATGGAAACATAATGGATGAAATTAATTATAGAATTAAATTTATTTGGAGTGCTTTTGGTAGAAATAACTTGATACTAAAAGGAAATATGCCTAGGTGTTTGAAAAGGAAGGTTTTTAATAAATGTGTTTTGCCAGTTCTTACTTATGAATCTGAGACTTGAACACTTAATAGAAGAGCAATACAGAGACTTCAAACCACTCAAAAAAGTATGGATAGATGCATGTTAGGAGTAACAAGAAGAGATGATAATGCAATATATGGGTAAGAGAACAAACAGGTGTTACTGATCTCATTGAAAAAATTAAAAGACTGAAGTGGAGTTGGGCTGGACATATTGCTAGAAGAGATAATAATAGTTTGACAATTGAAATCTTAAACTGGATTCCAAGAGATTTTAAAAGATCCAGAAAGAGATCACAAGTGAGATGGATGAATGAAATAAAAAAGTATGCAGGGGTAATGTGGAGAAGAGAAGCTAAAGATCAGAGAAGATGGATTGAACTTGGAGAGACCATCCTGCAGTGGATTTATAATGGTTCATGATCCATGATGCAAGACATTAATAATTATTATTAAACAAAATGCATGGACGTGCGAATAAGTATATTGCACAGAGTCGAGATCTATAGTTAGTGATGATCAACCTAGAGATTATTAAGTTATTTTAAATTCATTTTTGTTTAGGGTATGTTAAGTTTAACTTAAGAAATTTTTTATCAAGGCATATAAATACATAAGGCTTTAACCTTAATACTATGCATCTTTTGATGACTAATTTTACCATGAGAGCAACTTCTGCAAATCTTAACACAAGATTACAACTAAGAGCGGTTATCTTATCTTCAACCTACTTTCTAATTATATAGGCAAATCTAAAGCATTTCAACTTGAAAGTATGAAGCTAGTATATACTTCACTGATTAAGTCCAATAACTCATTTAGAAATCAACATTTGCAAAATCTTTCAATTCATAGAGAGTTAATATTTAGATCTTATAATTAGAAATATTTTGAATCAATTTAAAGTTGTAACCATTAATTCTTATTAAGCACATGATCAACACATAAATACATATAAGGCTTTAATCTTAATACTATGGTTTGAATGCCTAATTTTACCACAAGAGTGACATCTACAAGCCATATAGAAAGAAAATTGAATGTAATAATTTGTTTGTAGTATATATCAATGTTGAAGCTGAGTTGTACATACATAACATTGTGTGTATATGCATCCAGTAATATTGTTATTCATGTATTCATCATATTATTAAATGTTTGAGTGAGGATTCTGCCATATACATTTAGTTTATGTATAGTATAATATTTGAAATACAAGCTTACTCCATATACATGGAGTTTAAGAAGAATTAAACACAGACTTTGAAGCTCCCTTCAGCTATTCTTTCTATCTCATATAACAATATGCTTGTGGTTAAGACCTGTAGAGGTCCCTACTTTCGTATTTTCAAGCACACATGCTTAAAGCTTTAATGCTTTGTAAATATAACCAATATAAATAAATGCAGATGAGAACTATACTCAGAAATGAAAAAAATTAAATATATACCTATGATTTATCTTTAATATTAGTAAGTTGTAGATACAATTTGGTATGATAATTTATTTACTCTACATATTTTTTTGTATAATGATTTCTTCCTGAGTTCAACTAATTAATTTATTTGTGCATAATTAGTTTGTGCTTCTCATGAATATTGGATAGATATAACATGTATGGATATTATTATTTTATATATGTGAAGAGAATCCACTTCTACTCAATCTACTTATATTATCTAATGATGACGAAAGTATATGTAGAATTATTTTTATGTCTAGATACATGAATGCTTATATTACCGGATAATAAATTGAATTATGTGTCAATGATGGATTTAAGCATTTTATTACTTATAAAACTTATTGTAATTTTGGATAAATGCCCTATTCATGATCCAATGTTTTATGTATTATAGAATACTCATAAGTCCTATTTTTTTTTTTACATCCATATTTATGTGATATTCATAATTAACATAATCCTAAGCATTAAAGATTAAATGAAAGAATAGATTGCACTGGAATAGTTCAAATATGTCTAAACTTAAATTATGTTTCAATAATGTTCTTATATTTATATCAGACTATAAAGTAATTGCTTTAAAGAACTGGAATATTTATATTTTAATTCACATCATATGAAAATATATGTTTTATTGATCTATTAATAAATGCTGTTTTATTTCTATTACATTCTGGAGTTTGTACATATGAATATGTGCTTTTATAAAAGAGCTACGATATAGGATTTTAGGTGTAACCTAAATTTATACTGGAATAAATGATATCTAGTATATTTTCTTAGAAGAATAGTAATTGATGTGATGTGATGTATTATGATTTCTCCTTATATGGAGTCAGGAATCTCTCAGCAACTATGCCCAGGGACACCTGTTAGCCACTTTACCTTCCCTTTCCTTTCCCCACCTTAAGTTTTCCCAGATCCTGCTCCATCCCATTTCCACAACATAATCTTTGTCAACTCCATGCCCTTTATATCTAAATCCCCTTTATCTTTTCTCAAACCCAGCATAAAAACCAATACCCCACTTTTTGTATAATCACTTTTAAGTTGTGAACCTAACCTTGCCCTCTCGTAAGTATTCTAATTATCACAGTCTCTTCATAAGCTAACCATTATAATATATACCTAATCACAGTTTTAAAAAAAATTAATTAGAAATTTATAAATTTGCATTCAAAAATATTAGGCTTGCATTCACTTGTTTAAGTGGAATTTTGAACCATCTCTCAGACAACCATTTCTTTTTCTTTGTCTTGTATATTCAGTCATGTGTAATTACTCTCTTTGTCTCTTTTCATAGCTACATATTCTATTTTTTTGTTAATTATTTTTATGGTTATTTTAATGTGTAAATTTTAAAAATTAGTAATCTTTCCAATTTGTCTAATCATGCTAGCACAAATTCTGTTAAGAATAGGTTATAACTTAGTCTTGATGCCCTATTACCTAATTATCTTCAAACTTTCAATGAGTGTTAGATCTAATAAGCTTTCTATTAGTTTAGTAATATGATTTTATAATGTCATGATTAATGTATACACATAATCTGGAGTTTAAATCCAGGCTAGATTATAAATAGGCTTCAATTGTTCTCAGTTATATGGCTCACAGTCACCTTCAGTTAATCATCAATGGTGGTCAGTAAATGAATATTTAAAAATCCTAAGCTAGCGTATAAGGTTCCAAATTAATTGGATTGTCAGGTGAATGTTGATGTGCTAATTATTAAAAATACAAATTATAATATGGTAAGGCCTCTACCATTGATGATGAAGTTGGCGTATGCTGATTACAGGCTCTGATTTATTGTAGTTCATTGATCAGCTACGTTCACTGATTATTGATAAACCCACTGACCAATCCATTAAACTTGTTTAAAGTATGACTAGGTTTTTACTTTTATCAATGTTTCATAAATAAATGCAATAGCTTCTACTGACAGTAGCAATTGAAACCTTGTTGGAAAAAAAATGGTAACGATTGATTTTTGATTTTATTTTTATATTTTTTCGCAAGGACCACCGCCTATAAATTTTTTTTTTTTGGAAGTTCGAGCGAGAACGTTTTTATGCTATTAATATTTTAACAAAGATTTGTGAAGTAAGTTCTATCACATCAGCAAAAAATTAATTTAAGACAGTAAAAAAGTTTGCAAGTTTTTTCCAACCTCTATGCGTAGTTTTTACTATTATGAAAACTTTTATTATTATCCCAAACTTGTCCAGCAAAAGATATGAAAAAATATATTTATATACAATAATTTCTTTATACTCATTACAATTGGTGCTAAGCTTTTCCATGGATACTTAAAACTATGGTAATAGTAAATATGAGTAATGCATATATGATTAACATATACATCTACTCCTATGATACAATTTAATTTTAAAAGTTATACCTTAAGATGACAACAAAACTAATTAGCAAAAAACTAAGCATGCTAATATGAAAAAGACAGCAATTACATGGCTGTCTGAGTGTCCATAATGAGAAAATGAATAAATGAAATATGATTCATGGTAATGCTCATATAGATATGCATGTAATTTATGCATTTCTAATTTTGTTTATTTAAAGTCTATGATTCAGAGGGATTACTACATGGACATATTTGTAATGCAGACACAATCAAGTGTAATTCAGTAAACATCACAATGTGTGCATAAAAGGTATCATTTGATTATTTATATTTTTCTTATGAATAATGCTTGATATGCATGAACATGTAAAATGAATGAGGTACAGAATTAGTGAATAATGTAAAGAAAAAAAGTTGTAGATTAAAATGGTGAAATAAACCTTGGATGACTTAGTCTGCAATGGAATGCTTAAAAATAAAGGTTATATGTTTATAATATGCATCTGTATAGTGGCTAACAGAATAAAAAGTCCATCTTTATATTTTTATTGATGTGATACAGTATCACAATTTATTTTAAGAATTACTTTAATTTTATATATGATAGAATTATTCAACACTTGAAAAATGTTCAAAGGAATATTAAACAGTAACTCATGAATAAAAATTCCTGGTTTTCTAAGAGATGTTCCTGTAAAGTAGACCAGAAGGCTGAATAATACTTAAACTAGAAGATAGAATAAATCACTGAAGGTCTCTACTATCATCCTCATGGATTCCAAACCAAAATGTGTGGAAAGTGTTTTATGCTTGTGGAATGAATCACATCCACTAAATATTCAATTTGTGATTCAACCACTCAGAGTTGTAGGTGGATAAGTAGAACACCATAATACAGTTTTCTGTATGATATCAGTTTCTCCACAATGTTGTATCATGCAGAGGTTATTTGAAATGAACTGCCACCTTGTGAATGTTGTGGGAAATTTTATGCAAACATTAAATGAATAAGTACAAAACAAAATAAGTAATCATGATTACTTTATCACACCTGAGATTAACAGAAGACAAACATTGATGTGATGCTACATGTATTTTGATGCCATATACCCAATACTGAATTCAAATTCAGAATAGATGAGACATTCAATGTTGGTCAGTAAATGGATGTCTAACTAGTATTAGCTATACATGAAGTGATTATAAATGTCAATATAATGATTGAAAAAACATATGGTTATTATATGAAGAACTCTAAACTATTCATATTAGCACTGAGACTATAGTTTAACTCTATCAACACAAAATCACTTCATGCCTTCAATTTAATATAATCTCTATTATAAACAAAAGCAGTTCTTTTTTTATTTTTAATATCAACTATTGTAAGCATTACAATAGTTTAAACTTATAATAAATTAATACCATCTAAAGTAAAAGAGGACTATTTTTATTACGATTTAGTTTACCTTTAAGTAACAGTATTGACTAGCAAAACAAAAGATGGAGTTTAGCTTCCAGATTGAAAAAAAAAAAGGAGTTCCTAAAGCAAAAAATAAGTGCATACAGACAAAAATCACAATTTCTTATCTGATTTCATTTAAATTGATAAATAGTAATTATATAATATCATACAGTTCACAATCCTTATAGTGACCATAAAAACAGAAAATTCCAAATATTTGACCAATATAATTTTGGTTGAAAAGAAATAGATTTTTGTTCTAGATTTAAAGAAGAAAATGAACAGATAAAGTGATAAATTTTGAATACAAAAACTATTTGTCCTGTTATGAGCCATTTTTTTGCAAATTGTGCATATGATAATAAAGGGATCAAGTGTGTTTCAATTTTGTTTTTTATTGCTGTTTCAAGTAATTTAATATCAAGTGGACCCATCAATATTGCTCTTACATTTTACATTGTACAAAGTGAAGTTTATTTCTTTATGATTGGGACAATTGCTGTTGGATAAATATTCTGAATATAATATATCCATTTTGATAGAAAGTTAACTATGTCTTTAGGATAAGAAGTGAACTGTCTTAAGTGTTCAAAAACAATCTTAGGTATACCTGGTGTTTCTAGATGGCATGAATCTATCATCTCCAAACTTTGTATAAAATCTTGAGGTTTTAATATTTCTGGATCATCTGGTGTTCCAAAGAAGCTAAAAGGCAGTTTGAGTACTGACTCATTCTAAAGTATCTTAAAGTGTTTGTAGACTGCTGTTAGTATATTATCACTTGTGACAATCTCCTCTCCAGTTACTAAGGCTGAAGAAACCTCTGTTGTAAGTGGTTGGTCTTGTGCCCATAGAATATATTATTCCACCATCACTCCATTATACTTCACTATCCACAATTCAAGGGAGGTTTTAAATGGTGCTCCTAAAGCTATCTTTAACACTACAATATTTATTTTGGTCTCATTCTAACAGGAAAATCAAGAATTAACAGAATATTGAAGATTTAGTTGTAAAAATTATCCAGAGATAGCAAGAATTTTAAATTTACCAACTTCAGTCAAGCCTGAAACTCTTCTTTATCATCAGCAATTGGTAGTTTCTTATTCTTTCCGCACAAGAACACTTATAGTTGTTTTTTGTTGTTGTTTCAATTCCAATAATAAAAATGCATATTTCCTGTAATATTTTTACTTATTATTGATTTTGTACATAAAATATTGCTACAATATTTATTATTTTAAAAGAAATTATAATTAGAGTCAGATTCTAATTACTCTTAGAAAAAGCTTTTCATAGACACAAAAATCACATTGCAGTAGCAATTCATAATTGGCAAAAGATAATATATATATTTGTAAACTGGTACAGAATTATTTTTCTTTCGATTTCAATAATAAAAACTATATTTCCCATAATCTTTTTTATTTATTATTGATTTCTTTCACAATATATTGATATTTTAAAAGAAAAATGTAATTAGTTCCATGGTTTTATTTACTTTGAGAAGAAGACACTTTAAGATAAATAAATCAAGTTACAGTCATAATTTGTGATTGGCTGGAAAAAAAATGTGTAAAAACTCCTACAGAATTACTTTTGTCATTTTTTAAAAAATATTTTACATTTAAATAGAATTATTTTGAGTAATTTGAATAGAAAATTGTTACAGTTTAGAATATAATTTAGAATAAGTTTTTTTTTAATTGTAAATATTTATCAACATTATGAATGGAATGACCAATTACAATAAAGTGCACTTTTTATCAATCTGATTGGTAATGTAGTTTACTAATTTTTTCTAAATTTGTAGAACTGAATAAAAAAACATAAAAATAGTTTTTACTTCCCAAACATATACATCTAACAATTAATGTAAAACTTCTGGTTATAATAAAAGATAAATGCAAATTTGATGAATAAAAATTAGAAGTTTAACAAAGTCATTTAGAGGAGAAGAGTGAAATCGAAAAAGTTATTTAAAGGGTTGAAATATCAACAAAATAGTTAATAACATAGTTATGAAAAAGATAGTACAGTAATACATTGAGAGAAAACATTATAACTAACTGAGTTTACAAGCTGAGAGGATGGTTCTGGTGGATAATCTATGATGCTGCTATGTAATTGATTATGAAATCAAATTTATAACTTATTTTCTTATTATTATTAAATGTTTTTATTTAAGTTACATCTGTTTGTTTGTTTGTGACATTATTATTTAAGTAAAAATAAAATTTTAGATTTAAGATTTGATATATATATATATCATCATCAACCATTATCAATCCACTGCAGGATGAAGGTCTCTCCAAGTTTAATCCATCTTCTCCGATCTTTAGCTTCTCTTTTCCACAACACCCCTGCCCATTTTCTTATTTCATCCATCCATCTCACATGTGGTCTCTTTCTGGGTTTTTTACAATCTCTTGGAATCCAGTTTAAAATTTCAATTGTCCATCTATTATCATTTCTTCTAGCAATATGCCCAGCCCAACTCCATTTCAATCTTTTAATTTTTTCAATAAGGTCAGTAACACCTGTTTGTTGTCTTACCCATACATTGCGTTTTCGATCTCTTCTTGTTACTCCCAACATACATCTCTCCATACTCCTTTGAGTGGTCTGAAGTCTCTGTATTGTTCTTCTATTAAGTGTCCAAGTCTCAGATCCATAAGTAAGAACTGGTAAAACACATTTGTTAAAAACCATTCTTTTCAAACACATAGGCATATTTCCTTTTAGTATATATATATATATACACACACAATACAATTTGTTGAAATTTGGTAAATTTGATATAAATCAACAATGTGATTATAAATTATTTTAGGTAGCTTATTTAGTTCCTTAAATCCAAAGCAGTGAGCAGATGCAATTTGAAATATTTTGATATCGAGTTTAAAATAAGTTGTTAAAAAATAAGAGTTTCCAGTAGTGCCTAAAAGAGAGTGATATATATATTTTTGTCAGGTGGTTTATTTCAATTAAATTTTTTTATTGAAGTTACAATAAAATTTTAAAATCAAGGTTTAATATATTTATATTCAAAATAATTTGACCCAGTTTGTTATATTTTTTATAAATCACTAGTAATGCAATATGGCACTAAAATATAATAGGTAGCTTACTTAGTTTTCTAATGCAGAGTAGTGAGTGGATGCACCAAACTATTGTAAACAAGGTTGATGTAATACTTATGATTTTCTTTCCAATCTTAAAAGTAATTTAGCATCATTTAAAATTGAAATAAAAGCAAGTTTTTAATTACAATCTTAATGCTAAAAAGTAAATAATAATAGATATAAAAATATTTATAATGAATACTTTTATTTACTATGGAAACCAAAAATCAAGAAAATAATTGTTTCTTCAGATATAATTGGGATTTGTATATTTAACTTGAAATAAAAGCATGGGGATTCCAGGAAAAGTGGGGAATAAACTAATTTCTGGGCCCTCTGTGTTTTTATTTCAAGTTAAATATATAAAAAAACCAATTGTGATTAAAGAACCAATTAGTTTTTTTGATTTTTAATTTCCACAGTAAAAAAAATTTTTATATTTTTTATTTTAATTATATTTTTTTCAAATCACAGATTACTAAAATAATGTATGAATCTGTAGACATAGGGGGGCTACAACACCATGAATCTTTAATTCTCTATTGTCTAAGATGATTATATAGATAATAAAAATTGACACTTGATTTTAGTGCCAACATAAAATTATCTTAGACCATAGAGAAAAGTGGATATCCACCTTTTTCATTAATAAACATTTCTCTTACAAAAAAATTGAAGATTATTGGTACTGAACAGGTGTGGACTACTTTCCATGTATTTATATTTATAAACTAATTCAGCTTTGAGAAAATACCAGCTTTGTTATCTTTATATATAGTGTTAATAGCTCTTAACAAGCTTTTCCAAATATCCCTATCCTCAGACCAATTTCTAACTGTGGCTGTTGTCAGTGAGGTGCTAGGATATCCAGACATTAGATCTAAAAATACCAGCTAAAGACCAGTATTTATATAATAGTTCTATTAAATAAAAAATCTGAAACTTTCAGACATCTGTATGACTATAACTCCCTTAAATATATGTTATTTTTTTAAATTTATTATCAGCACATCTCTCATTTTAAATTCCATTATATTACAACTATCCACCACATAAGCATGCATATAAACTCAAAAATTATATTATATTCATTCAAAGAAAAAAAAGAATACTAAAATTGACATTGATAGAATGGAATTGTTGCTGATCCAAAGCCCAATGGCATTTGTATATATAATCACATGATGATGTACAAATAAATAAATATTTAATCAATGTAAATAAGTAAACAGGCAAAAAACTCTCCATACAGTAGTGCCACCTTGTGCTAACCAGAGTAATCAATGGATGCCAGAAGGCTTGGGCATAAAATTCCTATCTAGTGCCTACTCATCCAATATCCCCAGACTAGTTTCTGGTTGTGGCCTTCATCAGTGAGGAACCTTGGATCTGAGAGCACTGCACCTAGATCTTAGGATCTAATGCAACCCTCCAGCAGCCACCTTTTATCTCTATTTTGCTACAAAACTCTGAGAATGAAATTGAAAACACAATTTTTCAATCTAAGCTCAATAGCTTATATAGTCATATGGGTCTGAACTCAATTCAGCACCCATACATTTTGGTGACTTTGGCTCTTTAACAACCATAGCTACCATTATCCTATTAGGCAGAATTGTTAAACCACTAAACATCTCATGATCACCATCTCCTGCTAGCACATAACTGCTAATAGGATAATGGTGGCTATGGTTGTTAAAGAGTAAGTCATCAAAATGTATGGGTGCTGAGTTGAGTTCAGACCCATATGACTATATAAGCTATTGAGCTTAGATTGAAAATATTATTGTGTTTTCAATTTCATTCTCATAGTTTTGTAGTGAAGTAGAGATAAAAGGTGGCTGCTGGAGGTTGCATTAGATCCTAAGATCTAGGTGCAGTGCCCTCAGATCCAAGGCTCCTCACTGATGAAGGCCACAAGCCAGAAACTAGTCTGGTGATATTGGATGAGTAGGCACTAGATAGGGATTTTGTGCATAAGCCTTCTGGCATCTATTGATTACTCTGGTTAGCACAAGGTGGCACTACTGTATGGAGAGTTTTTTGCCTGTTTACTAACAGTTATGTGCTAGGATGAGATGGTGATCATGTGATGTTTAGTGGTTAACAATGTAAATAAGCTAAATATCTGTAAAAAAAATTGGATTCTTATTCAAGAATTTAAGCAATTATTTTTATCTTGAGTTAACTTCTTTAACAGAAATCTACACTCATAAATATATGATTTTTTTCCCAATTCTCTACAATTTGTGTATCCTTGCATCAAAGATTGATGTACGCAAACTAGCTCCACATGAGTCTTAATATCAACTGTTCATTTCCTACAGGGTTTTTCCTCTCTATTATGTCTTGTATAACACCAAAAGAGCACAGTTTTGGTATTCACTTGACATACATAGTGGGTCCTGAGAAAAAGCTGATTGGTTCTTTCATTCCAACTGCCTGAAGTCCTATCTCAGAATGTGGTATTATGTAGCAACATGGTCTAGCTATATCTTAATTCATGATAGAACAATGTGCTACCATTGAATTTTGTTTTAAATTGGACAAAGTTGAGGAACATTTTAAATGATTGAAACTATGCATGAATCACGTAAATTCATGTGTTGCGTGAATGTTTTCAAGTGGTTTGCAAGATTTCATAATGGATGGGAGAGCATTGATCTTTTTTATGACCTACATGATCCTGCATGCTAGCACATTAAAAAAATCATGGTAAATAGCTAAACTACATTGTTACATAATAATGTATTGATTCAAAGATAGTATTTCAGACATCTTGGTGAGAGAACCAGTCACTTTTTCACATAAATATATTGCATTTATGGCACATTAATTGGGCCTTCCTTTTTAGATTTTATTTTTCAATCATTTTTTTCCTCTCATATCGTTTTCGCATCCAATTAATTCTCAAGCACGTTTTTTAAATGCCAAATTTTTTTTCACTAAATGGTTTCTCATCTTTGTTGATGCTTTTCAAAAGTACTACATAATTTAGTGCAGTGGTAGATTTGTAGGCTCTGCAAGTTCAAGATCCACAAACCATGACTCTATCTCTGTTACTTAAGTGTCCAAACTTTAGACGAATTACCACGTAATAATGGTTTCTCATCTTTGTTGATGCTTTTCAAAAGTACTACGTAATTTAGTGCAGTGGTAGATTTGTAGGCTCTGCAGTTCAAGATCCACAAACCATGACTCTATCTCTGTTACTTAAGTGTCCAAACTTTAGACGAATTACCACGTAATAAGCCATTCAATTTTTGCTGTTTTTCATTAGCATTGTATATGGAATTGAATTTAATTTGAAATATTTAAATTATTTTGTAAATGTATATATAATTAACAGTATTTAAAATATTTTAAAAATAAAATTATTGTCTGGTGGAATTACTTTATTGATCTAATAAAAATCAATACAATATATACTTCAATGAATAAAATTTATACTTCATTTATTTTCTATTTCATAGATTTTGTGCAATATTTAGCAAAAGGATGCACAGAAGTTTTAGTAGCATCATAAGTTTAAATTCCGATGAGAGTCGGAAATTCTTATCCAAATCAATCTAGAAAAGAAGATTATAAAGGCACTATAAAATAGACTTCCTTTTTCTTTAAAATAAAATTTCTCTTAATCAAATGAAAAATAAAATCTGATTGCATTTATCTTTATGAAACATTTTTCTTTCAGGTAATTACGTATATATAACTCAGGAAACATAATCTTAGATAAATAATTTATCTAAAATATATGTAAACACACACTTAAACATATGTAATTAAAGCAATTGAGTAAATATTTAGCTAACAAAGCATTAATAACTATCATAATATTATTTTTTATTTTTATTTTAAGTAATACACTTTATTAAATCACAACATCATGGTAATTGTTATATCTTTTTTTTTACAATGTATTTATTAGATCCCCCCCCCTTCCGTATTTTTTTTTACTTCTGATTATATTAGCTTTAAAACAAATATTAATAATATTTAAATATTTGTTCATGCAATATAATATCTTTATTAAATTCTCTTCTCCAACAGATAGTTTTCACCATTTTACAGTCTTCCTCAGGCCTGTAAGTATATAATATAAATTGACCAATCAAAACTCTCAGACTGAAATATTTATATTGATATTGTGTTGTGTTGAATATGTAAGGTGTTTAAATATTATTACTATTTATATTAATTTACCTTATATTTATATGATTGGCTACTTATTTACACACTCATCTTTAATTTGATTGTTTGGATCTCAAGTTTTCATTAATAAAGTCATAAATCAGAAAATTTTCAGATAGGAATTTAAATTCATTACCATCTGCTAATCACCTAATCACTGATTACTCAAACTTATTATAGAGGGCGCTAAGAGTGGAAAACTCTTCTTGACTTGATATTAGGCAAGCTAAAGAATTTGTGATTTATTATATAAATAAATCTGCCTTTAAGTATCCCTATAGGACTAAGGCCTCTCCAACAGTTCCTTATAGAGGAAAGTCAAACAAAAGTGATTCATTATCAAACTAGCTGATAAACTGAAGATGAGACTTTGAAATGTGTTTTCATTTTAGCTAGATTGGCTATGGCCCAACTACCTGTAAGAAATTTCAATGATTAATTAAAATTTTAAACCAATTCCAAATTTACTTGTATAGAATAGATCATATGTCTGAAAAATAAATGCAATACCATTACTCCAAAAGGTCTATTTCATTATATATATATAAAGAGAATTTTAAAAGGTAGAACAGTCTTTAAATAGCCTACATTAAAAGAAAAAAACTCTTCAATATTATTATAATCATCAATAGCAAAGGAGAATACACACCAAGCTAATCAATTGCCTGTTTATATATATATTCTTATTCGATGTCTGTATTTCTAAAGTTTGTAATTAATATAATAATTAAAAAAGCAAGTCATATATAACATGACATTACTTTTATAAGCTTGTAGTTACAAAAATGCAATACAGAGAGCGTACCAATAGCTTGAAACCAGTTGGTCTGGAGATGAGAGTGTTCTGGATATTTTAAATATTTTCTCATAACGCACTTATTAATTAAGAGCCTGTTTGAGCTATTGGTACGCTCTCTGTATTGCATTCTTGTAATTAAATATTAATAAATATAGTAACATAAATATATATAATGTACAAGTTTAAAAAACTTTTATCCACCTAGAGGCACTTTCAACTAGTTTCGTAGTCTTTGTCAACTGTTGTGTTGGACTAAATTTACAGGTTCATTGCCAAACCAACAGACAAAATCATGACCTTACTCAACAATTAATATGCATAATTTATTAGTGATGAAAATATACACACATGTTAGTTAATAAAACATATAAATATGGTCTATACAATTTAATGCTGAGGTAGTCATGCTCAGTAATGGAACTCCAAGCCATATAAATAGCCTGCCTCATGAGTTCAAGTATGACTCTTCCAGATTTGCAGTACAGCTTGCCTTGAGTTGGCTCTAGTTCAGATTCTTTCAGCTGTGCAGGACAGCTTGCTCGAGTTGACAGTGGAGTGCAGTATCCAGTCCTCAGGCGGACCTGCCTCACTGCATGGGCTTCACAATAATGACTTGAGAAAATACCTTTGCTGATGGCAGAGGGTTTATTGAAGAACATGTTCAGTGGTTCAGGTTAATGGAAGTAATTGCTCTCTCTGCCTTGCCTCCAAAAAGGCTGACTATTTAATGACAGATCTACTTTACTAGAAACAGATTATGTGCATGAACCCCAATGAAGGATTTATTCTCATTGGATAGTGGCCGGATGCTAGTCAATCAGGCAAAGAATCTGGAATAATCCACTTCTAAAGGCAAGGTCACATATGACATTCCTACCTCTGGCTAAAATTAGCCCTGGAGGACATAGTCATCAAGATGCGCTGAACAACATAGTGTCTGCTTTGTTGGTGGCTTCCATTCATTGCTGTCCTTGACTTTTTCTTCACTTGATAAAGTAGTTCATGGATGTTTGCTGCTGCCTTGACTTTGATATTCATCTTTCCTTATTGATATACTTGTCCCAGTTTGGTTATTGCTTTTGTCAGCTTCTGTTGTGTGGTTGAATCTTAGCTGATTGAGATGATGATGATGTTGATGACCATCTTTTGTTTGCACAATGACAGTAAAGAGACTTCTTAGTTGAATCATCACTGCTGGTATCCATTTTGTGGACTCATAGTACATATAGGATAGAACTTGTGTATCTATTTGAAGTTTTGTTTTGTTTTTGTTTTCTTGTTCAAGTTTGGTATCAGGCTTCAGGTTGATGGGATAGTTCTTAAAGGTCTGCCAAATAACAGTTCTTCTGGAGTCTTCCCTGTTGATGTGCTCAGCATGGAGTGCTGCACTAGAGTGGTGGCAATTCTGGTGTTTCAGCTTCCTGTAACCATTTTTGTTATCAGCTTCTTAGTTTCTTTTACCAATCTCTCTGCCTGAGCATTACCTTCAGGGTGGATTGGAGGCCTGTTCATGAGTTTGATGTTGTTATTAGTGCAGAAGGCTTTGAATGCACCGACTGAAAAATCTGTGCCATTGTCAGTCACAAGTGGTTTAGGAAGACAATGTATGGCAAATAGCCTTCTCAGAGCTTCTATCATGGCTGTGGAGTGAAGAGATGGTACATCCAGAACCTCCAATCACTTGGAGAATGAATCCACCACTATCAACAGCAGTTTGCCTTTCCATGGATTAGCATGGTTCAAATGGAGTTGTGACCAGGACCTTCAGCTTTGGGCCACTGGACTCTTTTGCTTTTTTCTGGAATGTTCTGATTCATTTTGCACTGCCAGCAGTAATGGACTTTGACTTTGATGTCAGCATTTAAGATAGGCCACCACACATATGATCTTGCCAGCATCTTCATCTGGACTATCCCTGGGTTCCCATAAAGTGAGCACCTGGGAATGTCCAGCTGAAAAAATTACAACTCTGAATCCCCAGATAATGCAGCCATGTTCAGTTGAGAGATCCAAGTTACACATCCAGTAGGCTGACTGTAACTGAACTGGTTTTTTATTTGGCCAACCCTGTTGGACCCATTTTGTAGCTTGTGGAATCCTGGATCATTAATAATCCACCCGGCCATTGACTTGCTGTTCAGTGGTATGGTTGAGTCTAGATAAATCATGTTAATTGATTAGCATGATGATGTTGGATTGTTTGCAACTTCTGCATGCAGTCAGCTTAATGCATCTACGTGAATGATATGCCTTCCATCGATGTTTTGAAGGGTAAAGTCATAGCCTCAAAGGAAATTGAACCACTACAACATTCATGGAGAGGCATGCTGTGGAATTCCCTTATCAGATGCAAAGATTCCCATGAGGGATTTATGATCTGTTTGAAGTATAAATGGTCTACCATATAGGTATCATGGAACTTTTTGATGCCATGGATCAAAGCCAGGAACTCTCCATCTATTTGAGCATAGTTTTTCTCCACTCTAGAGAGGCACTTTGATGCAAAAGCAACAGGACCATTAGTCCTATGGTACAATGCTGCCCCCATTCCCACAGATGATGCATCACAAGTCAGCACTAACACCTTTAACAGGTTGAAATGTGCCAGCAATGCAGTATCTGATATTAAATTTGTTAGCATCCTAAATGCTTTGTCATGATTAGTGTCCCACTTCCAGAGTGCTTTTTTGTCTTAAAGACTGTATAGTTGTTCGGCAGCCTCTTTTTTATGGTATAGAAAACCTTCATAATAGTTTATCAGTTCAGTTGAAGTTCATTCTTATATTATGGTGTTTTGGCCTTCTTTATTGCCAACACCACCTTTTGAGTTGGGTAAATGCCACTGTCATTTATTTTATATCCCAGAAATTCAAGCTCTTTGGCTTAAAATATGCACTTATCCCAGTTTATTTTAATGCCAGAGGCTTTGAATTTATTTAGGAATTCATTGGTGGTCCTCCAGAGTTGTTCTGGAGTTTGGGCCACTAGCAAGACATCATTAAAGTATGTTAGTGCACTTCATATTCCAGCAATCAGTTGATCCATGGTAGAAAGACAGTTGTAGAGGCACTACAATTACGGATTTGAAAATAATGTTAAAGTTCCACCAATAGCAAAAATGTTAAATTAAAATGTTTTTTTATATCTTTCAAATAGAAGGAAGTTTGCATATATCATCTCGCTTATTGATATAATCTGGTCTTTTTAGTATCTCAATGGCTTCTCTGATTTTACACAAGTAGAGATTATCATATCTGAATATGGTTCTGGTACCAGAAAAATCAATTTTATTACCTGAATCTATAGTATAGAGTGAGGGTGCTGCTGATGATAAATGTTGCTTAACTGCATTAGCATGTTCATTTTTTCTAACATTGATGTGATGATTGCTCATACCTATGTAAGAAGCTTTACAATTATCACATGAGATTTCATAAACACCATGAAGAAGGGTTAAATCCTTAGGCTTGGTTATTATATTACTGATTTTTTAATTAGTAGAAAACTACATTTTTATATTGTAGCATTTTAATATACATCCAATACTGTCTGTAGTTCCTTTCACATATCAAACAGAAATCCTAATAGCCAATTTATTTTCTTTTTGTTTCATATTTTGACCATTTTGGGCTTGAAATAAGGCTTATTTAATAAATTTTATAATTATAACTATTTGCTAATAAAACACTATTAATATGATTTATTTCTTCTTTCAGATGTGACTTATCTGAAAGGTTAATTGCTCTATTTAAAAGAGTTTTGACTACAGAAACAATCTGAGTTGGATGATGATGAGAATGTAAATGTAAATATCTAACTGAGTGTGTATTCTTTCTGTAAATCTAAAATGATAGACTATTTGGTGTCCTGGTGACTAGTACATCAAAAAAGGGAAGTTTTCCATCAGACTCTGTTTCCATTGTAAATTTAATATGAGGAAGCATATTATTTAAATGTGTAAAAAAAAAAATCATCTATTTTTTTCATACTGCCATGTGACAAAAGTGTCATCTATGTATTTGAGACAAATAAGAGGTTTTTTAAAGATGATGATTCTAAAGCACGAGTTTCTATATTTTCCTGAGATAGGTGAGTCCATAAGAGTTCCAAAAATTTGTCTGTAATGCTATCCATTGTACATAAAATATGTGTTTAAGAAACAATGTTTAATTAAAGCAATAATATGGTTTGGCAAATTGCAGCATTGTGAAATTACATTTAAAGCTTCATCAATTGGAATATTCGTAAACAAAGACACAACATCAAAACTGACCAAAATATCATTAGCATTAATTTTTAAAATTTTTAAACCAGAAATAAAGATAAAAGAGTTTTTAATATATGATTTAATAATATAAAGACTGTGCTTTCTACTCATCAAAAAATCAGTAATATAATAACCAAGCCTGAGGTTTCAATCCCTCTTGAATCTCATGATGTTTATGAAATCTCAGGTGATAATCTTCTTACATAGGTATGATCAATCATCACATCAGTTTAGGAGAGTTGAACATGTTAATTTAGTTAAATAACACTTATACTCATCAGCACTCTCACTCCAAGGTAGAGATTTAGGTCATTTTTCTAGTACCAGGATCATATCCAGATATGATAATCTCTACCAGAGTAAAATCAAAAAAGCCATTGAGATACTAAAAAGACCATATTGTATCAAGTGAGATGATACATGCAAACTTCCTCCTATTTGGAAAGATTTTTTTAAAAAACATATTCTAATTTAACATTTTTGCTATTGATGGAACTTTAATATTATTTTCAAACCAGTGATTGCTGTGCCTCTACAACTATCTTTCTGCGATTTGCCACCCAGTAGATGATTTGTGTGATCAAGTCGAAACATTAGTATATTAATATTAAAAAAATTTTAATACAAATGAAACCATAAAGAATGTCTTTTATATATATATAATAAACAAACAAAAGAAATATTTGTTATATTGGCACTATATTTGTAACAATCATGAACACCGAAATGGAAATATAAACCAAGTGTGATTTTATCTTTTATAGACAAAGTTTAAACAATGTCATGTGAAACATCTGAAAAAAAGTTAGCATTGGTTTCAAAAGCTTGTAGGAAAAGACAAATGTAGCATCTGAAATTTAAAAAAGGAAAACATTGTTTGTGATTGATTACCTAAATAGATAATGAAATGGTCTATAACTCAGGAGGTTATACGATATTTGAACACTTGAAGTGACAGAGTTAAATTGAGAATCAGGGATATTAATGTTTCATTGTACTCAGTATTAATGGCTAACTGCTAGAACCATGTCTACTGATGAAAT
Organism: Epiperipatus broadwayi; assembly: GCA_028023455.1. Lineage (NCBI taxonomy): Eukaryota > Metazoa > Onychophora > Udeonychophora > Euonychophora > Peripatidae > Epiperipatus > Epiperipatus broadwayi. The sequence continues at coordinate 480,653 of JAQFVV010006652.1, forward strand.
TTGATGAACATTGTAAAGAACTGTAACAAATACTACAAAAGCATGATGAAAGAAATCATTGCATTAGTCAATACATATCTGAGCCATCAGTAAGTTTCAAAAGCATAATGATTATGAACAAAATATCATTTCAAAGCCACTATTTCTGATAAGAATGCATATAAATTTATGAATTCAAATTTATGATTTTTAATTATTTTAAATTGGGATAATTAAAACCATAGATACATATGGAACAATCATGTTTGTGAAGTATTTATATTCCCAAACATATCATATTTAATCAGTAGTAAAAATCATTTACATGTGATTAAAATTATCATTAATTAAAATCGTGTATAGTGAGTGTGTGGATGTGGTAGAATTTCTTTGTATACAAAAAAATAGCCTAAGTTATTACCTTTTTAAAAAAGAATTTGCAGAGTTTTCACACCACTTAGCTGAAGTATAGAGGGATGTATGTTAGGAATAATGAGAAGAGATTGATAATGGAATGTTTGAGAGAACAAAAATGTGTCATTGATGTCATTGAAAGATTTAAGAGACTAACGTAAAGCTTGTCTGGACCTATTGCTAGAAGTTAACTTTTAAATGGAATTTCAAGAGATTACAAAAGATCTAGAGAAATATCAGTGATGTGGGTGGATAAAGTATGGAAGGTTGCTGATATGAAGGGGAGAAGTAAAACTAGTGATAAGAGAAATTGGATTAAATTTGTAGTAGATCAATAATGGATGAAAATGATAATGAATATTATCATCATTCCTAATCAGAGGTAACAAAAATTGTTTCAAAAATGCAAATAAGAGATAAAATAAATAATATCAGTAGTAAAAGAGAACAATATCTCAAAACTGGAAGGTGGCAATGATCGATGATACTGCATCAATCAGCAAATTATCATTTTTCCTGTGAAACATTGTTAAAATTTGGACTTATATTTGGATTAAATAAAATAATAATATCAATACATCAGAAATAGAAACAGCATATTTGGGGATTTATGGTGAGTTTGAAGATCTGTACAACAAAATATTTTGCCACATAGTTTCTAAAAAATTTTGGAAAGTAAGCAAAGGGATTTGGTTAGATATTAAATACAGAATAATAAATATGACTAGTCAAAAAAGATATATGGTGTTAATAGGTTGGAAAGCTAAATCATGATTCAAGTAAGATCAGAAAGTGATCGCAAGGTACAGCAGAATAGTAACTGGAATTTCAGAATAATAAATATGACTAGTCAAAAAAGATATATGGTGTTAATAGGTTGGAAAGCTAAATCAGGATTCAAGTAAGATCAGAAAGTGATCGCAAGGTATAGCAGAATAGTAACTGGAATTTCTAAACTCATAATCATTATAAACAATAAAGATAACAAAAAGATTAATTTTAATAGGAAAAATGTTTGGGGTAAATGAAATAAATATAAAAAAAAGAAATTTTTTTACGATAAGTGTATAATCTTAGTTTTAATAGAAGTTGTAGAAAAAATGATAAAAAGATATGCCAGGATTATGAATCCTGCTTCAAGGTATAATCTACTTAACATATGCAAAATAATTATATCAATAATAAATATAAGTTTCAAATAGAGAAAGTGATCAAAATAACTCATTATGTAAAATTATATTATGATAGTTGTGCTATAGTGTTGAGTGAAGAATGCTTTGATAAAAACAACACGTGCAACAAAAAACTTGAAAACATCTAAATACTTTTTATATCTCATCTTAGCTTATTTAAAGTTCAAAGATAATCTTATTCCTCATTACTTAAATAATGCCAAATATATACCAAAAAAACTATAAAAATAGCATTAATATTTAGATACATGTAGAGTATATATAATTTAAGCTAGATGTATTTTGCACAACCAATACACATGACCACATACATATATCTTTTTTGCATGTATGTGGCCATGGGTATCAGTTGTATAAAATAAAGGGAATGACTAAAGGGAGTTTGAAAGTCTGGGTTCAAATCCCCTCTAATTAAAAATAGCATTAGTAAAAAAACTCTAGTCTTCTCTAAATTTAAAACAGTATAACTGATCATAAGCAATATTAAGGTAAATCATAAAAAAACTATAGATCAACAAAGAAGAAATGTAACACTTAGAATTTTCAGCCTATATTTGTAATTGATACTGAATCAAAATGATAACATTTATTAGTCAACTGTGATGTAATTATAAGATAATATGCAGTTGGCAATTTTTCAGAACAGTCATTATGAGTATTAATAATTTTTATAAGTCATTCCTTAGACACTTAATGATTAATATTTTTGTAGTCTAATTTTCACTACACTACTCTCAAGCAAGATAGGAAATCGTTTGCTTTTAACATCTTGTGGAAAATGTAATCATAAATATATGAACAAAGACATAGGAAAAAGATGCATGATTATCCAGAAGCACATTTGTGCTGAATCTGCACTCATCAGTTGGCCCAGATCACAATCTCTTTCACATATCTTTATCATTGTTCAGTAAATATAGATAGCCAATTAATTACTACAGTTTAATTGATAAGTATCATATTTAACACCTCACAGCGTTGACACAAGCCATTCAATTTTGAAGTATATTAATAATTTTTATTAGTCATTCATTAGGCTAGAGATTATCTACTTAATAAATAATATTTCTGCAATGTAAGTTTCACAATACTATCCTCATGCAAGGTTAGAACTGGTTTTTATCCACTTTTAACACCTTGTGGAAGTATATAATGAGTAAATTTTGTAGTTTTCTAGTTTAAAAATAAAACAACTAATTTAGATAAGCTTGTGAGAATAATTTTTTCAAACACTACTTGACAGTCCATGTGCTTAATTAAAGGTTTGTGGAAATTAATATAAAGCAAAGAATTCCTATAAGAATGATGTTAAATAATAAACTTGAAGTTAATATTACAGAGTTTAAAAAATGTTTCCATGAGAACTAATAAACATTTCTGCTAGCGTATAGATACCAATAGTGTTATATTTTGTTACTCTACTTCAGGAATTAGAGTGCTAAATATTAGCCATAAAACTTTGTATACCAAGAAAAATACCTCACAACAATTCCTCTTTTGTTAAATTGTAATCAATAAACCTTGAAGATTGGTGACTTAAAAGTTGTTTTCCATGACAATTCTTAAACTTATCTAGCTGACTATGCAAGTAAAATATATGTATCAGGAGATATTATTGGTTCAGGAAGCTGCATTGGAATTAAAAACAATGCTTGATCTAATAAACTAGAAATTCCTAATTTAAAATCTGTTTCAATAACTGAGTTATCCAAAAATATTTTTCAGCTGTGTGGCCAAAGAAATTTTATCCAAATTAGAAATTTAGAATGAAACTTCAAGAAAGTTATATTTTTTTTGTTTCCAAGCACCTGAATTGTTCAAATAATATTTTGCATCGTATAGTGAATTTAATAAGACCTTTTATCTTCACATCTCTATGCCATCTACTGTAAGTTTTAGTAACCAAATGCCTATCCATTGCTATCCTATTCAAAATTCCCAGACTAGTTTCAAGTTTACAGCTTCATCAGTAAGTTTTGAATTTTGGAACAGTGCACATAGATGCTCCAAGATTCAAAAGTCCACACTGATGAAAATCACAAGATTGAAACTAATTTGGATATTATTGCATAGGATGGTATTTAATAGGAATTTATTAAGCATTATCATCTCATATTTATTACTTGCTAAAGCCTGCAATAGGTGTCATGGAAGTGTAAAAAAAATATGCTGAAATAGCAATGAGTAAGCTAAAATTGTGTAATAAAGTCATGTGATATTTTATTGAAATTTAATAAGAAAAAAGTGCTGGAGGTGATTCATTTTACCTTAATTAAATATCTATAAAATGTTCTACTATAGGAATTCTGTAAGGTTTAATGCAGTGATAGAGTAGCATAATTTGGAGCTTAAGATCCTCAATGTATATGTAAACAAAGGAAGTAAAGCACCCACCTCCGGCTATAACTTAAAAGCATTCTAAATGTTGAACAAAAGAGTCAAGAATAGAATGAACCCAATTACTTTTTTTTTCATATGTCATAGCATTGGCCAGGACCCCACAACCATCTGCAACCAACTACTTGCTTGCAAGGCTGCTGTGATGAACTCTCGGCTAACAACGCTTGACTGAATCCACCTACTTTTGGTAGCTATGATGTTTATAAGCATACCTCTGTCAAAGTTGTTGGTTATTCAGAGTGAAATTAATTTATCAGCCAGATGGAATATGGCACTTAAGGGTTATTAAACTCATTATAAACCAACAATGTTGACAGAGATATGCTTATAAACATCAGAGATACCAAGAATTGGTGGATTCATTCTATTCTTGACTCCTTTGTTCAATATTTAGTCCTTTTAAGTCATAGTCTGGAGTCGGTGATTTACTTCTTTTGTTTATGTATACATTGAGCTATGTTTAATTTAAGGTTTCCATATTAAATCTTGTTTAATTATTATAATCAAGGTGTTAAAAGTGAGATGCTGTCTCCAGCCTTGTATTATTAATTATGAGTTTAATAACTCTTAAATGCCATATTCCATCTGGCTGAAAAATTAATTTCACTCAGAATTACCAACAATGTTGACGGAAGTATGCTTATAAACATCAGAGCTATCAAGAATATGGGGATTCATTCTATACTTGGCTCCTTTGTTCAACATTTAGAGTCATTTTAAGTCATGGCCTGAGATGAATAATTTCTTTGTTTGTATATAGCTTAAGATTCATGTATCTTGCCTAGTTCAGACACAATTCCTAAGCGTACACTGGTCTTAGAGTTGCAATGTAGGGGAGATAGGCCTTTTCACACCCACAATAAATGTAATGTCATGATGACTTCAAAAGAAATAAATCCTGTGAGTATACATGTTGAAATGTGTTTTTATCTTTATCAACATGACCTTTTTTTTGTAATGCTTTGAAATTTTCAGTTATTGTCCAGATTTCTTTCTGCCATACTGTTCTGCCAGGATAAAAACCTAACAAAATTATCATAATTAATATGTATTTTTTTTGTATGGTTTTTCTTTTTTTTTTGTTTTAATTTATTTATATTAAAAAAAACCATTTATTACCATTTTTGTTGAAAATCCCAGCATACTCTGCAATACTGTGCTACATTTTTGGAGGGAAAATTTTTAGTAGAGATCTCCATTTTCTGTGGTAATATTACATGTAAACTCTTTTTTTTCAAGGCGATAATTCCTGTTATATATTATACAGTAAGTATTGTATGAGTATAATTAATGTGTTTTTATAAATATGATTTAAAAATCATTTATTGTTTGTTAAGTAACAATTTTTTTGTGTAATGGCATCATTTTATTAAGATCCCAAATGACTTTTTTTTTGCTGTCAAATGTCATTCTAAAAAGTTGTTATTGTCCAATTCATACATATTTGAATGTCTTGTTATTTAAAAACCAAAATCATTTGCTATTTGTTTAGTGCATATTCAAACTAATAATTTTTTTGTGTAATGCCGCTATTTCATTAAGATCACAAATCGTTAGTGTCCAAGTCATACATAATTGAATGTTTTGTTAAAAATCATACATTTCTTATTGAAAATGATAAATATGTTTATTATATCTTATTTTGTTTTACTTTTAGTTATTTTTAGTCCGGCAATACAAAGCATGTATTAGACCTACTGTGCCCTTTTCACATTCGTATCAACCTCCCCCCCCCCCAAAAAAAAAAAAAAATTGTAAATCTTGCCAAAATATCATGTACAAGATCCATGTACATGGGTTTTTTTGCAAAAAAGTCATGAACAAGATCTGTATACACATTATTTTGGTCAGATCCCAATATTACAAAGTTACCAGCAGATTGATATGAATGTGAACAGGTACAGTAGATCTAATACATGCTCCATGTTGCAGATTTTTTATTTTATTAAATTGGAGAAACTGAATGTAATATATATAACTAATTATGTATTCACCTAGAAACAATGTTTTATTTATAATAATCATAAAAGTGTTTTATTTGTAATAGTCATAAAAGAATCACCCTGGCACACCCACTGTATGAATTTATAAAGCTGAGGAAGTGAGAATATTCATCAGCTTTATAAATTCATACAGCATGTGAACATAATATATAGATAAGTCATAATATAAGATCTTTTTAAACGATTTATATTTATTTTTCATCATCATCTGAAATCATAAAATCATCAAATCTTTATAGTTTTGTCCATCCTTTGTTAAAAAGATTGAATAAATATGAATTAATTTTCCACACTCTTTAGCATCACCTATTCATATTCTGCATCATCTTCTATTTTTGTTTGTGCTTTGTATAATATAACAAAATAGTATTTATTAATTCCAAATTTTCACTCATTTTCCAAATATAACTGAACATTTTTTTGTACAGTTTCTCATTGTCATAGATAATTTTAAGGGGTCTTTAGAATGCCTCATGAAACTATGATAATTTATGAACCCACTGATGTTACAGCATATAGTTAAAAAAGATGATGTGGGATTGAATCAAACAAAATATTCAAGAATATTATAAAAATAAAATTATTAGTTGCCCAGAAATTCATGTTATTTTTGAATACTTATGAGACAGATTGAGATTTTACCTAAATTTTTTTAGTTCATAATATATCATTGTAACAAACCAGATATGATGAAATAAATAATGGTTAGTTTCTTGAGAGGTCATGTGACATTCGAGCTTCAAAAGTATCGTACTGAGCATTAATTTAGAAATGTTCACCTTTCAAGTACAACTCTCTATAATTCCTCTAAATGTAAAGTAATTTTATTTAAACTATAGAATAACTGAAAATACAGGCTTATTATATACCTGTATCAATATAAGTAATATCTAGGGTATATGACCCACCACTTATTGCATATATGTATAGAAATGATAATCTGGACCAATTGATGATTGCTGATTCAGCATGAAATATGTATATTGGTGATTGTTTATCTTTTTGGCATATATGTGTTCAAGTATATCAGTGATATAAGATAGAATGGTGGTCATGTCAAAGTCTATGTTCATATACCCTATATATTAAACTATAGAATAAAGTCTTTCTCAAAGACTAAATATTTTGGGTTTTTTATGTGTGTGCAATGTTGACAAGATGGAAGTTATAAGCTTTTTTTATTATATACTGAAATGATATGAAAAATTTGACTTATCCTTTGACGTACTATCAAACATAATTCGTTAGAAGAAAATGTTATTGTGTGATGCTGTTCACAATTAAAGATTTGAGTCTAATGGAAGATTTTCAATTTAAAGAGAATGAACACTTGATTTTAAATTAAATTAAGCAGCAGCATACTATTTTGTGTGACAAAACAGCCTTTTAAACCAAACGAACACACAAATAATGTTATATTTAATGCTTGAAAGCTGTTGAAATAACGATTATTGTAAAATTAAAGTTACTTGTACATTATTTTTTTAAATCTATCAAAAAATTATTTTATATGTTCCAATTTAAATTTCAAACAAATTAATAGATTGTAAGAAATCTGATGTTACCAATGTGATACCAAGAATTATGAATAAAGAATAAACAAATGCAAGTAGAGCAAGAGATAATATACTGGATTGAATACAAACTAGTATAAAGAATTTGATGTAGAGTTGAATGACAGTTAGTTCAAAGAGTGTAATATATTAGAATATGATATATTAAGTGATAACTGGTGTCAAGAGTATAATATATTGAACTGAGTGACAGACAGCTGGTGTAAAGAGTATAACATATTGAATAAAGTAAGAACTAATGTGAGGAATTTAATGTATTGAATTGAGTAAAACTGATATGATGAGTACATTTATTCTCATTAGCATATTTTTAATGACAGAGAACTATTAGCAAACTTTGAAAAATACGTTTTCTGCAGAAAATCTAATCAGAAAAAAATCATTAAGAGTTTTAGCAAGTCCTTCAATTCTTTCATTGCAAGTATAGATTTGACTATCAATAATTTATATGGTTTATAGTTTTTGTTTGATCATAACTATTATAGTTCAAAGATTATTAAATTTCATTTATGAATCTGTTATCAAAACTTCAGTAATGTTTAGAATGATCAAAATGTAACTGACCTTACTGTTGGATTCAACATCAAGCAAATTTTTTTACATCATAATTGATTATCACGAAAGTTGATTTTTATATAAGATATATTCTGACTTTGTCTAAAGGTTTTGATGATAGTATATTATTGGATGTGATATATTGGACTATTTCCATCATCTATGAGTGAATATTGAATGTATAGAAAATTTTTAACTTTATTTAAACTTTCCAAATACAAACAACTTGTTTGTAATAATAGATATAATAAACACCTCCATACTTCCCCATTCTTTTTAAATTCATATAATTAAAGATATAATAAAAGACAAATGACCCCCAAGATGCATTTCGTGCTGAACCAGCACTCATCAGTTGGCCCAGGTCACTATCTCTCATATATATCTTTATTATGTGCAAAGTATTTATCTAGAGTAAATTGTTACGTTTTCATTTACCATTGTCAAACTTCCTCGTGACCTGGGCCAACTGATGAGTGCTGGTTCAGCACGAAATGCATTTTGGGAGTCATTTGTCTTTTATTATATTTTTATTTATATGAATTTAAAAAAGAATGGGGAAGTATGGAGGTGTTTATTATATTTATAAAGATATTACATACGGGACAGAGAAAGGTGAATAACTCCGTGTGTGTAAATTTAAAAAAAAAAAATTTTAAAAAAAATCAGATATATTAATCTTTAACTGAGGTTTAAAGTTTATATCTGTGCTAGAGATAATCTCTAATTTCGAAAATGATTAGTAATAATCATTAGTATATTTATCTAAAATGGATGGCGTCAAAGTTGGGAGTGGAGGAAGTTTGACAATGGTAAATGAAAACATAATAATTTGTAATAATACACAAATAACTACTCGAAACGTTGTGTAATTACTAACCTTGCCTATTTGTGTATTATTGCTAACAAGTTGTTTGTATTTGGAAGTTTAAATAAAGTTTTAAATTTTCTATACATTCAACATTCACTCATAGATGATGGAAGTAGTCCAACATATCACACCTAACTTAGTAATAAATGTGCTTTAGGTAATAGCTTTGTATACACTTTTCTGTTATCTTGAGAAGAAATTTGTGAAAGAGTTACAAGTCATTGCAAGCATATAGATTTCAATTATGTATACTATTTAGTAGATTAAAAAAACATTTAAGCAGCAATTTCAATTTATAAAATTTAAAAGATAATTTTTAAGGATTGGCAAAGGTGAGGTTCTAATTTTAAAAAAATAAGAAACAAAGTGATTTTTTAAATTTATATTTTAGTATTTGTTATCTTTTCTTCTTTTTTTTTTAACTTTTGTTTTTATATTTTTTTTTTTCTGACATTAAATATATTCATAATAATCAATCAAAAAGAATTTATATTCTACTTAAATTTTATGGAGTATTAAAAAGGATAATGTTATATGAATATATATAAAAACAAATTGTTTCTGAGTCTAAGATTTATTCTAGATGAAATTTTATTTAAATTTTATGAAATATTAAAATAGGATTATAATATATGACTTTATTTACACATATCTATAAAACGTTCACCAAATAAACCCAATATATAAAAATATTTATAAGTTCATTAAACACACTTCTTTATATAAATGTAGAATGTATATTAGAGTATAAATATTTTACACATTCACCATAATTTAATTCGGCAATAATTTAATATAAATACAAAAACTAATGACATGTCAAAATATATTTATTACTAAACCATTTAATCAAAAGAATAGAAATATACATATATACATAGCTTTGTTCAAACTAAACATACAAAAAAAAAAAAAAAACTAATAATTATTTTAATTTCAAAAGATTGTGCCATTTATAAAAGCCACACACTTTAATTTATTACATTGAAGCAGTGTTTATTTTTTGACAATACTTATAAATAAAAATATTTTAAAAGAATAATATGAATACAGAATACTGGAGCTCAACAAGGTCACATATTCCAATAGAACAAAAGATAAATTCTCAATATATATATATAATTCATACAAGATTTCCATATATCTTTAACTTTGTATAAATTCTGAGCTTTAGCAGAATGATTGTTTCCTGTTGGCTATCCTTAACGCTGGATTTATTGGGTCTTATTTGCTGGTCATAATCTGTTTCAGTTTCCATAATAGTTTTAGGCAATACTTATGATTTTGGCAAATTCTTTCTATATTAACATCATAGTTTAATGGCCAATGGCAAGTATACTCAAGCACTCATACATTTGGTATATATAGGTGGTAAGTTGAGTTGAATTTCACTTGAAAATAGCTATTTGTTAATAGATGAAAAGTTTAGTTTTTAATTATTATTATTATTATTATTATTATTATTATTATTATTATTATTATTATTATTATTATTATTATTATTATTATTATTATTATTATTATTATTATTATTATTATTATTATTATTATTATTATTATTATTATTATTATTATTATTATTATTATTATTATTATTATTATTATTATTATTATTATTATTATTATTATTATTATTATTATTATTATTATTATTATTATTATTATTATTATTATTATCTTTCAAAAGGACTTTATTGAATATAACAAGAAAGGGTTACATTTATAACTATTTTACCACATGCAGATGAATTGAAGTCAGTATAAATAAGTTGAAAATTGTAATTGGGGGGGGGGAGGTAACAAAGACAAAGGATATGCATGTGGTTTACAAATTTGAGTTTACATTATTTTCTTTAAAATATATACATCCAATTAGTTTTGTGCACTTGTAAAGTTCTTAGTTCTGTTTTTTATTAGTCTTTTTTTCTCTCTACGCTCTTCCGATCTGTTGTAATATTGACCAAGTGGCTGTGTACATCTTTTGGGATACAATTTTTTCATCCCTTAAGCGGAGCTGTTCCATTTTGTTCCAGAATGTGTTTGGATGTCTTCTTGGATTATTGTTGTACATGAAGGAGCATCTTGTACACCATAGTGAAAACAATATAAAAGTACTTGTCGAATATGTGGGTAGCTACCCTTAATAAATGATTGTAAAAGAATTTGAATGTCACAATTTCTTTGTTTGTACAATGATGGTATGGATGAGCGAATATTATCAAATACTGGGCAGGTAAAAAGAAAATGTTCTTGTGTCTCAGTTTCTCTATGACATAACCAGCATATGTCTTCTGTATTTACGTAATGCCTTCTGTATCTACAAAAGTGTAATGTTGGCAATGCTTCAAGATTTAATTTGAGTAGAAAATCATAATATTTGGGTTCTAATGACCAGAATTTAAATTTTCAGGTTAGTTGTCTATTATTAATGTTTAAAATTGGTTTTTTATCATTTAGGGGAGAGCAAATTATCTGGTATACATCCCAATATTTAAATTTATCTTGAGGTGGTGAAAAAATAATGTTTGGAATGTTAAGAATTAGTGTAAGCAAGGTTTTCCAATATCCATTGTTTGGTGGTGGTTTATCTGTTGGGGTAATCTTGAAGAACACTTTCATGTATGGAAATAAATTAGTACATGCAGAAATGAGATTTAATGTCTTTTGAATGTTTAAATATGTATTGAATGTAGTCCTAAACCATTTTGTATTAGAGGAGCTTGAATACGTTTTAGTGAAACCGAAACAATCTTTTTTCCCACAGCAACTTTCTACATAACGAGTTTATTTTACTAGTAAAAGATTTAGTGTATAGTATTATTGGAGAATAGTATGTGATTCGAGTCATAATTAATAGATTAAACAGGGACACTTTTGAATACAGTGAAAGGTAAGATTTTGATAGTGAATCAATTATATTTTCTATTTTATTTTTAATTTTGTCTTGTATTTGTCGACGCATTTCTAGATTGCTCAAATAGAAGGAGAATCCCACAAAAGAGCTGGGTTTTCCTTTAAAATGTTGTGTGTGAAATTGTCCCATACATATTGACCATGCAGAAGATTTATCCATGTTAAACTCCAGCTTGTATTTATTAGTGTATGAATTAAGAATTTTCAATAGAGTTGGGATCTGTTTTTTAGAAGTTAAAAAAATCGAGACATCATCCATGTAGGCAATACAGGAGATGTTTGCTTTTAGACCAGGTATGTATATGCCTGATAATTCTTTTTCTATCATATTCAGTAAGGGATTGATATAGAAAGTAAAAAAAGAGCACTTAGTGGTGAACCTTGTGGAATTGAACAGTAAGGTACAAAAGAGGGGAAATTCTTACCATTAAGTGTAATATGTATTTCTCGACTTAATAGAAGATTGGTTACTAAATATATTAAGGATCTTGGTATTGTTGTGTCTGCTAATGCTTCAACAAGGAGTTCAATTGGAATCATATCAAATGCTGATTTTATATCCAGTTGGATTACAACTGGACTATATTTTTTATTATTTCTGACAGAATCAATAACTGTTTTGAATAGAAAGGCTGCTTGCATTGTAGATGAGCCTTTCTTAGCAAACTGCATTTTAGATAGTATAGGTATGATATAGGGTTCTATTTTGATCTAATGATTGACTCCAGCAGTTTGATACCCAGAGGGCTCATTGATATGGGCCTTAGATTGTTTAGTGTGGTTATTTTTTCATGTGTTTTGATAAATGGTACTAGTAAAATAGGGTATAATCCATGTATATGATGGATCGATCTGTTAGAAAGTTTGCTAGATTACACAGATACTGAGCAGTAAAATTTTCTAAATGCTTGAATACAAAGCAAGGTATACCATGCATTCCTGGGTGACTGGAGTTTGGGGTTGATGCTAATTTTTGTATAAAGTCTTTGGGAGTAAATACTATATTTTCTTCTGGCTCACCGAGAAAAAATGGCGCAGGGCTGAATTTTTTCTTCTCTTGAAGTTTGGATTTGAAATGTGTGTAGAGGGGTAGCAACATGTTGTAAACAGAAATTTTATCTTCTTGTATTTTAATTGCTGTCGGTATGCGAGTTGATGGCTTTTGTCCCAGTGCCCAGCGAATATAGTGTCTGGACCATGTGTGTGTCTATGTCAAAAGAGTTTTCTTTTTTAATTGCCAGTATTCTTTAAGTTCTTCAGAGACTGATTTATAAAGTTTCTTCAGGGCAATCACATTTGAATGGCCTTGTTTATTTGTAGTACTGTTTGTGATTCTTTTGTGTGTTTCATCTACAAGAGCTAGAAGCCTTGAAGGGGCTGGGTAGCCCTTGTTATGACATCAATTGTATATGAAATAATGTTAACAAAGGCAATCCATGTTTGCACTGGATCCATTTCAATGTCTCGAAGTTTGAAGAGATATATATATATATTTTCTGAGAATAAATATTCTGGGGTTCGACATGGAAGAAGCACTCTAATTGTGTTTCCAATAGATGTTATTGATCTGTATATAAAATCATTCTTTAGTGAAACAATAATTGCAGAATGGTCTGATAATGATGAGTTTTTATTGTTAGGCTGATCATGTGATGTAACACTGGTGAGTAGAAGACCAGGTCAATTAATGATGAAAACCTGCCATTATTAAATGTTACTGAATTCTGTGGGAGATAGCCTTCTCCACTCATGAGTGGTATGGCTAGTAAGTGCAACCATTTTGTGACAAACTCATTGTATGACATGTTGAAATCACCAAGTAAAATTAATGGATGTGATGAGGATGCTATTTTGGAATTTATAATTTGAATGACTTTATTAATTACTGTGTGATTTGGAGGTAAATAAACAAATGCTACATTCAATGTAACTGTTTTATCATATAGTGTTATAATTAATATGTGTGCATCTATATATATTATTTTGAATGAATAGAAGGGGCAGGTTTTCATTACTACTACTCCTGTTCCTGCTGAGGGTGAAAATGATGCTTGGGAGAATGCTGAGTATCCTTGATTATTAAGATAGTTAGATGGATTAATCTGAGATTTATTATAAATTTTTGTTTCGAGTAACCCTAGCAAATGAGGTTGTATAATTTCAAGCCATTTTATTAATTGATAGTTTTTTCCCGGTGAGTTTAATCCACGGATGTTTAATGACGCTATTTTTATATTCATTATAGTTTCACTCAATAAAAACAGAACACACCTGATGTAGTAATTAGATTATAATTTTATATAGTTTAGATAACTTGCACAAATTATGACAAAGAATTTTTATGTCTGGAGGTTCTACTTCCTCCCTCCTGTGATAATTTTTGCACATTTGCTTTTTTATTGGTGCTAAGGTCTTCATCTGAAGTGTATTCAAACTCGGTATCCGTTGAACTCATATTTGCTTTTATTATTTTTTTTTGATCTAATGTCTGGGGCATATCATCTTCACTAAGATCAATAGGCACTGCTGCATTTTTTCTACGTTTGCTTCACGGTCTGCCTGGTTTTCGGTTGGCAGTGTCATTTATTTTCAGGTCTGTAGGTGGCAAGCAAGGCACTAGATAGTCTATAATATCTTGCGAAGTTTTGTTAAGGGGTGTTTTTGATTGTTTGTGATTTTGGCAATCACTTTTTAATAATTCTTGTTGAGATGGGCTATTTTCTTGTAACACTGGTTTATCCTCGTCATTCCGTGATTGATTTTCGGGTAAAATTGATTCACTTTCGTCATTTACTGATTGCTCTCTGGTGATGTATAGATCGTCTATTACATCGTCATTAATTGGATTATTTTGATAGCAAATTGTAGTTGATTCACTTATCGGTTGAGGAGTGAAATCTGTGTTATTTACTGGCGCATTTCCACATTGATGACTTGAGGTTGCTCTCATATCACAGTGTTTACATTTAAGTTTTGGGCATGCATTTATAATATGCCCTCGTTGTTTGCAGTGAAAACATTGCGGTTTAAGTCCATGAATTATTAAGAGTAGCGTCGCTTCGTGATCGGTTATAAGAGTGGGAATATCATTTGGATTTACGTTTTGATTTAATTTAACTTTAAAATGATAACTGTTTCCATAGATCGGTATCGGAGTTCCTTTTAAATATATAGGTTGAAAGGCAACAACAACTCCGAACGGTTGCATTAATTTATTGAGGTCATTTATTGTATAGTTAAAGTACGTATTTTTGATTGTGCCGGTAATAAAATTTTCTCTATATTGGTTAACTTTTACTAAAGCATATTTCCCTAACGTTTTAATTGTTTTATCAAATTTGTTTTTTTGTTCTTCGCTATAGAATTCAATAGCAAGATAGCGAGAATTTGGATGATCTGCTATGCGCAATATAGAATCCCATAAATTATTTGAGCTTAATTCTTCGTATAGCAAATCCTTAGGAAATCTATACAGCGAACAATTTATATCTGTAATTGCAAGGATAACAGACCGGTCAGTAAAGAAACGTTTAAACGACACAAACAGGTCACGTGGGATGGTCGTATTAAAGCGTTCAGAAATTTTTAATAGACTCTCATTAGTCCAGATCTCTTCTTCTATTAAGTTAACTGGTAATGGGTCAGATTCTGAAATCACATCTAGTTTCATTAGATCATTTATTGTTGAACGACGAAATCTTGAAATTGGAGCTTGATTTTTTCCCACGTTCTGAGGAAAATCTCCTTTTTTAGTGGATGCTTTGATTGCGTCAGCATAAGAAATGCTTGCTGCGTTCAAAGAGATCGCCATAATGAAGTAAAAAAAAAATCGCTTGCACACAAATTCCTCGTCGGAGGAGTTTTCTTAAGTTGAAAAAACTATATATACTGAATATTGGGTTGCTTAGAGACAATACGGTTTATTTTAAATAAAATTTTTTTAGTTTTATTATTACTAGAAATATATAATATATCCTACCGATATCTACGATCATCAAACCAGCTGGCGCATGCGCACTCCCTTATTATTATTATTATTATTATTATTATTATTATTATTATTATTATTATTATTATTATTATTATTATTATTATTATTATTATTATTATTATTATTATTATTATTATTATTATTATTATTATTATTATTATTATTATTATTATTATTATTATTATTATTATTATTATTATTATATATGTTGAGTCAACTCAGTCCTCATGCTTAAGCAAAACAATAGAATGTCAACAATCTATTGTGAAGGCAACATTGCAATTACAGAATACTGATATTCTATTGATTTGTTTAAGCATAAGAGCTGTAAGGATGTACTTTACATATAATAACCAGTTAGCTGTTAGCACATGTTTTATTATATATATTGAATTAAATATTTTCTATGATTGTCATTTTAATAAAAAACATAAATAAGATTTTATCCATGTAAACAAAGATAACCTTTGTTTTTGATATTGACAGGAAACTATCAATTACTACTAATTGACAATTTCCCTGAAGCTAAATAACTTTTCTCCATTATCTATGATATCTTATTTATTGGCATTTATTATTGAAGTAAATTCTGGAATACACTCTATAATATTCAATATACCATTATAAAAAAACAATGATATTTATAGTCAGATTACAGCAGTATATGCCATCATGAGTAGCACATTGAGCACCATCTGTAAGAGTACAGAATGATAAAGGGTCACAATGGTTACATACTCCCACAATTGGGTCAACATTTGTAATAGTACAAAAAATGGGATGGTGGAATGAACATCATCCCCATAAAATTACTAATCACAAAAATATAAAAGAAATGAGCATGAGAGATCAGCAAAGAATAAACTCACTATAAGTTCTCCCAGTATTAAACAAAAATAGAAATAAAATAAGTCATCATTATGAACAATAAACAACAAAAATCAAAACAACTTTATGACTGGATTTGAAAGGGGTCCACTATAGACAGGCTAATCATCAAGCCATTGCCAAACTTTGGGCAGATATACAACATAATTATCTGGATGCACATACTTAAGTGTCAATCCAGAAAAATATTAAAAAAGTCAAATAATGCTCAGCTACTGAAGCATGTTGATCATAACCAATGTTCTAACCATATATTAATCTTAATGTACTGCCAACTATAAACTTAATTTTTAATTTAAAAAAATTAAAATAAAATGTATTGTATGGATTTTAAAGGATAAATCTTTGTTCCATCCAGGGTTATCATCTGGAATCAAAACACCAACCTAAACTACTAATTCATATAACTGTTATGCTCTAATCTAGCTCAAGAAACAAGAACTCTTTAAATTAACATTATAAGCAAGAAATAAATAAATATAATAGCTTATTCTAAATCAGTGTGCTCTGAGGCCAACAGTTGTAAAAGAAAGATCAAGGAGGTGTATTTTATTATCAATGATAACAATGCGATCAATAGACATGACACATGTTTTGCGATTTCAAGAAAATGGACAAATTAATTTACATACGCATTTGCATACATTATTATTTAGTAATATTACAACAATGGTTTATAATCTATTTTTGCCATGAATATGAGGGAAAAACCTCGAAAGTACTAGGCCTAGATTAATTTAATTTAATTGTTTTTGTTACTACTGACAGCTTCTTCTTCAGCGTGTTAAAGTGCTTATATATACTATTTATATTATTTGACAAATTTAATGGTTGAGAATTTCCTCATTATCATTTTGAGATTTAAATTATTTAGTTAATTGAAGATCCATTCTCACTGTTTATTTTTAATATAGCAATGTAGCCATAATAGCACTCCTGTCTAATATGGGATGAAATTGAGTTGAACCCCTTTCTAAAATTAAGGTTAGTCACATTCAGTTATGCAATTAATATTTACACAGATAAGATGGGAATCAATTCATAAAACAAGTTTGATTATTTGGTTAAAAGTAACTATCTCTTTTCTTGACATATTTTTATTACTGGAGATAGGGAGATTATTGGTAAACATTTCATGCCTGCTTCCAGCACCATGATGGGCAGAAAACTTCATCATAGAACATAAGTTTGGAATGTAGCATGAGCACCATAATATCTATCTCAGTTTAAGCAAACACAAACTTATTTACCAGAGAGCACATTGAAAAAACAAAGGAATGTTTGGCCAAGTGTAATATCTTGCTCATTTTAAGTCTTATAGGTTCCAGATCCAGGATACAGTTTTGTGCCTGGTAGACAAAACAGTAATTCTTCTGGTATAATGCCCTGCTCCTCTAAAGGTCTTATTTGAACAGAGTTTAAACCTTAGGTAGATGCAGTGCTGAGATAAAAATTTTGGAACATCATAAACATACTACATTCCTACATCTAGAACAACACCACATATTCTTTCATCAGCACTGAAAGCAAAGCTATCATATTTCATAGTATTTATCTCCAGTCTTTGCAAAATATATTTTTCTCTATTAAGTTTCCATTTTATTATTTTTATTTTTATTGGTTTTTGGATCAGAAGCACAATTGCACCCTGATTTGGGGAACTGAGGAACATTATTGGATCTCTTATAATAAGTCTCTTTGTTGAGAGATGATATACTTCAGTTTGTCTAATTATCTGTGTTCTAGTAGGTATGGAGCACCATATTCCTTATAAGCATTTTCTGGATGAAAGTTTGATCCACTTCCAGATCATCTAATTATAATATGGGTTTTGATAGAATCATTGAAGCTACCAATGATCTTCTTCACTTTTTCTTCTTCCATTGTGGCACTTCATCTTTTCTGTTCTGGTACCATGGTAGTGGCTTGATTTTTTCATTTCCCATATTGGATAGCATTCATATGTTGACCATTGTTTCTTCTGTATGCTGCTTTAATTGAAGGTTTAAATCCCCTTCTTTTTCAGCATATGAAGTTTACTGCTGTCAAATGCATTTAACAGTTCAGTATTCTGCTCAATTGTATGCCTATCTGTGTCAAGCAACATTCTTTCACTATGGTTGGAGAAGCTGTGTCTTAATATTCTTATTTATAACTCTGATAGTGAATCTGCAGTGAGTACTCTCAATTTTATCACTTACTTTTTAATGAAGGAAGTATGGAGTTTACCAGGTGGACATTTCTCTTGGGATGCTTCATTTAATCCCTTACTGTTAATCCTCACTCCAGTGACACTTCATAATTGCTTGTTTAAACTCAATAAAGTTATGAGGGCAAATGAATAATAAATTCTACCATGCTTTGGATGCACCTTGAAGGTGACTATAAGCTATTGTTAGCTTTTCTCTTCAGTCATGACATTAAAGGTGAAATATCTTCTGAAGTTATTGCAAAATTCACCATCATTTCCTGAAAAAGCCTTTATTTTAAGTAACTGGCGTACAATTTCAGGCATTTGGTTCATAGATTGACTATCTATCTTTGACTTTTCTATTTTCTTCTTTTTAAGTTCTTCTCTTTTTAAAACAGTCATGCCTATTTTTGGAAAGTTTGTTCATATTGCTATGATCATCCTCCAACTGTTTTACTTTTTCCATAATGCTACTATCACTCTGACCTGTAGGGATTTAATTTGACATGCCAAGCTCTATATTTCCCCTTGTACAGATTACAGGATTTTTTTAGTTTCATTATTCACATTTTCTTGCCTCCTCTACATAGCTTATTTTAATATCCATTTTTTTTATGTTTTATTTTCACATTTCTTCTGTTTTCTCTCATTTCATTCATAACTTCCATTCTAATTTGTTTATCTGGTGTGTTATTTTATTAGCCATATTTTTACTGTTTTTTCTATTTTCTGTAGCATATCTACTTACATTTTTTTCAACATTTCTTGTATTATTTTTCTAATTTCTATTTGTTTCTTTTTATCCTCTTCTTTTTTTATTATTTTCTTCTCTTTGCTGGTTTCTCTTTTTATTGTTGTTCTCTTTATTATCTTCTCTTTGTTAGTCTTTCTTTTTATTATCATCTTCTCTTTGGTTATTATCTTCTTTCTTTGTTGGTCTCTTTTTATTTCTTCTCTTTTTAATATCCTCATCTTTTTGTTCTTTTATTTGTTTAAACATTTCTAATAATGGGGATAATATGGAAGCATTCTCTGCCTCTAAGTTTCTTCCATTGATTGCTGATCTTTTTGTTTTGGATCATGTTTTCCCTCCATCTTTTTTAATTTTTCTCTTGTCAGTATATCCGCTTCTATTATAAACTTTTAATCTGAAAAAAAAAAAAAAAACATGTTAAATTAGTTTTATACAAGAATGGAAAAATATCTTTACAAAATCCTCCTTTGAATCTTAGGGGCTAATAAATACAAAAGTATGTCATGCTTTTTTTCTTAGAGAATTAAAGGCTGGAGATTATGGTAGGACTACATTAACTGAATCATAATAAATAATAGGAAATATGAAAAAAGTAGGACCAATGCCAGAGATAGAACACTCTATAGAGTTGCATGAAAATATTGCATCTCCAAGCCAATGATAAAACTGTCCTTCCATTATCAAAGCTGAAAGTACATCTAAACAACTCCAATAGTCAAAAAGTCAATCCAATCTTCAAAATTCATACTTTGATTTTCTGTTTGACTTAAGTGTGAACTCCATAAATATACATTAATACTATTTTATAATTTAT
The DNA here is from genome assembly GCA_028023455.1 of Epiperipatus broadwayi. Classification (NCBI taxonomy): domain Eukaryota; kingdom Metazoa; phylum Onychophora; class Udeonychophora; order Euonychophora; family Peripatidae; genus Epiperipatus; species Epiperipatus broadwayi. The sequence continues at coordinate 501,193 of JAQFVV010006652.1, forward strand.
AATCAAATTATAACTTAATCATATTCTATGCTCTTGTCATATTTCACAGTAATACATTTTAAAATTAATTTTGTCTCATAATACGGTTTTGTTTTTCAGGTATATTTCTGAGGTTCAAGTTATGTGGTCACTTTATATACTGACCACCAGGTTGATAGTTGGGTTACTATTTGTAACAGTACAGAAATGATAAGGGGTGACTGGGGTTACATGGTCCCACAATTGGGTCACAATTTGGAACAATACAAAGAATGGGTGAATATGGGATTCTGGAATGATCATCATCATTATCACCATAAAATAATTAATCAAAAGGAAGTTCTCCCACTCTTAAACAAAAGTGATGATAAAATCATTCATCATTATGATCATCATTCAACCTTGTGACTGGATTTGAAAGGGTCCCACTATAGACAGGCTAAACATCTAGCCACTGCTAAACTTAGGGTAGATATATAGCACAATTATCTGGTTGCACATATTTAAGTGCCAATCCATCAAATTATAAAAAAAATCAAATGATACTGAGATACTAAAACATGCTGATCATCATCAATGCTCTGGCTATCTAGTACTCTTAATGTACTGGCCAACTATAAACTAAAAACAAATATTGTGCATGGACTTTAAAGAATATATCTTTGCACAATTCAGGGCTATCATCTGGAATCCAAACACCAACCTAAATCTCTAATCCATATAACTGTTATGCTCAAATCTAGTCAGCTAGCAATAATTCTAAAAGCTATCACTATGAGAAAGAGATATCAGCTGTTCTAAATCATTTTTTAATTAATAAATTTAATGTTTAGGAATTTATCTTATTATCATTTTTGGGAATTAAAATATTAAGTTAATTGAAGACCCCATTATTACCATTTATTTTTAATATAACAGCTATAACATGTATGTATATATATATATATATATTCATAGTATTATTTATGGGAGCTTCTGGGTAATAAAGATATAATAGCTAAATAGCTGACATTTCAGTACAATAATAAGTACTTTCTTCAGAATTTCTTTCTTAAATCATAAGAATGTGCATGGTGAGATTTAAAATCATTATTTTTTTCTGATGATTTTCTTCTCATTCTCAAATTCTATTGGTTGAGAAGTTTTAAAAATATTTTATCTCCAATAGCTTTTTCCATATATTGTTAATTTTCTCTAATTCACATTTTTCATTTATGCTCTTAAGTGTTTTAAAAATCTCTACAGCTTCCATTAGCAGTCTCTCATCATATTGGTCAATTTTTGCCAGAATGTCTATTATTAAAATTGATGTCATGGTTAGTTAATTTAATGTGTAAATAAATAGCTGATGAATTAGATTTTTCTCTGACAAAATGTGTTCTTCCTTTCTTATGTTTATTCTACAATAGATCTGTTCAGCATATGAATGTAAACAAATTCCACATGAACTTTCATATACCTCATGAGACTCCAAAGGAATTTTATCTTTTGGGTGTGAAAATACTTCATTAATTTTTTTAAATGTAGTATAAATTGTGTGGATATGAGGAGAAAATAGCAAGGGAAAAAATAACGATTTTAAATCTCATCATGCACCTTCTTATGATTTGAGAAAGAGGAAGCTCTGAGGAAAGCACTTATTATAGTACTGAAATGTTAGCTATTTAGCTATTATATGTTTATTACATGGAAGCTCCTGGAAATAAGACTATGAATTCATTTATCCATGAGAATATTAGAATTAATATATATATATTGAGTGTGTTCTGTGTGCATTTGTATGTATCTTGATTGTTTTTTGTGTTAGCCCAAATGAATGAGTATTTAACTTTATTCATGGAGAATAAGTTGTTGTTTTTTAAATTACCGAAAAATATAACTTTTCTAAAATTATATTACCAGTATATTTATAAATATATTAAAGTGATATATCTGTGCATTAATAATATTTTTTTTTAAATATAAAAAATATGATATAATCATAATACCTATTGAACCATATTAATAAAACTTTATTAATAAAAATATTAATAATATAATAATAATCAATATTTTTTTATTTAACTTAACCTTTTTTTTTCTTTTTACTTGTATTTTTCTAATTTATTCAACAAGTTCAGAAAGAGACAAAACTATCTTAAAGGTAAATATAATTTTTTTTATCTGACTGAATAATTGTCTTAAAATATTAATTTATATTAAAAGACAAAAAAAAAGTATAAATTATTTATATTATATGTTTGACAAATGTTTTAAATATGCTACCTTATCACTTAAAAAGAAATATTCTGTTGAATTTGTCAAAATTGTTATATGAATTTACTCTGACCTAAATGTTTTTTCTGCTATCTTTAGTAATAAAATTTCAACTTTATATACACCTTCATACAAAAACATAAAAGTAAAATTTAATGCAAAATTCATGAGAATAAAAATAAAATGAGGAATAAATATCTGCACAAGAACTTAAGAAAGAAAGAACTAACAGTTATTTCTAAGAAATAAATACGTTGTTGACTGAATATTTTGTAACATAAATTTACATTTACTTGCCTTATATTTTTGCTCATATATTTGAAAGATTAATATAAAGAATATTGATATCTATGGACTTTTTTTATTTTTAATTAATTTTTCAAGTACTCAAGAATTTGAAAATTCTAGTAATTACAAATACTTTTAAAATATGTATTTATACAGAAGGGAATTAATTTCCAAACAAGTGCTGTTTCATAACCATTATAAATCTCCATGTACTCACCCACCAATTAGAATTTTATAAACTTAAGTAAATCACTCAACCTTAGAGTGTATTCATATATACATGCCAATTCTTACTAACCATGCTTATATCAGGGCTTGAATCTATTGTGTGCCTGATGTTGTAATCGACAATTGAAATTGCACAAATTTAGGTAATCTATCACAGGAGAAAGAGTCACATTTTTAACCATCTGTGACTGAACATACACCCACCCACACACACACACACACACACACACATATATATATATATATATTGTAATCACACAATTGTTACTGTAATTGTCTAATATAACTCAACAAACTATAAACATTTTATTGGCTTTATTTTTATGGTTAAGCAAATATAATAACCACTATTATTGGTTAGATAACATATAATATAATCAAAATTAAGTCCAAAAGTCTTTCATATTAGCACTTAAGAGACAATGTAATTTCATAAATGATTTAAAGCTGCCTTCCTATGCAGATTTTCTAATTACTGCTTGCAGAAAAATACATGCATTTTTTATTTTGTCATTATTAATTGTTGTTGTCATCGTCATCATCATCGTCATCGTCGTCATCATCACCTCATCATCATCATCATCATCATCATCATCATTATTATTATTATTATTATTAGAAAAAAGCACCATTGAATTGTATAAACAAATACAGTTACATACATAAATAAATATTTTCTAAAGATATATAGAATAGAATAATGAATCCAAGATTACAACACAAAATATTTTAAAAGAAAGTAATTACATTTAAGATTACATTACTTAAGATTTGAGTGTGTGCATTAAAGTTTATGTATTTAGATTTAGCTAATTTATAAACATAAATAGAAGTATATTTATTTAATAGTATCATCTAATTAAAAGGTCAATTTAGCATTAATTAAAATAAAAATCTGAGGACTTTTTAAAGAACTTAATATAATAAATTATGTAATGTTTATTTATTAAATAAATAATTGTAAAATTATTATTTCCATATTATACTATTTCTTGTCCATAAAATTGCTACATTAATTCAAAAATCAGACAGCAACTACCATCTGCTTTCTCTGTAATCTTGATAATTCTTCTAAATTTTTCTGTGAAAATAAGAAAACACCAAAGCATAATAGGAAATCAGTTGACAAAAAAAATATAAACATTGGTGCTTGGAAAAACTAGTTAGTCATTATAAAATTTTAATGAATTCAAAATTTAGACAACTTAAAACTTTAACATAACCATTTTTTCTGCATTCATTACCATGAATGAGTAGACCAATACACTCTAGACAGTTGGCCTTAGCTTGGTAAAAATGTCTTCTTCTCCTCAGTCTAAGAAAAAAAGGATAAACAACAACAAATAAACAAAGAACTATTACTGATTATTATTTTAAGAAAATTTCATTTTTGACTCATGGGGATACTTCAAATAAGTTCAAGCAAATCACTGGTTTTTTATTTTAAGGTAATGGTGAAATAGATGACATTCCTATAAAATATGTTTAATAAGTTCAATCAAGCTGCCTATATCTTCACTTAAAATAATGGTGAAACAATGTTCTTCTTCACTTCAAAAAGTGTGAATATCTTGTCTCAATATTATAGATTATCTCATCGTGAATTATTGAAAGAAAAACTTTAAGTAATAAGTTTCAACCCAAATATACATTCATAAACTTGGCAGCTTGGTGAAATGCTGAATTTTAATTATAATACAAGGAATCAATACTTTTATGAATTATAGTCTATTGTTTGGTCATACATAATGTAAACTACCTAGACTATTAATGTATTAATAAAATACTTCTAATGAAAAAGATAATGAATGTCAATTATTTCGATATAAAGTTATAGTGTTTTCCAAAATAATTAAATTGCTTCTCCTTTGTGTAATAAACTACCAGCTTGAAGAAATGAATTACGAATTATAAATACCAAATATCTTAATATTGCTAATGGATTATGGATTATAAATGCAAAATATTAAATATAATAAAAGTCAAATTTATCAGCAAGTCCTAAAATGGATTAATATGTTAGAATATAACCAACATTGAATTAATAAATGTGCTTAACGAAATTTTGTTAATCTTCATATTAAGATCCAATAAAGATTAGATTACAAAAGCCATTTAATTGTGCTTAATATAATCTTTGATGCTTTTTTTTCTCATGTGACATAACATCAGCCGGGAAGCGGACCCACTAACCCGGGATAACTGCTTGTAAAGCAGCCATCGCTGACCTCTTGACCACCAATGCTTGACACCTTTGATGGCTTTTATTAGAATGTTTCTGTGATTTCCCAAAAACATTGGAATATTATGCAAGTTTAAATATTTCCATATTTTAATCATTTATAACCATTGGAGTATAAACCGATGAATTACTTAATGAACTTTATTATAACTTCTTATTTAATTAGACTTTTTATTATTAGTGTAATAAAGAAATATTAAAGTTCTCCAGATATTATTATTATATGAATATACAGGTAACAATTTTATAAATTTTATTATTTATGATATTGGGTATGGTTAAATATATGATTTACATTGGGATTAGGTTGTACTTGTGACTAACTTATAAACTTATGCCAAATTTGTTATAATAAATCTATTATATGTTTCATTGATCCTTAAGTTTCAATCTTAAATTTATAAGGAATTAATCATCCTTAGTTAGATAATTAAATCTATAGGGAATATTTTATGCATAACTCCTGTATTAATTTTTTTAAATGCTATAGTATATAGTAAGGCATCCTATTGATATGAATTGTATTTTGCTAGTAGAATTTTACTCCTAATAAATTACTAAGCTTTTAAATAATATAGAAGCTTAAAAAATGAATCCAGTAAAGGATATTAAGGTATAATAAATTAGCCATATATTTTAAATATCATTTAGGAGTGCTAAGTAAATAATTTCACTTGCTTTTAAAAACGTAAAAGACTTACCATGGGTTATTAAGAGAAATTGATTAATTGTTGATTAGTTATTAGGAACAAACTAATAAAAGACAGCATAAAACATTTATTATTATGATTAATACCCTTTGTTTAAATAATATACAACCTACTCCAATGGAGTGTTAATGTCTTTGCAACCCTGTCTGATTACTCACTTTCATATCTCAAGCTTAGATTGGACTTATAGAACAAATATTAACATTTATTAAGTCTTTTATAAAAATTTTATCATTAATTATGTTTGTTATTACTTCTGTTTTGTCACTGCGTATTTACAAAATAAAGATCATATTTTAAGATATTACATTACACATAAATCTATTTGGATTGGATATATCTAAGGTATAGGGTAAGATGATGTACATAAAATTCCCTTTTACATTTATCATACCCTAAGTTAGTGAATAAACTTTACATCCAAAGATTTATTTTCTTATTTTATTGTAAATAATTACAATTGATTCATAATCCTGAGATAAATCATTAATTAACATTATTTTTAAAATTTCTAGCCTTAGATTAAACACAGATTAATTTATACTTAATTAGTACTTTAAATAAGAAATACTAGAAAATATTTATTTAAAACATATTAAAAGTAGTAGGCAAACATATACAGAAATACCCCGAGAAATGTATTTATTTCAAATTTTATATATTATTAAAGTATAAAATAGTTTTAACATTCGTTTAATGGGGAATAGAACATATATGCATTCTAGTTTAATTTGGTAAATTCACTTCCACATAGAGTTATTTGTATCAAATGCTTACCTTTTCCTATTGTTGATCGCAAAATCTTGAGAACTTCTCATTATGCTTTATAGGTGAAAAATTGGCTTTTCAAAAGTGTGGACTACAGTTTTTTAAGGGTCTATCACAGCCCATTTGATATTATAATACATATTTGTTTATTTTGAACAACCATTTATATATTTATTTGTACACTAATGATTATCTGCTTAATTTTATTATGAATATTGGGAGGGACTTTATGTATTTCAAAATAGATAACATCTATTTTAAAATGACACCTTTTTTAAATAGCTTATAAATTTCTTATTTTTAATAAACAAAAAACTCTTACCTTCCACATATGTCAAATATTAATGTGATGGTTATCATAATGCTTATAATCAATTTGTACTCACCATTTCAATTAATAATCAATTATTTTCTATATTTTTTTTAAATTTAATTTCTTTAAAATCATCCACCATTTTTAATGGTGGCCATCTTGAAAATTAATGCAGTCATAAGGCAGTAATTTTAAGAAGACCATATCAGTGGAAGTTAACATGGTAACTTGTATGTCATTGTCTCTTAAAATTACTGCCTTATGACATCATTAATCCTAGTACAATATTTGTTCATTGTATACAATATAATAATTGTGTTTTGATTATACAATTAAAATATGATTATTGTACTTGCCTTATTTTTATGAAGTCTGTAATGACATATCCAAAATGAATAATATTTTCATCATAAACATAAAAAATATTAGCTTTATTCATTACAATAAATAATAAAAAACATACTTTGAACATATAAAGGAACAAAATACATTAAAAGTAAAAATTTTAATTTGTACATTAGTTAAAATATATTTACTAAATCAATTTTTGCATAATTTTATTAAAACACTAATTCTGCATGAAAACTTCATTAAAAAGAGAGGGGTAAAATAATTTCATGCATTCTTCAATTAATAATTAATTTTATATGAATAACATTACTAAACATAAGTTGCAGATATTACTTACTTGCTAATTTTTAGTAAGCACTCTTGTAATTTGTTCCTGATATATTTAAAACAATGGTGGGTTTTATCACAAAGAGTAAAAAAATATCAACAAAAAATACTGTCAAATTTTCTTTCAGCACAAAATTTGATCATATATAACAATAAGATGTCTTAAAAATAAATTTTAAAATGTGCTTATCTCAGAAACAAACCTTATTTAATTAATTTCTGATTAGTGGTTTTGTATCTATAGAAATGTGAATTGTCTCAGATAAAAATATATTATTGTATACTTAAACAATATTGGCAAAAAAAAAAAAAATTAAATGTATTTAAATTATTAAGACTCTATATTTCTTTATCTAATTTTTATTTAATTATAACTGTGTTTATGTAAAATAAACAAAATCACAAATCATTATTTTAAAAAAAAATTAATAGTGCTGAAAAAAAAAAGTCAAAATGTTATTGGTTAATTATTTAGAAAAATAAAAAAGTTTGATAATAGTACATAAAGTGTATAAAAAATCAATTTTAAAATGCATATTGTGTCAACTTATTATTTTTATATACTTCATTTTAATTATTCTCTACCTGAAATTAAAATTGGCTAACTTTAAGTTAGTATTTTTTTTTTATTAATAATATGTTTTTTAGAATATTTATTCATTAATTATAACTTTTTTCAATTTTAAACGTTTAATTTTTTTAATTGCCCTTTGGTAATAAATTAATTTTCTTATAGAAAACCATTATGATTACTTGTCTTTTTATGAGATTTTTGATTTACAAGGCATTTTGGTAAATCAACTCTAGGATAAATCTTTAAATTATTATTTGTTAACTATTGTTATGGAGAAGTTTCAATATAGAAAGATAATGCTGACATAAAATAGAATGTGTGAATGAATATTCAGCATTAATTATTAAATGCATAAAAAATAAGGAAAAGATTCAAATTCGAATAACAGGTGGAAATGACTGCATGCTAAGACTTTATAAAAATGGCCAAGGATTGTGATAACAAAAAGGAACTAATTACTTTACATAAAAATTTATTATTCTTTTAAAATTTATGCTAATTAAATTAAGGCATGATTAAATAAAATACCAGTTTATACTAGTTTATAAACAGATTTACAAAATCAATAATAATGATAATTTATACAATACTTTCAAGATAATGGAAATAAATATTTAACATTAGTACTAAAATAATATATTTTAAAGTTCATACCCATTACCTTTCATCACTAAGAGTTTGATCTCAGATTTCAGGTATTGGTACACTTTTAGCAGACTTTGTTCAACTATATCTATAGACACTAAACATCACATGATCATTATTTCTTATGCTTGCTCATAATTGTTATATGACTATATAAGCTAATGAGCTTAGATTGAAAGTATCATGTTTTCAATTTTATTCTCATAGTTTTGTAATTAAGTGGAGGTAAAAGGTGACTGCTGGAGAGTTGCATTAGATCCTAAGATCTAGATGCAGTGATCTCAGATTCCAGGCTCCTCACTGATGAAAGCGATAAGCCAGAAACTAGTCTGGAGATATTGGATAAGTAGGCATTAGATGGGGATTTTCTGCATAAGCCTTCTGGCATCCATTGATTACTCTGTTTTGCACTGAGTGGCACTACTGTATGGAGAGTTTTGCCTGTTTTTATATCTATAGCAATGTTCAGTTTTAATCGTACTGTTCTTAATTCCATAGGCAATATGATTTCTCCCCAAAGTAGAGATACTTGAAGTTTCAGCATATAATGGACACAACACTGTTTCTACATTAAATGACAGCTCATCTCTATACTTCTCTACGGATCTTTGGCTCACAATCTGACAGCTGGCAAGAATGATATGGATGTGGCTTCTCTATTGCTCCATGATTTCTCAACACCAAGAATAATAAATAAAATGGAATCACAATCAGAGTCTAATTATCAGCAATAATTATTCAGCAGTAATCAATAAAATCAAAGTATATATTGAGCACACTGATTTATCCTCTATTTATAGTTCCTGGAATTAACTTATCGGCAAAATCTGATCCATCATCTATCATTCCAATTTATTTTGGCCCATTGCTTATTTGTCCAATCATTACATTTACAAAATTTATATTTAAAAGGATTACCAGACTAAATTACATCAAATACTTATCTTCTTAATTAATCGAGCTGTTTATAAGAATTTTAATTACTTCTAAGCATATCATTTTCACTTTATAATTGTTAATAGAAAAAAAAACACATTTTGTTTTAACATATTTTTAAAATAAACTTATAATAATAATACTGTATACATTTATCTGTGCATATAAATTGTAGGTATAAATTTTATTTATTAAAATTGTTGAAAATCTTTACTTTTAAAATAAACTAATTTTTAAATTATATGAAGCATATATAAATATCACTTCAATATATTGTACCATTCACGGTCTAATTTATCATTCGTGGTTGGATTTATGCTTTCTTTAGAAAGTGCAAGTTAATCAAGCTATGAAAAAAAAAATATATTCCGATCATTTATGAGTCCGGATATCTCAAGAACATAGCTATATTTTCTGATTAACTGGCCTAATAATTATTACAATTTGAATTGCCGGTGGAATCAGTTTTTTATTTATTTGTAAAGGGTGCCAGAATCCTATACAAGAATTCACTGATCGCATCATCAATTTGTAACTAATAAATAAAAGTAAGATAGGGATTACATTTCTTGTCATTTTAAATTTTAAATGAAGTTTTCTTTTGGAATTTTCCACAGGTTTAAACAAGCATGTTGGCAAAGTTAATTTATACATAATAAATTCTAATAACACCCAATGAAAAATTAACATTAAAAATAAATATTTTATTATATAAATTAAAATATTTAAATGATAAATTATTAAATAAAATTGGAAAGCACATAGAAGCTCATCCAGATAATGATGTTAAATATTTAAAACAGTTCATTTCTTTTTAGTTTCTTGTAGAAAGCTATCCATGGATAAAATGTCTATAATAAATTAGGGAATGTCTCCATTGGTAGTATATCATAAGCTTATAGTTTAGGATAATTTGCAAATACTTAATCGAGTCACAAATTGGGTATGAATAATCTAACCAGTAAGCTTAGCTAGTTTAGGTAGATCGTTGATTATATCATGCATGATTTTTCTTGGAATGTAGAATGCGCTTATGGCCATTGATTTTAAACTTTTCCTGGTCCATTCTAAAGCTAGACTTGAAGGCTTTTTGGGGTGACCTCTTCATTATGAAAGGTGGTCTCTACAATGCTTCATTTCCACTCCTGCATGAAGACTTCATTCAGCAGATGAACAGTAGTCCTGGGCATATGTATTTCCCTTCCCAGGATCTTTATGGGGACTTCCAGCACAAGACAAGATAACAAGAGCCAGATTAAAATTATATTCTTTTTATACTCTAGATCCAGTTTTGAAGCTTCTGCACATATTATTGTTATCAAAATACTGGTTGATAATCTTGTATATTTATTTTGTATTTTGAAATACAAAATTCTTTTTTTTTTCCACAAATTATTTCCACCATCTTTAATCAGCTTTAAAAAGGTTTTAATGATTGTAATGTTTTATGTTTGGAATTTCCTTTTATCTGGATAAATAATCTGCAAGTACTTTTATTCTTTCCAATTTTAAATTTTATTTTTAATTAAACAGATAATATTAAACACACAAAAAAAAAATTATACTAACTAAAAAAAAAATATTAAATTACGTTTTTTAACAGATCTTTAAATTTTACTCTTTTTTTTGGCTTTTAAAAATTTCCAAATGCCAAAATTCTCATGAACCATATGTATTTTAATATCGATCAATATATAATCTTATACAAGTAATTTTACTTCTGGTTTAACTAACTTTACATTCTACATGACCTATTGGGCTTACTAAAAGCATAATAAAATCAGGATGATCTGTAGAGATCCTATACAGTTTATTACCTACAAAACAGGAGTTTATTTCCTGGGTTGTAGTGTTAAATAACATCTGCTGCTTCTCTTCATCCATCTGTTCTACATTTAATGTCTTGATAATCTTGCAAAGGGGTCCTCAATAGCGGAGAGGAAAAAGATGATTCCTAGATTTCATTATTCTTTATATATTGGTTTGTCTCAATTATCTTTTCTGAATACATTAGGATACTTAACAGATAATCCTGTAACCCAAGTTTGGTAGCCACATCTTTTTTTTATTATACATATTCAGGGACATACAAAGTAGGGAGCCTCTTTGTTATTATTTGAAAAATAAAAAAAATTACACAATAAATTGTAATTAAAATAATTTAATAATTCAAACTGCAGTAAATATAATTCAAACAGGAATTTTTTTAAGAACAAAAAGTGACAAATGTGGGTTATTCAGTTAGTGGCCTGATATCCTAATGGCCTGCAAAATCACCACAAATGTATCTTCTTCTTTGTGCATGTGTCAAATCTCTTGTGAATAATTTGTTTATGTTTTTTATTAATGAAGTTAGTTTTTCTAATATCTATTCAATAATGAAATATTTACATTACATTAGTATAAATAGTCAAAATAAGAGTCATAGATCACATGACCCTATCTCTTAAGCTTGTAAGTTATAAACAATGAGGATTGCCAATTCCTCTACAAGTTTTGCGATAAATGCCTAGCCAGAGCCATATTACATTCTTAATTTTTATACTTATATTGTTTATTTGATATATGTTTAAAAGTCATTAACATGTCTTGCATCTTATTTTGTTTAATAATATGTTACCTTAGATAATTATTAAAAAAAATAAACACCTGTTTTATTTCCACTAGATATTATTTTTTAAAATCATTTTTCCAATACAGCAATCTTTTAAAACAAATGATGTTATATGGTTGTTAGAGTGGCATTAAGTAATAAGACCAGTGTAATAAATTTGTTAAGCATTAAATTTTTTTGGCATGTAATAACATCTTTGAAAAAATATATTTTATATTAATTCTGTTTTCTTTGGATTTAGACTGCCATGAGGTTTGTTATCTAGCTAAAATAGGGCACAGGCTTGCAATGAAAAGCAAAAATTTTCTGATATACCTTGGGTAGTATTATGAAATAATTATAGGTTTTTCCTTGTGAGCATGCAGCCCACTTTAGCTAGGTAACAAGTACGACAATGGTCCAATTTTAAGAACAAGCAGATTAGTAAAACGTAAAAAGATAATATTGATATTTATAAAATATGATTGACAAATATAACTCCCTACCATACAACTGACATCCAACATGTTGCAGAATTACTGTAATTATTATGATGCAATATTATTAATTATGTAATTTTTGTATAAAAATTGGCCTTTGTTAGTCAAGCATTGTTAGCTGAGATGTCAGCACAGCAACTTTGCAAGCAAGCAGTTCGTTGTAGACAGTTGTTGCAGGTTTGCCTCCCGGCCGATGCTATGATATATGGGGGAAAAAAATGGCCTTTGTTCATGTTTATTTTTAAATAACTAAACATCACATGATCACTATTTCTTATGCTAGCACATTAGTGTTATTAAAACAGGCAACAAGCCTTCAGGCATTCATTGATTACTCTGGTTGGCACTGAGTGGCACTACTGTATGGAGAGTTTTGCCTATTTTTAAATAAATTATTAATAGTAATATGACACTTTTTATTAAAGTTAGATATTTAAAAGAGGTTATTTCCTTGAAAGAAATCAATTACTATGACAATGTTAATAACAATACATAATCTAAATGGTCTGTTCTATTGATAAAATACTCTTTTATTTTTGAGTAATTGTCAAAAAAACTAACTAAAAAATAATCCTCTTATATTTAACTTAAAAAAAACATATACAGTATTTACAATCAGAAAAAGCTAACAATAGAGTGATTAAGAAATCTAAACATTTTTATTTACATGTATTTTGTTTTAATTATCACAGCAACATGGGGCCTTCCTTAATAAGATATATTTGTGTGGATTGTAACTTGCGCACCCACATGTCGTGACTCTAATAATTACTGTTGACTCAGCTACTTATTAATAATATCTATTCTCATCTTATATATACATATAGGTTTGTATACGTGTTTGTCTCTCTATAAATATTATACACATTCAAAAAAAGGGAATCTACGTGGATATTTCCAGTAAACGTCTGCATTCTAAACTTGTCGTTTAACTTTAATATTCTTTTTATTTTAAATTCGGTTACTTTAATAATGTATGTTATAATACTTTGTTGTTTTAACAAAGACTTTATATATATATATTTTAATGATACTATGAAAGATTAAAAATGTCAATTTATAATTAACGATTTGTTTAATTAATTAGAATAGGAAAAATGTTTTCATTTGACTAGGACAAAAAAATATAAAGATTAGAAGGAAATTATAAATCTTTTAAAATTTTTAATTATTAAATATTTTAAGCTATAAATGAAATAGGTAACTACAACTTTAATTATTTTATACTTCTTGCATTAATTAAATAAGCTAATTATTAAAAAATGCAAAATATATAAATTACTTTTATTTAAGATGAAAATTTCTTAAAATAAGATTAGATATATTTGAAATAAATGTATTAGTGTTGTTGTTTTTTTTAGATTAAAAATGTAAGTGAAAATTAAGAGACCCGCAAATCCGGTTCAATTGCTTGTAAGGCAGCTGTGCTGACCACTCACCATTTTAGAAGTGAAATAATAAAATAAACAAATAAAAATAATTGAATGGATTATCGCTAGGGAGATCAAATGACATTCGAATACCGGAAGTGACAAAGTTGAGCTTTGATTCAGAAATTTTTTTAATCTTTAAATCTACAAGTAATCAGTGCAAGGTTTCCTGTAGCCATAGGGTGACAAACTGAAAAACCATGTTTAATACAATAATTGAGTAGTAAACTCAAAATCTAAGAATTTCTGGAGCAAAACTCAAATCTGCCGCTTCTGGTAGCCAAATGTCATAACACTTCCCAGGCAACAAATCATTTGGTTGTTTTCTTTGGTCTATGCAGTTTGATATAATGAAGAGAATGGGATATCCCAGAGATAAATGTTCCTGAATTGATTTTTCTGGGTTATCAACCATTCGATATTGATTTAGTGCGATTTATATTAAATATAATATAGAACATTTACTTTTAGGATTTAAGCTTATGAATAACAGCTAAAACATTATTTAAATGATAATAGGCATCACATTTACAGTATACTTGTTTAAAAAACATCTGCACACATTTTTATGATTATATATAAAATTATTGAATGACGGTTTTTTAAGAGTTATATATAATATACTAAAATAATTTTTGATAAATTGATAGCATATGATAAACAATATTATTATAGTCCTCCCTTCTCTCAGAAATGGACTATTCCAGATGCCTCTTTATCTGATCGGATTAAGCATTGTTTGCCACAGGCCAATAGGCTGATGTATAGATAATAACATAGCCAATGATTATTACAGGCCAATAAGCAACAATGCTTAATCCGATCAGATAAAGAGGCATCTGGAATAGTCCACTTCTGAGAGAAGGGAGGACTATAACAAATATAAACATGGTTTGACTATTACAAACACTTTGTTTAGATAGAAAAATCATTTATAAAGATATCTGAATGCATCAAACTTCAAAACAATGGAATTTTATGGATTAGATTATAAGTAGGGAGTGAGAATATAAAAAAAGTGCACTATTACATAAGCACTTATAAGTGTAGATTGTTGGGCTAATCATAGATTAGTACACTCTTTTTCTTCTCTTCTAATATCAAAATCATTGCAGCAATTTGGCAATTGCAAACTTTGACGTTCAAATTAGACATGTTACTGATGCACGAATTTCTCTTAACTTTTCCAATGTGACTTGTGAATGTTTTATGTTGATATTGCAGTGCAATTTTTCTATGAAATATTTTGAAATGCCCTATAATTATTACAACTAGTTGAAACTCACAAATTTTCTCATTTAAAACCTAGTATACTTTAATTGTAGTTTTGATCAATAGATGAGATCTTTTTATCTTGCAAAAAAAAAAATTATGCAGTAGAAAAAATAGAAAAATAGTCACTTTCAGTGGTTGTCATTACAGAATATTATATGCAAAAGAAACTAAAATGGTAAGTACTTTTTTATATTTAATATGTTAATATATTGAAGTGTTCAGTGTGTATGAACACACAGAGCTTCATGTTAGTTGGTAAAATTAGTATACATATATATATTTTAAAACTCAAATATCTAATTTTTCATTTTTTTTATTTTTGCTTGTTTGCTAAAGGGGATATATGCAGGTGCAGGTGTATGACTTTACGAATGAGTGGACTTATGTATGTGTAAATTGTTCTATTGAAATGCATTTTTTTATGTATATATTTTTGGAAAGAAAAATATATTTCCATTGTCGTATATCTTTATCCTAAAGGCGGTTCGTTCCTTGCGAATAACATTTTGATGACTCTGCTTTTTTTTTCATAAACATTCCGAAAAATATAGTTGCATGTAGGTGTGAATTAATTTTTCTCATCCTTGAGGCAATTAAAAGGCAAGTAAGATTTATAACTTTGTGTAATCTTATCTCGATTGTGTCACCTATTTTTTGGTAAAAGATCAACGCAGCTAGTTGCATGGGAGTGTTGAATTGTTTTCTTATCTTTAAACTGATGTAAATCCTAAAAATTTTTAAACTGATGTAATTAAAAAAAAAGGAAAAATCAATCATGTGGTCTGTTTTCATTTCTAACCAAGGAAAATATATTATAAGTGTTAAATATATATATATAGAAAACAAAGCCTTGCTTAGAAAAAAAGTTATTATAAATAGAGCAAAAAAAAAAGAACCAGGGATTCAAATTATTCAAAGTCAAGCAGTGAGAGTAATTGATTCAAATTATTCAAAGTCAAGCAGTGAGAGTAATTGATTCAAATTATTCAAAGTCAAGCAGTGAGAGTAATTATTAAAAGTCAAGCAGTTAGAGAGGAAAAAAGTTGTTGGTAGTAAGAAAGTTGGTGTTTTTTTTTTAAGAAAAGTGAGTCTCAACTACTGGTGCAATTGACTACATTTTAAGCGGAGAAAAGATCCACGATATGGCTTTTGAGTAGTACAAATTGCTTTTCCCTTCTCTGGAAAGTCTCCAGAAAAATGCATCTAAAGAAGAGGAGGAGAGACAAATCCCATGCTGCTGCTATGAAAGAAAAGGGAGAATCAACAGCGAAGTCAGTCTATCCTGAGTCCGATAAAGCCAAAGATCGATCCTAATAATGAATGAACCTGGAAAAAATATCTGCCTCAATCAAAGTGACACAATGATCCATCGAAGAAAAATAGAGAAGCAACCTGAAGCCAGTCTATTCTGAGTCCAGTGAAGCCCAAGGCTGACCCTGTCAATGAATGAATCGGTAAAAAATATCTGCATCAAGCAAAGTGACACCGTAATCTATCGCAAGTATAAACTTTCTATCTTTAAAAAAAGAAAAAATTATTTATATCTTAAAAATACCTTCTATAAAAAAAAAAAATGCGAACATTTAATTTCATTAGATTCATAAAATTCGCAAAAGACTATCTTAAGAAAATGTGTTTCAAAAGGACAGTTATATATATATATGAGTGTTTAGTTTATTTTTGTTATTGTTTTAACAAGTCAATTTAAATTTTAACCATTACTTATTAATGGTTCAAACAACAGAAAAAAGTGTAATGTATAATTCTAAGTAGAACAAAAAGATTATTAGAGAGTTTAAAATTGCAGCTTTTCTATGTTTTATTTTGAGATATGCCGGTATGTTCTTTTAAGTATAATATATATTTGATTGATTCTATGTTTTATTTTGAGATATGCCGGTATGTTCTTTTAAGTATAATATATATTTGATTGATTAATTTCTTTGTGCCAATTTAGTTAAATATGGGTATAAATGATATTACACTATGAAACCAATTTATGTATAAATTTGTTTGTTTTGTCCCGAATCTAAAGTGGGAAAGGGGTAACGATTCTTTTGAATGATAAAATAAGAATCAGTCAAAGTTAAATTTCTAAATCGGTCTAATTCTGGCTTAGTGAAAAATGTCATTTATTTAATAAAAAAAAAAAAAGAAATAGAAAAGAAATCAAATATATAAAAAAATCCGCCCTCTTCCCGTATATGGATAATCACAGTATCTTGGTAAAGAAATTTAAAATATAAATAAGTGTTCAAATTATTTTATTTGATTTAGATTAAGATTCTTTGTGACAATTAAAGAAGGTAGAATGGTATATATATATATAAGTGTGTATGCATTTATTTAAATGTAAAAATAATAATAATAATAATGCTAGTTCTTCTTTTAAAATTTAAAATAGACAATATTATTTATTGCAAAGATATGGGTTATCTCACCCTATATGTATATTTAGTGAGGCATGCATTTGGGGAAAGAAATATCTCAGCAGTAGTATTTTTTTTGCCTCTTTAGCATTTTATAGTTAAGATTCATATTTGAAATACTTGGGCATTTTATAGCCTATAAGATATGGTTGTCGGATTTCTCCATTATTACTTATTAAAGACAGGTTTAGGAAAAACATCTATGCAGATATAAATTAATGCTTTTAATGGGCAAATATATCAGTAGCTTAATACATTGATCTGTGCCTATATGGCTTTTAATAATAAAAATATGTCGAGTAATGCTATGCGGTCTGCCACGCGGATATTTTACCCATCTTGGCGATACGAGATAGACATGCCTTTCTTTGAGCCGATGAATGGGTATACTCTATAAAGATAAAAAACCCATGCTCTATTATTTCCTACACAAGCCAAGCTGAATGCGGATGTGTTACTATAGGAATATATACATTACTGCTCGACAAAGAAGATTGGCCCATGTTTGCCAATGCTAATAATATAGCCAGCACAGGATTCAAACCCCGACGCTACTGAACGCTGTAATTAGATTTCTTAATCATACCTGTTGTTAATTCTGTGGGAAATAGATAAGCCATATTTTTCATATAATTATTAATAATAAAGGGTAATAAAATTATGCTTTTGTCCATAACTCCTGCTGAGAAGACTAATAATAAAATATTATAATGACAAATACATATATATACTCTACTTCCCCTATGTATGTAAACACATGCATAAATTTATTATATATAATGACATGTACATACTCTACTTCCCCTATGTATGTAAACACATGCATAAATTTATTATATATATTTATTTGGCCTCTAACTTAATATAACCAAGTATTGTGTTTGCTCTCCAAAATTGGCATATTAATTTTATAGTGGCATATTTCTTGATAAAATATTATCACTCTCAATATAAAATTTCGTTTTATGCTGACACACAGTATAATACTGATTATTTACTGTGCGTGTAACTATCACTTCTAGTTAATTTTTTTTTTTGTAT
The DNA here is from genome assembly GCA_028023455.1 of Epiperipatus broadwayi. Lineage (NCBI taxonomy): Eukaryota > Metazoa > Onychophora > Udeonychophora > Euonychophora > Peripatidae > Epiperipatus > Epiperipatus broadwayi. Next base: position 520,078 of record JAQFVV010006652.1, read on the forward strand.
TGAATCACAATTGTTATTGTCATGAAATCCAGTATGATTTCATTGTAATGCACACACACACACATCTAATACTGAGGTTCATTATTGTAATTATTATTTTATATATTTCACAACCTTAATTGTCATTATTGACAGGTGACCTCTTTGTAAAATCATATATTTATTCTGGTGATATTGAAATTATGTACTATTATCACTATTGATCATCAAACATTGTAATTGTTATTTATTTTTTTGGTTTAAAAAATGTAATCCCATACATGGATCATGATTAGATCCAAACATGATTGTTATTAATTATATTTTCTAATTGTATTAATAAATTGTATATATCTATACCGTTGTCATGTCATTCCCTGGTTCATCATATCCACTTCATATCCACTTATCTATATCCACACTTGATTAAATCACATGTATGTATTCAAAACCTATGAAATATTATTAATAATAGTTTAAGCTATATCAAAGTATTTAGTGAGTATCGTAGATGAAATTAATAAAGTCTAGTGCATGATAGGCTAAGTTTGAATTGAGAGTCCTTGTTTTTACCCTGACCACCGGGACCGAAGAAAAATGATAACCATTCGTAGCATCAGGAGCGTTGGTTGGATAGTGGAGATTTTGGAGCACTGGCAAATAGGTTAAAGCTTAGTACTGTTCCGTGACTACCATATCCCGAACATACTGGGTTTGAAGTACTTTTGCTAGGTCTCTGAATCTTGTTGGCTGATCATACGATTCTGAACGTTACAGGGTGGTATATTTTTTTCCGGGCTTGGCGCCCAATGTGGGGCTACGATTATATAAACTCACACACCCTGAGCACCTGAGCCATGATTTTGATTTAAAATTTTTTATGTAAAATATGTAGAGATAATTTTCAGGTTTAATGCCAATATGAGGCAATTGTATTTATTCACTCACTTCCATAAAATATAGAGATTGTTTCTCAAGCCTTTTACATGGGTTTTGATGCTGTATTGGATTGTGCTTGGTGATATGGCGCCCAGAGATAATCTTAAAAAAAAATTGTTTTTGTGGGTTACTCTAAATAAATTTTGTCATCAGCCAGGATTCCAATAATCATTGTGGATATTACTTTGGTGTGTGGATTGATGATGATGGGAGACACAGACTGATGTGGATATAAACAAAAGGGGGGTGACATTGGAGTAATAGAGTGTGATGATTGTGTGAAAGTTGTCATTTTTAGATCTTAGCAGTTTTCTGGGCACAGCAGAACAAGCAACCTGTAAACAAGGGGGGCAGTGACTGGTTTTAAGAGGGTAAGAGAAATTTTTTTATATACTTTTTATATATATCTATATACAAATTTGTTTTGATTTGTTTTTATGGGACATGTGATATTGTGTCAGTTGAATAGTAGATAGGCAGGCATGGACCTAGGATGAATATAAGAAAAGGAGCAGGCAGCATGTGGGAATGATGGGGGAAAGGATGAAGATGCATAGGAGATCAGAGAGGGGGAAGGTATAAACTTTTATGAAAATTTAAAGTAGTAGTATAAAGAGAAAATTGTTAAAATAGATTATTAGAGTAAGCAAGCAATTGTTAAAAAAAAAAAGAAGGAAAAAATGGAGGTGACAAAAAAAAAAAATAAGAGGGAAAAAAAGGGGGAGGAAGAATTTTGAAGAGAGCCTGGGGGGGAGGGGGGGGGGGGGAGGAAAAAAGAGCCCCCTTTTCCCAAAAAACCAAACCAAGAGGGTGTTGGGGATTCGAGACCTATACCAGCTGATGTTAACCATGAATATACAGAGTAAAGAGGAAAACAGTAAGAGAGCAGAGGAAAGAGCAGAGGAAAACAGTAAGAGAGATGAGGAAGACAGTAAGAGAGCAGAAGAGATGAAGAGTGAATTTTCTAAGATAGAAGAGATAATAAGTGAATGCAAGAAGAATGTAGAAGAAACTTGAAAGAAGATAGATGACTGGTGGGGAAAAGGTCAAACAGAGAGGGAGGAGATTAAAGAGGAATGCAGAAAGGGGGCTGAGAAAATAAATAGAAGAGTAGATGATCCAGGAAATACTCCACAGGGGAAATCCAAGACCATCCAAAAGTGCAGGATGTACAAGGACAGCAGGAGGAAATAAGGGACTTGCAGCCTGATCAACTAGGAAAGATTCAGACAGTATCCCAAGTAGCAATTCAAAAACCACCTGTTGAATTTGTTCAGGTCTTACCAAAGGTGGAAGTTAGGGAACTCCAAAGTGCTGAATTAGTGTGTAAAAGTGCTGAATTAGTGTGTGAAACTTCCAGTGAAAAAGATATGGTAGAATGGCAGGAAGAAACACAGACGCTTCTAGAGGAAGAGAAATACAACCTCATTGCTGATGATCAAAAAAGAATATCAGTCACTAATAAGGTTATGGATGATGTAGTAAAATGTAGTTATTCCGTGGATGATAACAGCATAACAGCAGAAGTCAAAGATCTAGTCAAACCAAAAGCTTCAATGACTCCACAGATAGTCGATTGTGATAAAACTGTAGTTACAATCAAATGGGATGAACCTGAGGAGGATGATGGCATTTCCACGTGTAATTATGTAATTGAAAGATGTGATAATATTAGTTTAAGATGGGTTACACTCAATGTTGGTTTTGAAATAAGTGAAACTTACTACACTGTAACAGGTTTAACTGAAGGTTTAGAGTATGAGTCCAGAGTGATTGTCCAAAATGCTGCAGGTATGGGAAAGCCCTCACCTCTATCTAAATCCATCAAAGCCAAGGCATTATTTGTTGCTAAACCCCTAACCATGATGAAAAGGTTAAATGATGTTAATGTTTATATTCATAAAGATGTGACTCTTCAGTGCAAATTTAAGAGTGATCTTTTGCCTACCATCACGTGGTGTATGGATGGAAAGGGACCTGAACCTAGCAATAAGTGCTTGATGACTTGTATGAAAGCTACAATGACAATGGCTATTGTTAAAGCTAGCATGGAGGATTCTGGAAAGTGTTTTGATGAAATAAGTGAGGATGTGAAAAATAAGCATGAGAATTGGGTAAAGCTGATCAACTGTAAAGATAATCAGGCCACTAACTTTACACCAACCTACTTTTATGTTGGTCATGGCTTCCAGAATATGAAAACCCCACTATCAACAGAGAGGAAGAGAATTGACAAAGGAGACCAGAAGGAAGCCTTGGAACACTTAAAGAGAACTGCAGAGAAACAAAGAAAGAGATGCATACAACCATTTGATTTCCAAGTAGTTGACCATGTGTGGAAGCACACACAAGATGTGGGAACTCATGGCAGGATCAGTATAGAAAGTTCTTTCCATTATATTGTACGCCTTTCAAGATAACGAAGGTTTGTGGAAGAAATGACATTTCTACTTCAGGACCATAAGAGAATCAGGCAAATGTATAATGCCCGGAGTTTAAAGCCCTACCACCAGGTACCTCCAGATCCAGGAAAAATTTAAAATGATCTTAGAAACAAAAGGTAATGATGGGTACTGATTTTTAAACGAATAGGGACCATGAAATTTCAAATTATTTTTTAAGTATATAGCTATGTAAAATTTTTTGGGGGAGGAATATATATGTAGTCAATCACTAACCATAGAATAGATCACTATATTTTATTATGAAGCAGTTGGGTTACTCTTTAGTTTAAACTTCAAGGGTCTCTGGTGTAAAAAAAAGGGAAAAAAAGGATTTTACCAGAGTAGGTTTGATCATTTTTTTTGTTTTTTTTTTTCTTTTCATAACTTGAGGGATATTTAGCGTTCAGTGTGTATGAACACCCAGAGCTTCAGGTTAGTTGGTAAAATTAGTATACATATATATATTTTAAAACTCAAATATCTAATTTTTCATTTTTTTTATTTTTGCTTGTTTGCAAAAGGGGATATATGCAGGTTCAGGTGTATGACTTTACAAATGAGTGGACTTATGTATGTGTAAATTGTTCTATTGAAATGCATTTTTTTATGTATATATTTTTGGAAAGAAAAATATATTTCCATTGTCATATATCTTTATCCTAAAGGCGGTTCGTTCCTTGCGAATAACATTTTGATGACTCTGCTTTTTTTTTCATAAACATTCTGAAAAATATAGTTGCATGTAGGTGTGAATTAATTTTTCTCATCCTTGAGGCGATTAAAAGGCAAGTAAGATTTATAACTTTGTATAATCTTATCTCGATTGTGTCACCTATTTTTTGGTAAAAGGTCAACGCAGCTAATTGCATGGAAGTGTTGAATTGTTTTCTTATCTTTAAACTGATGTAAATCCTAAAAATCTTTAAACTGATGTAATTAAAAAAAAGGAAAAATCAATCATGCGGTCTGTTTTCGTTTCTAACCAAGGAAAATATATTATAGGTGTTAAATTTATATATATATATATATAAAACAAAGCCTTGCTTAGAAAAAAAGTTATTATAAATAGAGCAAAGAAAAAGAACCAGGGATTCAAATTATTCAAAGTCAAGCAGTGAGAGTAATTGATTCAAATTATTCAAAGTGAAGCAGTGAGAGTAATTGATTCAAATTATTCAAAGTCAAGCAGTTAGAGAGTAAAAAAGTTGTTGGTAGTAAGAAAGTTGGTGTTTTTTTTTTAAGAAAAGTGAGTCTCAACTACCAGTGCAATTGACTACATTTTAAGCGGAGAAAAGACCCACGATATGGCTTTTGAGTAGTACAAATTGCTTTTCCCTTCTCTGGAAAGTCTCCAGAAAAATGCATCTAAAGAAGAGGAGGAGAGACAAATCCCATGCTGCTGCTATGAAAGAAAAGGGAGAATCAACAGTGAAGTCAGTCTATCCTGAGTCCGATAAAGCCAAAGATCAATCCTAATAATGAATGAACCTGGAAAAAAATATCTGCCTCAATCAAAGTGACACAATGATCCATCGAAGAAAAATAGAGAAGCAACCTGAAGCCAGTCTATTCTGAGTCCAGTGAAGCCCAAGGCTGACCCTGTCAATGAATGAATCGGTAAAAAAAATCTGCATCAAGCAAAGTGACACTGTAATCTATCGCAAGTATAAACTATCTATCGCAAGTATAAACTTTCTATCTTTAAAAAAAGAAAAAATTATTTATATCTTAAAAATACCTTCTATAAAAAAAAAAAAAAAGCGAACATTTAATTTCATTAGATTCATAAAATTCGCAAAAGACTATCTTAAGAAAATATGTTTCAAAAGGACAGTTATATATATATGAGTGTTTAGTTTATTTTTGTTATTGTTTTAACAAGTCAATTTAAATTTTAACCATTACTTATTAATGGTTCAAACAACAGAAAAAAGTGTAATGTATAATTCTAAGTAGAACAAAAAGATTATTAGAGAGTTTAAAATTGCAGCTTTTCTATGTTTTATTTTGAGATATGCCAGTATGTTCTTTTAAGTATAATATATATTTGATTGATTAATTTCTTTGTGCCAATTTAGTTAAATATGGGTACAAATGATATTACACTATGAAACCAATTTACGTATAAATTTGTTTGCTTTGTCCCGAATCTAAAGTGGGAAAGGGGTAACGATTCATTTTGAATGATAAAATAAGAATCAGTCAAAGTTAAATTTCTTAAATCGGTCTAATTCTGGCTTAGTGAAAAATGTCATTTATTTAATAATAAAAAAGAGATAGAAAAGAAATCAAATATATAAAAAAATCCGCCCTCTTCCCGTATATGCATAATCACAGTATCTTGGTAAAGAAATTTAAAATATAAATATATCTTGGTAAAGAAATTTAAAATATAAATAAGTGTTCAAATTATTTTATTTGATTTAGATTAAGATTCTTTGTGACAATTAAAGAAGGTAGAATGGTATGTATATATATATGTATGTATGCGTTTATTTAAATGTAAAAATAATAATAATAATAATGCTAGTTCTTCTTTTAAAATTTAAAATAGACAATATTACTTATTGCAAAGATATGGGTTATCTCACCCTATGTGTATATTTAGTGAGGCATGCATTTGGGGAAAGAAATATCTCAGCAGTAGTATTTTTTTTGCCTCTTTAGCATTTTATAGTTAAGATTCATATTTGAAATACTTGGGCATTTTATAGCCTATAAGATATGGTTGTCGGATTTCTCCATTATTACTTATTAAAGACAGGTTTAGGAAAAACATCTATGCAGATATAAATTAATGCTTTTAATGGGCAAATATATCAGTAGCTTAATACATTGATCTGTGCCTATATGGCTTTTAATAATAAAAATATGTCGAGTAATGCTATGCGGTCTGCCACGTGGATATTTTACCGATCTTGGCGATACGAGATAGACATGCCTTTCTTTGAGCCGATGAATGGGTATACTCTATAAAGATAGTGATTCAAAACCCACGCTCTATTATTTCCTACACAAGCCAAGCTGAATGCGAATGTGTTACTATAGGAATATATACATTACTGCTCGGCAAAGGAGATTGGCCCATGTTTGCCAATGCTAATAATATAGCCAGCACAGGATTCAAACCCCGACCCTACTGAACGCTGTAATTAGATTTCTTAATCATACCTGTTGTTAATTCTGTGGGAAATAGATAAGCCATATTTTTCATATAATTATTAATAATAAAGGGTAATAAAATTATGCTTTTGTCCATAACTCCTGCTGAGAAGACTAACAATAAAATATTATAATGACAAATACATATATACTCTACTTCCCCTATGTATATAAACACACGCATAAATTTATTATATATATTCATTTGGCTTCTAGCTTAATATAAGCAAGTATTGTGTTTGCTCTCCAAAATTGGCATATTAATTTTATAGTGGCATATTTCTTAATAAAATATTATAACTCTCAATATAAAATTTCGTTTTATGCTGACACACAGTATAATACTGATTATTTACTGTGCGTATAACTATCATTTCTAGTTAATTTTTTTTTTTTGTATTGAATCACAATTGTTATTGTCATGAAATCCAGTATGATTTCATTGTAACGCGCGCACACACATCTAATACTGAGGTTCATTATTGTAATTATTATTTTATATATTTCACAACCTTAATTGTCATTATTGACAGGTGACCTCTTTGTAAAATCATATATTTATTCTAGTGATATTAAAATTATGTACTATTATCACTATTGATCATCAAACATTGTAATTGTTATTTATTTTTTTGGTTTAAAAAATGTAATCCCATACATGGATCATGATTAGATCCAAACATGATTGTTATTAATTATATTTTCTAATTGTATTAATAAATTGTATATATCTATACCGTTGTCATGTCATTCCCTGGTTCATCATATCCACTCATCTATATCCACACTTGATTAAATCATATGTATGTATTCAAAACCTATGAAATATTAATAATAATAATTTAAGCTATATCAAAGTATTTAGTGAGTATCGTAGATTTAATTAATAAAGTCTAGTGCATGATAGACTAAGTTTGAATTGAGAATCCTTGTTTTTACCCTGACCACTGGGACCGAAGAAAAATGATAACCATTAGTAGCATCAGGAGCGTTGGTTCGATAGTGGAGATTTTGGAGCACTGGCAAATAGGTTAAAGCTTAGTACTGTTCCGCGACTACCATATCCTGAACATACTGGGTTTGAAGTACTTTTGCTAGGTCTCTGAATCTTGTTGGTTGATTATACGATTCTGAACGTTACAATATATATAATATTTAATGTTTATATGGAATATAAGGTGAAAAGCTTATAATAAGTGTGTTACTCTTATTTATATAATATTTTTTTCGTTGTAAAGTTGCGATATTTTTCATTTTTTTATTATCCATAATATTTTTTAAAATTTATTATTTCTAAAGTTTGAAAACAAGTATAATGTATATACCATATTTTATATGTAATTAAATAGGATTTGAACTCAAACTTTCAAGTTCCTTTCAGCTATTCACTTTATCTTAAGTAACTGATACACATGCCCACATACATGTGAAAAATATAAATGATTTCCAATATCCATATTTCATGATGATCCAGCACTCATCAGTTGATCCAGCGCTCAGCTTATATTAAGATAGCAAATCTTCAAACTTTAATGTACAGGCTTCAATCTTCTCCACCCTCCAACTTTTTAGCTATTCACATTATTGAAAATCTGATGATGGAGTGCTCAAAACCCTTGTTCATACCAATATTGTTGTCAGACCCATGTTGATCTTAAGCCACTCTGACCCCTCATATGTAGGATTTTAAGATGTCCATTTAAATATACAGAAGAGGGATAGGCAGAATTCAGCCTGAATCTATAATATTTGATATAGATACTGAACTTTAAATTACTTAAAAGAGATGTATATCAGTTATATAAGATAGAGTGGATGGCTGAAAACAGTTTGAAAGTCTGTGTTCAAATCCCCTCTTATTACTTCTAAAAGTATTTTTTATTAGTTCTGTTTTTTCCCCCCCCCCCAAAGCACAAACAGATTATTTTATTGAAAAACTATATACATTAAAAAGGGGCATCTTTTTTAAAGCAAAATGAAAAAGGACACATTGAAAGAGTTGAGGATGCAAATCTGCTCTTGGGAAAATAAAAATGTTGATTCTCATAGAGTAATTAGTTAAAAGAATATTTTGTATTCCCTGCTCAACTGAATAATAAAATGAAATGGAGTTTCGTGTAAAATACAGAAATTCAAAACAGACATACAATGATTTAAGAACGATTGTTGAATGCAATTATTTGCTGATCTTGGCTATTTAAATTTTTTTAAAGTTATTTAAAGTAACATATAAGCTTGAAAAATGATGTAATCTTGTTAAATCAGTGGATGATAATCTTTTATATAATAGTGATAGTATTCTCAATAAATGGAAAGATTATTTTCATCACCTTTACATTAATGAGGCAAAAATTCACGACAACATTTAATAATATATTCTTCCTGATTCGTTTAGATTAGTAAGATCTAACTTCTTGACATTTAAAATAAGTCTTTATAATCTGAAAACTGGGAAAACAGTATGTTAGATTCAAATTTTTTGAAATTTTAAAAAATACTACATATAAACTAATTAAATAATGTACTTTTGTTCTTAAAAATAATACTGATGCATCCATTTATAAAAATTAAAAGGACGTAAGAAATGGTCTTGCGTTGGTGGTCGAGAGGTCAGCGCGACTGCCTTGCACTTGCAGGCAGTTGCCCGGGTTGCGGGTTCGCGCCCGGCCGATGCTATGACACTTAAAAAAAAAAAAAAAAAAAACTACAGTAATTATTATGGAATACTATTCACTATTGGAAGAGTATTTTCAAGGCTTTATAGAATTAATTGATTTCAGCTATAGATGAAAGATTATTGGAGACTTTGTGATTTTAAAGCAAATGTGATAAAAATATCATAAAAGGTATGATTTAGATATTGATTTTATTGCTTTGATTAAGGCCTTTAATTCAGTTAATTGAAAAGATTTATAATATTTGAAATTAAATGGTTATCCAACAAATTTTATTCGTATTTTATAGCTTCTATATTATGTAAAAAATTTGATAGAAAATTTGATTTTGAAATAAAAACTGATGCTAAATAGAAATATTACGAACTCCAATTTTGCTTGCCACTTTTATAAAAGGCTATGTAAATTGTTACATTTTCATTTACCATTGTCAAACTCCCTCCACTCACAACTTTGACTCCATCCATTTCAGATAAATACACTAATGATTATTACTAATCATTTTCGAAACTAGAGATTATCTCTAGCACAGATATAAACTTTAAGTCTCAGTTAAAGATTAATATATCTGATTTTCTAATTTACACACCCGGAGTTATTCACCTTTTTCCGTCCCATAGGTAATATCTTTATAGATATAATAAACACCTCCACACTTCCCCATTCTTTTCAAATTCATATAAATAAAGATATAATAAAAGACAAATGCCTCCCCCCCCATAAGATGCATTTCGTGCTGAACCAGCACTCATCAGTTGGCCCATATCATTATCTCCCATATATATCTCTATTATATGAAGAGTATTTATCTATAGTAAATTGTTACATTTTTATTTACCATTGTCAAACTCCCTCCACTCACAACTTTGACGCCATCCATTTCAGATAAATACACTAATGATTATTACTAATCATTTTCGAAACAAGAGATTATCTCTAGCACAGATATAAACTTTAAACTTCAGTTAAAGATTAATATATCCGATTTTTAAAATTTGCTCACACTGAGTTATTCACATTTCTCTATCCGGTATGGAACTGTCATCAAAATGGAAATATAGATTTAGTCATAAAACTTTTAATTCAAACTTAATAAAAGTACAACAAGATACTTTTCACTCTTAGGATTATGGTTTGTTGACAATTGATGTATTCTTACAAATTAAAAGGTGATTTGCAAAACATTTTTAATGTTTTGACTGCAACCTAAAAAAGTTTTGGCATTATTAATTAATATGCAAAAAGAAACTTTGATACTTTATCAGTCAGTGATGAAAAATTATTTTCAGCAACATTTAACTTGCGGACTTATTATCATGATTATAGATTAATTGGATTACCTTAGACCTTATTAAAAGGCAACATATACTTTAATCTGCTTCTGCATCATTTAATACAATAAAACATGATATTTTATCATAACATATTAACAGAATATGAACTTATCATTTTGCCAAGTTACTGAATAGGCATGTATGTATGTAACTGAATAATTTGTCATTCAGGATATGATGCTTGAATACAATAACTAATGGAACTATGTTAAAATTCATGAACCTTTAAGCTCTTGAGTCTACAATCTATTACAGCATCAAACCTAATAAGACATTTGTCATGTGAAGTGAACAAAGATTAACTGACTTTTGTGGTGATCTTGAACATAATTTTTGTGAAAGAAGATCACAGAGTTATATATTTTAAATATTACTTTATTTCCTTCCAACATTTCAATTACACATGTATCTTTATCAGAAATTAAAATTAAAAAATTATATATAATATAATAAGAGATTTGAACCCAGACTTTCAATCTCCCTTCAGCTAACCAATCTGTCTCATAAACCAATACACATGACCACCCCCATGTGAAAAAGATAAATTATCTCCAATATACATATTTCATGCTGAACCAGTACTCATCAGTTGGTTCAGATCATCATATCCCACACACATATGTATAGTCAGTCCTAGGTTTATATTAAAATAGTAAATCTTCAAACTTTAATGGATAGGTTTCAATATATTCCACCCTTCAACTCTTCAGTCTTCTACCATTGAAAATCTGGTAATAGAACACCCAAAAAAAAATTCCTGGATGGTGCCAATATTATTGTCATGCCCATGCTGATTTTAAGTCATTTCTGACCTCTCCAGGAACATAAACTATAACTGTATTTAAATAATATAAGTGTAGATCTTTTATCTGATTAATCAAGCGTATTATAGATGGTATTAGAATAAAGAGTTGCTCTTGTTTTATCATACGCAGCATTATATAGCAGTACATATATTAATATTGTATGCATATTTCAGGTCTTAATGTTAATTAAAGTTTATGTACGGTGTGTTAAATTAAAATAAGTTTATCCTAATAAAATAATTTCGTCTTAATTTTGTTAAAAATTTAAATATGCAAACAGGATACTGTAGCTATTTTCAAATGTAAACTAGAGAACATTACGGTTTGAAATCTTGTATAAAATTGTTGTTTTGAAATCACTCATTGGTAAATAAAAAATATCTGCAAGTAGGAAATGAAAAGAACAACTGAGGGAAATACATTTAAGATATCGTGAGTGTATTTTATTGACGCATTTCCCCCCACCTCCACTTCTCCCCCCCCCCCATTTTCTAAGTAGTCCATCTTATCAATATTCTTTACTCCTTTCTTTTTAAATTATTGGATTTTTTTATAACAGTCACATCTAAAAAAAAAAAAGAATTCAACTAAAATAAAATGACTAACAATAGATACTAAGCTTGTAAGTGTGTGTGCGTATATATTAAAATAACTGCCAGTTATTGAGAATCAAATACTTAGAATACAGGATTTAAATCTCATATTGGTCATATCTCATCTTAATTGTATTAATGCATCTCAATATAACCAGAAAATTATTATTTAATATAAAAACAAGTTTATGATATGGTTTTAATATTCTGAAATAATTTGTGTAAAGCAGATTGTAAAAGGCCTAGAAAGAGACCACAAGTGAGATAGTTGGATAAAAGAAAGAAGTGTGATGGGGTGATTTGGAGAAGAGAGGCTAGAGATCGAGAATTTTATCCTGCAGTGAATTGACAACAGTTTAAAATGATGATGAAGCAGATACATAAGCAATGGAAAATAATCACTGATGATGATCAAGATTTGTTGCTTAATTCTGTTTAACATGCCTCAATTTGTTATATGAAAAATATAATGCAATTTAAAGTAGTTTCATTCTTTTTGTTTCAGCTCTAATTTTTAACTACCCATAATTCAACAATGTATCTAAAACACCCCTCAGACATTTTTAAATATCATACACCCCCATTATCCATCTTCCGTTTTATTTTTCCCATTGTCCTGCATGGTTTTAGTGCAACAAGATTTTGGAGCAAAGATACTAAGGTCGATTCCAGTTCTGGCATTTGTAGTGCTCTAATTTTTCACAAACTCCCGAATAATAAAGCCATTCCGATTACTACTACTCTTTCCATTAACTACTAATATCTTTTTCCTGCTGAATGTATCATATTTCTTCCTATCTTAAGAACACATTTTGGATTGAAAACTTACGCAAGTACTGATAGCAAAACAAAACTGAATTGCACATGTATTTAAATTTTAGTTGTAATTTCACTAAAACTTTTTAATAAATATCGACAATTTTGTAAGAATTAAAAAATATTCTAATAAAAATATATATGTGTGATTGCAAACTTCCTATTATTGTTAGCTCACCCTATTTTAGAGCAATGAACTTTATATGTATATATTAATATTAATAATTTTAATCACGTGAATGATTTGATCAAATATGTAATGTTTAGAAATATAAATACTTCACTGAACAATCACGTCAGAACATATTAGTAGGACCAATTGCAATCAGATTCCAAAGAACCGTTTTAAAATAAACACAAACACGTTTATCTTTTCTTATATCAATGTCAATTTATTTTGTCTGATAAAAGAAAATATCAAACAAAATAGATTGCCATTGATATACGAACGTTTCTTTAGAATCTGCTTGCATTGGTCCTAGTAACATATTCAATATAATTGTTTCTTGAATTATATTTATTTTAATATATATATTAAGAAAACTATAAAATTCCTAATCAATCAATAAAAATAATAATCAGAATATTAAAATAAATACATAAATAAAAAGGTATAAAAAACACTTAGTATTTCAATTAATTTACTGACTTTCAGAATTCCAAGGATTTAGCAATGGTAATAATCCATATGAGTAAGGTGATGTGATGCACTGCGACTTCTCCTTTTTCGGAGTCAGGAATCTCTCAGCCACTATGCTCAGAGAAATCTGATAGTCAGCTTACCTTCCCTTTCCAGTCTGCACCCTAAGTTTTTCCCAAATTCTTCTCTATTCTGATCCATCCCATTTCCACAACATAATCTTTGTCAACTTCATGGCCTTTATATCTAAATCCCTCTTATCTTTTCCCAAACCCAGCATAAAAACCAAGAACCCACTTTCTGTATAATCACTTTGGTTATATTTATTCTCCCACAACTTCATTATTTGTACCCTTTCTGCTTGTAGGCATTTACATTCAATTAACAGATGCCTAATATTTTCTATGCTTTCCTTACATAACTTGCAGACTAAATCACCCATATTTTTCCATTTATGTGTATATTCCCTTGTTGCTAAAGATCCTATTCGAGCCTTAAACAGTAAACTACTTTCCTTGCTATTATCATAAATTAACTCGCACCCAATATTCTGTTTACTTCTATATATATTTAAACTCTTTTTACTCTCCATACTAGTTCTCCATTTCTCCAACTCCCTATTTTTTATTAATGCATCTATTCTTCTATCCCATTCCTTAACACTATAACACTCAACAATTCTCCTAACACAATCATCCCATCTTTTGTATAAGTATACTGACGTAAATTCTTTATCCAAATCTTCTGCATACCATACTACCTTTCTCACCCATCTTGTTGCCTGTCCTTTACTCATAACCCAATTAAATTCTATTTTGGTTATTCTCTTATTATCTGTAAATTGCAATCTATGGAACATTTTCATTTTGCTTTTTGCATTTCTCATATAAAAACTTGATCAGCCCATTTCTCCTTGAATTGCCTCCTTTGTTGTCCACACATCTGCATCTAATGCATGTATTCCTACTTCTCTTTGTACTTTTTCTAAGTAATCTAACACCTCTTTACTAATATATAATGCATCATTACCATATGTTAACTCTGCTACTGCCATTCTCTTCCATACAATTCTAGCTGTATCATATTTATTATATGAAAACACTGCTAATTTCTTTATCAGTACCTTTCTTTACTTCATTTATCTTCCCCCCCCCCATTCATCCAAGCAATTTTTCTGATTACTTAAAATGATTCCATTCACCACATTTAACTTTATATCCCCAATAAAAATTCTTTATCTTCTTTTTCTTCAGTATTTACCATCATTACTTTTGACTTTTCTTCACTGAATTTAATCCCCATCCCTTGTGCATGTCTTCAGCATAACTTCCATATCTTCTTTACTTTTTGTGCACAAGAAGATATCATATCTGCTAATAAAAGGTCTGATAATGTATATACTACCTTGTCACCTATTAATGGTATCTCTACCCCTCTTCATAGTCTTTTTATTGTTCTCTCCTTTTATCTCAAACATAACAAAAACAAAATAGGTGACATAGGGCATCCTTGCTTTAGTCCCACCCAATTTTTAACTTTAATTGATTATATATGTCCTAATTGATATACATAGTAATTATTTTCATATAATCTCTTAATAAGATCCATTAAAGCTCCATGCATTCCCAAATTTACTAAACTTACCCATAATCTATTTCTATTTACTCTATCATATACCTTCTCTGTATCTATAATAACCATATATAACTGTCAGTCTATATGCCTATCTGATTGAAAACCTCCTTGCATTTCTCTTACTATATTATTTTCTTCCATCCATTTTGTGACTCTTCCAGTCATCAAATATGCAAAAACTGTATATAACACTGATGTTACTGCTATCGGTCTATGATTGTTTAACTTCCTATGATTTTTATCCTTTTCTTTAAGTAGTAGCCTTACTTATGTATTATTCCAACTATCTGGAAATTCTCTCTTTTGTGCCACCTTATTAAAACATGATAATAGGTTTAATTTTGCTCTATTTCCCAAATTCATCACCATCTCTACTGCCCATCCATCTAAACCACTTGCCTTTTCACTTTTTAATTTCTTCCCTTCCTCATTCAATTAATATTCTGTAAACCTAATATTTCCATTACTATATGCTTTCATGTTTGTTACCATTCTCTTCTTCACATCTAACATCTTTTCTATATCCATTACATATTTACGATTGTCTCTAATTCTGCTCTAAGTCTACACTCTATTTCCTCATTATCTAATAATATTATTTCTCTCCCCCTACATTTCTTCTTTTAATGTATTTTCAAAAAATTTTATTTTCATCTTTTCCACTTTTATTAATATCATCCAACAATCTACTATTTAATTTCATTCTCTCTCTATAATTATCTATTTTAGCCAACTTCTTTTTTAAAAAATATTTTTCATATTTAACATTAACATCTTTTTCACTTTCTTTGTTCTTAATAAC
This sequence comes from Epiperipatus broadwayi, assembly GCA_028023455.1. NCBI lineage: Eukaryota > Metazoa > Onychophora > Udeonychophora > Euonychophora > Peripatidae > Epiperipatus > Epiperipatus broadwayi. Next base: position 535,903 of record JAQFVV010006652.1, read on the forward strand.
ACACTTGCCAAACTTTTCATACAATAGTGCCACAAGTGCTAGCCTTTGTAATCAATTGATGCAGGAAGATTTGTGCATAAAATCCCTATTTAATGCCTAGTCATCCAACATCCTCGGACTAGCTTCGAGCTTGTGGCTTTCATCATTGGCATGGCTTTGGATTGAGAGCACTGCACCTAGATCTTGGGATTGAATGCAACAGCATGAGTAAGCATATGAAATGGTGATCATATGATGTTTTGATAGTTTAATAATCTATATGGAATGAAAATTGACTTAATGGTGAAAATGTTTTAAAAAATAACTATTGAAAAAGAAGAGGAAAGGTAAAATTTTTCTCAATTGTTTCTTTTTATTGTTTTGCAATTATTTTTGAACACACACGCACACACACACATATATATAAAGAAAACATTTTTATATATTTTTTTTACTGATGGGTATTCTTTATGTTAAAGGTACATGTACGTCTGTAATCTTATTATACATACTCTTCCGTTATCAACATTATTCATGAGCCAAAAGAGGAACCTAAACTCTGGCCAAGCATCTGTGCCTCTTACTCTAATTTTTTAAATATCCATAGCTATCTCTCACACAAAAATCATCAATTCTTTTTTTTTTTACTATATTCACTTTATTTTGTATTTTACAGTTTTTTTCCAGCTTATCTGTAATAATTTTTAAGCTTCTAAAGATAAGCAACTCTAATTTCTTTATGCTTTATATTTTCCTCAATAAATAATCTCTTTACAATATTTTACATTGCTAATCTTTTTATTCTCCAAGTCTATATTTCTAAAGACTCTAATTGTGTCTGCTCCTATTTTTATTTAGTAATTAATGTTTTCAGCCAATAAACACCACATGATCACCATTTCTTATGCTTACTTATAATTGTTATTAAAACAGGCAAAACTCTCTATATATATTGCCACTTTCTATATGTATTGCCACTCACTGCAAGCTAGAGTAATCAATGGATGTCATAAGGTATCCCCAGACTAGTTTTTGGCTTGTGACCTTTGTCAGTGAGGAACCTTGGATCTGAGAGCACTGCACCTAGTTGCCTGTTTTAATTAATGTTTTTCTTATATATAAAACTTTGCATCAAGCCAATCATTAAGTAAGTCCACTGACTTAAAATTTTGCTCTTCTGGGTAAAATGTTTTGTATTAATCATTTATATATTAACAGAGATAGTGATAAAAGGTAAACATATTTTTATTGCATAAAGAATCCAATTCTCATAGCTAGAGGGTAGATCTGTTATTAAGTAACAATCACTTTGAGAGAATATTCTCTATCATTACACAGATGTTTAATACTGTAATTTCTTATCTTTAAATAATGCTTATTATACAATAGTGATAAGTGTATATACTGTAAAATATGAAAATATTTCCAGTGCACACTGCTATGTGAAATAAATAAATAAATATCAAATCACCTCAAATGGTAAGAATTTTCAGCTATGTCTCTGTGCAATGTAGCTTGAAATTTCTTAACATTTAATGTGATTTGTTATTGTACTGTGGAGCTTTGTGCATATACACAAATATTAACAAAAATCATAACAATGATTTATGTGGTAAATAGTCACAAAGTATTCCTGTATAGGTTAATACTTTTATGAGTTGGACAGTTTGCTATTTACAAGTGTTTGATAGAGACTTGATGGCATCTATGGTAATCTTGAATAGTCATTTGGTAAATGTATAGCAATATTTTATCATAAATGCCAAACTAGTTTCTTCCTAATGATTTTTTTCAATGAGAAACATTGGATTTGTGCTCATAAATCTGGGCATCACCTTTACTTTTATATGTAAATATTATTGCTGGTAATGTAATAAATATATCACTGTTATTGTTGAAAGAATGAGACTGAAACAGAAGTAAACTGGACATATTTCTATAAGAGCTGATAATAAATGAATAATTGAAATTTTAAATTGGATTTCCAGAGAATGTAAAAAACCTAGAAAGTGATCACGTGAGATGAATGGATGATATAAGGAAGTTAATGTCATGTGAAGAGGGAAAACTATGTAATAAAAAAACTGGATTGAATTTAGGGAGACCTTTGCCTGCTTGTACAGTTACATAAGTCTGACACTAAACCAGTAACAATACATTTTAGTAGTTTTATGCTATTTATAAAATTTGTTAATCTATTAGCAGTCAAACATCACATGATCACCATTCTTTACCCATTTATTACTCTGGCTTGCATTGAGTGGCGCTACCCCATATGGAGAGTTTTGCCTCTATCAGCAATGTAGATAACAAAGCATCACATAACATTTTCTCTTACTTTCAATGGCTTCATTAAGTCAATTATTCATTTGATTTGCGCTATTTTTTTTTTAAAGGAGAGAGTATATAACAAGATAGATTAATCAAAGAGTGATAAAATTTTCTACACTATTTGATAATGCATTTCTTTCTATGTACATAGTTTAAAAATGTGATGAAGAATAATGAAAATTTTAAACTATAAAAATTGGAATATATTTCAGGAGGAAATGTCATGAAAAAAAAATATTGCCATTTTAAGCATAGGATTTTATAGTTTCTGGATAGATATGATAGTGATTGGGAAAGCATTTTATTGTTTAGGGCTAGGAGACCTATTAGAAGCTGAAGAATAGGTGAATATTTAGAAAGTCAAAGATATATTTAAAACATTAAATGAAAAATTAAAACTTACAAATGTGGAATGTTTGATTTTGGGCAATGGTAATAAATAGTTATATGTAATTGAATGATTTGCTACTTGGGAGTTCATGTGGCATTCAACTACTCTAAGTGCCAAATTGAGATTTGATTTAGAAAAATTGCAACACAAAAAATTTGATTGGTAATTGTTTAAAAAGTCACATGATGTCCAAGCAACATAAGTAAAAGATTGAATTTTGGTTCAAAAACCATTAGCTCGTGTGTCCATTACTTTATCACTATGATTTATTTGCAAAGTAAATAACAATTGATACTGGAATATTAGAAAGATAAATTTGGGTAACATATTAATGGAGATGAAAGCTGAAAAGTGTATGGTGTTGAAAGCTAAGGAATTATAGAAGAGATGTAATAGAGAAATATGAATAACACTATATTGATTGGGAAAAGGGGTGCTAAATTCATGAATAGACTAACATTATTAATTGTCTTATTAAAGGGAAAATAAGCTGGAGAAAGAAATCAATTTTAAATATTCTGATTTTAGAAATAATTCAAATGTTGACAATTATATAAAACAGACAAAACTCTCCATATAATTGTGCCACTCAGTGCAAACCGAGTAATCAATGGATACCAGAAGGCTTGTGCATAAAATCCCTATCTAGTGCTTGTGGCTTTCATCAGTGAGAAGCTTACATCTGAGAGCACTACACCTAGATCTTAGGATCTAGTGCAACCCTCCAGCAGCCACCTTTTATCTCTACTTAACTACAAAACTATGAGTCTAAAAACAGTAATATTTTCAATCCAAGCTCATTAGCTTATATAATATACAGGTCTGAACTCAGTTCAGCACCCATACATTTTGGTGTCTTTGGTTCTTTAATAACTATAGCCACCACTATCATATTAGGCAGGACTGCTGATCATGTGATGTTTAATGGTTGAAATTATATGTTAGATTATTTTTACATCTAATATTAATTGTTAAATGTCTCAAGAAAACTTCAAACTTTACTAAAACTTTTCAAATACATTCATCTATTATTAATAACATACATGTTAATATGCAACACAACATTTCAAGTGCAGTGGCAATGTTAGTATGTGAATTGAACCAAGATCTTTAAATTCATTAATATTGGATTTAAGATCATGCTCTGACCAAATAGTCTATTCTATCAAAGTCAACAGTCAATAAAAAAATTCTATTCTTACCTACGACAATTCTCAACTTTTTTCTTGTGATAATGATTGATTTCCAAATATTACGAATTATCACTATTTTTAATTCTGCCTTGAGGAAAAAGTTTAAAAATTAGAAGAAAAAAATCATAGTTAAGTATATACATTTTTTGGTTAGAATATCATCTTAAATTTAATATTCATAAATCTAAAAGCCTCTGATTAGTTTCCCATGCTAGTATAGTCAAGCCAGAAACACCTGAAGAAGAGAGGAAAATAATACCACTTGCAACATTGGGTCAGTTATGAATGTGTGTGATATTACTAATAATTGAATGTATTCATAAAGTTTCATTATTCTTAGTCATTCTATAATAATAGTAAGCAGTCACTCATAAGTGAGTATAAACATTCTAACTCCAAAAGAAAAGGAAAAAAACTACTCTGAAATGAATTTTGTGGTGACTATGCAAATCAATCTGTGAAACACAAATATGTCCATATATGGAACATGCTGGTCTATTTTTCTGTTTACTTGATATTTTACAATACTGACTTTTAATTTCTTCAGCAGAAAACTTTTCTTTCTGGAATAATTCAACATTATGTTTAATTGCTCTTCTGTTTTGTTTACCCAATGGAAACAATTGGTGTTGCATTTCTTTAATATATATATATATATATATATATATATATATATATATATATATATATGTCAAAGCGTTGACTGAGAAGCGAACCCGGACCAGCTGCTTGGAAGGCAGCTATGCTAACCCCTAGGCCACCAATGCTTGACATTGATCTTTAAATGTCTTAAAATAATCCTATCTATTCTACAAAAAAAAAACATGTTCAAGTCTATCATAAACACCTTTTAGGAAGTCTTTCATTGTTGATTCATTTTACATTTCCAATCCAAAGGAGGTGTAATTTTTCAATAGTGGACTCTAAAGTATCATATACAGCAAACTGAAGAATATATTGATTGGTTTTATAATCTTGCCATTATATTTTTAAAATTTTACAAAGCATCCTTAAATATTAATTCTTATTAAGCGCAATGTCAGTACGTAATACTTATATTGGGCTAAAACCTTAGTACATGCACCTTGAATGCTTAATTTTATCAAGAGAAATCTCTACAAATCATAACGCAAGATTCAACTTTATTAGAATTTATTAACTTCATGCTCCCAAATCAAAATGCTTTAGATTTGCCTATATAATTAACAAAAATAGGTTAGAGATAAGAGGGTCCCCCTTATCTTTATAAAGTCAAATCTTGCGTTATGATTTGTAGAGGTCTCTCTTGATAAAATTAAGCACTCAAGGCACATGTTCTAAGGTTTTATCCTTATATAAGTATAAAGCATCCTTAAGTGTTTTCTAATGCTTTTATATAGTGCCAATATGGTGTTCAAGTTACACTTCCATAGAATAAATTAGATAAAATAGCAGCTCTATATACAGCTAACATAGTTGTAACAGTTATTTTTTTGTAATGAAACATTCTATCTTTTAACTTGTTACAAGCAGTAGTGGCATATTGGAATCTGTGTCAGATCTCAGCATCTAGGTTCATCTTTCTATTTATAAAACTATTAAGTTACTTAAAGGGATTCAAACTCAGACTTTCACATGACCCTCAATTCTCCATGCCATGGATGGCTGAATAGTTGGGGGTTGGAGTAATTTGAAGCCTGTCCATTAAAGTATGAAGATTGGCTATCTTAATATAAAGCTGAGCACTGATTGTATATATGTGTAGAGATAGTAATCTGGACCAACTGATGATTGCTGGTTTAGCATGAAATACGTATATTGGTGATTATTTAACTTTTCAACATGTGTGTGATCAGGTGCATCAGCAATATGAGATGGCCTGGAGATTTAAGGGTCATATGAAAATCTGAGTTCGAATCCCTTATATTACATTACATATGTGCAGGTGTGTGTAAGCCTGTGCGGTGTATTAAATCATTTAAACTGATTTACATTCTCAAGTTGATAACTATCCAAGCTAAAAGTTGCTAAGAATTTTTTCTGTAGTCACTAGCTGATAAAGCACGAGTTTTTTAAACATTAATTATTAAATGAAAATATTTAAATGTTGCATTCAAAGCATTAAGTACCTTTTAAAACCGTCTCTTGATGTGGCAAAAACAACAGAATCATAAGCATACTGTAAATCCAAAAAGAAGAAATTCTTGTTTTCTTTTTATCAACTCAAATTAAAAATTCCAACATCAAAACAATATCGTATCTTAATTCATGTTTGATAAGCCTCCTACAAACGATTTCAAATAGAACTGCCATTAAAATTGAAAATAGTCCTGGAGCAAGTACACATTCTTGTTTAGCACCAGTTTTTATTTCGACAATTACTAATATTAGATGACGAAAAAAAAATCAAATCTAATTATAACCAAAATACTATCGTCTTAAACTTTCAGACAAACACTAAGGATAAAACATGCTTTTTGTTTGAATCCTTTAATTTAAACAGAAACTTAACTACATTAGGTATTCATTCTAATTCTGGTTATTAGCCGAGAGGTCAGCGCAGAACCTTGCAAGCAAGTAGTTGTTTGCAGACGGTTGTTGCGGGGGGGTTCGCCTCCCGGTCGATGCTATGACATATGGAAAAAAAAATTAATTCCAAATTTCATCTTGTAAGATTGTTTTTCCATTTAATTTATTATATTAAAAATACGAAATATTTTCTTTGTAATATTAAATATCAATAGTATTTTTAATCACGAAATTAATTTATTTTAGAAATACCTTTTAAATATTTACAAATATTAATAATAAATACGTAAAAAGTTTATTTCTTTAAAGAATTAAAGAAGAGAGGAACAATCAATATTGCAAAATGTATAAATTTACATTTATGGTTATTAGAAAATCAATAATGTTTTTTTATTAAAAATAAAGTAATATAAAGAGAGAAAAGAAATATAATCAGAAAAAGAAAATAAATAAAAATATCGTATTAGAATAAATCTTAGTGAAAGTTAAAGACACATCTGCAAAATAAAAGCATGTGATTCTTTATGGTTTAAACATTAAAACAACTTTTCAAGTCGAAGAAATATAAAGGTAAAAACATCTTGATATTACAAAATAATAAAACCATTTGTATACCAATATATATAGAAATAGGAATAACAGTATCATCTAACGTTAAATTACTTCAACAGTGCTTAACCAAACATAATGTCTAAATAAAAGGATATGCAATTGGTCCTATTATTAATATATGCTAATATTTACATAATAGTCTTGCATTGGTGGTCGAGAGGTCAGCGCGACTGTCTTGCACTTGCAGGCAGTTGCCCGGGTTGCAGGTTCGCGTCCCGGCCAATGCTATGACACTTTAAAAAAAATTAAAAAAATAAAATAAAAAATTTACATAATAATTAATAATTGTGTAAAAAATGTATTTCACCAAGCATATTTCACTTTTATAAATACTCCATTAGTCTCAAATTCAATTGTCATAGCTATCCACCAGTAAAAAAATTGCAGATCACGTGCTCTCACTATAGTTAGATTTAATGACCAACCTTTGCTAAAAGATCAGTTGGGAACTTAAAACAATTGAGTCATCTGTAACTGTGATGATAGTCTGAAATTATATATTATAATTATAAATATTTATATATTATAAATATGACTTATTTGATATTAAAACTTGAATTAAACTGCAGTGCAATATTTATTGTTTCACAATGTATTTTAGAGTGAATACAAATCACCCCTTAATTGTGATAGAGGATTTTAATGAATGATATATATTCTTGGCTACATGTATTGCTACAGCTATTTCTAGCAGTAACTATCCAAAGAATATTATAAAGCAGATAGAAATGGTTCACCTTGTGGATGAATAATGTTATGTCATATTAAGGAAGAATGACAGTGATATAATGGAATACAAAATAAAGGGTTACAAAGAAGAAATGAGTGAAAAAAATGTTCTGTTTTATAACTTAATTATTATATGGGATATTTGACATTAGATATACATAAGAAGGAGGTGAAGAAATAGAAACAATTTTAGCAAAGTTATATACCAAATGTCTAAATGATAAAGATGTACCGGAAGATTGGAAGAATGCAGTAATAATATTAATATTTAAAAAAGGTGATAAAAAAAATATTAGAAATTACAGACCTATCAGCCTTTTATCAGTTTTATATAAAATTTTTACCAAGATAATTACAACTCGTCTACAGAGAACTTTGGATTTCCACCAACCAAGAGAACAAGCTGGATTTAAAAGTGGTTTTAGTACAATAGATCATATCCAGGTATTGCGAGAAGTCATAGAAAGAACAAATGAATATGAGTTGTCATTATGTTTTGGATTTGTAGATTATGAGAAGGCATTCGATTCTATACACATTTCTTCAGTGATTAAAGCATTGGATCATCAAGGTATAGATCCAGTTGTCATATTTTAAAGAATATTTATAAAAATGCAACAGCAACAATTCGATTACATAATGATTCCGGAAAAATCAACATTGAGAAAGGTGTAAGGCAAGGTGACTCCATATCTCCAAAACTTTTTACAGCAGTGCTCCAAGAAGTATTTTGTGGATTAAAATGGGAAACTAAAGGAATGAAAGTAAATGGAGAGTATTTAAGTCATTTCGATTTTGCAGATGATGTAGTTGTTTTTGCAAATAATGCTTCAGAGCTGCAGGAAATGTTGCAGGAGTTAGCATATGAAAGTAGAATAGTAGGACTAAAGATAAATGTTAAAAAGACTAAAGTAATGTTTAATCGATTTGCTCAAAATATGAAAATAAAGATTGATTATGAAGAATTAGAAGAAGTTAACAGTTACAAATACCTAGGTCAGATTATTAATACAGATGAAAACATAATGGAGGAAATTAATCATAGAATTAAACTTGGTTGGAGTGCTTTTGGTAGAAATAACTTGATACTAAAAGGAAATATGCCTATGTGTTTGAAAAGAATGGTTTTTAACAAATGTGTTTTACCAGTTCTTACTTATGGATCTGAGACTTGGACACTTAATAGAAGAGCAATACAGAGACTTCAGACCACTCAAAGGAGTATGGAGAGATGTATGTTGGGAGTAACAAGAAGAGATCGAAAACGCAATGTATGGGTAAGACAACAAACAGATGTTACAGACCTTATTGAAAAAATTAAAAGATTGAAATGGAGTTGGGCTGGACATATTGCTAGAAGAAATGATAATAGATGGACAATTGAAATTTTAAACTGGATTCCAATAGATTGTAAAAGACCCAGAAAGAGACCACATGTGAGATGGATGGATGAACTAAGAAAATGTGCAGGGGTGTTGTGGAAAAGAGAAGCTAAAGATCGGAGAAGATGGATTAAACTTGGAGAGACCATCCTGCAGTGGATTGATAATGGTTGATGATGATACATATTTGTAATGGAAAGAATAAATCATCAAACCTATAACAAAAACCATCGACCCTAAGAATTGTTAGTCAATGAAGTTAATATTTTTTAAATTGAAATTAGTAGAAGATCTATAGTGATCACAAAATGTCTCATGTTGCTAAATTCCTATGTCTTGAGTTCTAATTCTAACTTACATATCTCTATGTTACATATTTCAAATATTTAAAAATATATGATCAGATTTATTTTAAAAAAGGAAAAATCAAATAAACAAAAATAATCAAAAAATTATAATTAATCAAGAAAGAGCTTTAAAACATACTTTTAAAAATAAAAAGAAGATTAATGTATATTTTTTTAAAAAGAAAATAAAGATTTTATTGAAGAGCAGATGGAGGAAAAACCTAAAATAAAAGATTTAACTTTCTCCTTTTTAAAGAAAACTCTCCTTTTATAATATAAAAATAAGTAAATAGGGAAAGTTAGAATAATGTAAAAAAATCAATTAAATAAAATGTAAAAATAATTTAAAAAAACATTTAAGTTATGATCAAAATTAAAAATAATGATAAGGAATTAAAACAATGAGAGAGGAAGAGTATAAAAAGTCACAGCTGCTATTATTATTCAGTCCCAATCTTCATTTTGTGATTGAATTACTCTAGTCTTCAATCTGTAATCCAGTCTGATCTGCATTTTGTGATTGAATTATTCACTTTCATTTTATGATAGAATTAGTCTGGTCTTCAATCTATAGTTCAGTCCAGTTCAAGTTCAGTTCAGATTCAATTCAGATTCAGTTCTAACCTTCATTTTGTGATTGAACTATTCTGGGCTTTAATCTGTTAATGAGTTTGGATTATTATTATTATTATTATTCAGTTTGAATTAATATTATTCAGTTTTGACAAAATGCAGATGCAGAGTTTTTCATTGAGAATCCAAACAACCAAAGATCCAAATATTCAAAAACTGTAAATGCCGTAACAAGCCAATTAATTACTGCTGTGGTCAACATCAGTGCAGAAGCCACTGAACAGTCATAGGAGTGTTCAACAACTTTGGGTCCTAATGTCCTCTCCTAAAATCAACTATACTCACCTGAAGCCAATGCCGAGCCCTAAAGGAGATGCTGCTACATACTCTCTCCCATTGTTGAGCCAAAGAAAGGAACACAAGCCCTGGAACGATCAATGGAACCAAAAGTCCAACTGGTTGGAAAATTGAAAATCATGAAAATCTGGGTAAATATATTTTGATCACTCTCTATAGACACTTTATTTTTAAATGAAATGAATTATTAATTAATGAAGGACTATTATAAAAATTAGCCTGATTAATCATTTATATTTCTTTATGTAAAATATTAGATTGTTATATTATATATATATATGTTGTGTGTGTGTGTTTGAATAAATATTAATATTTGCTTAATTATTGTTTGGTCTATTCTCTCTCTCTTGTCATTGCATCATCATTTAATTAAAAAGATAAATGTGCCTATGTGTTAAGTAAATGTTCTGGACCCCTGAGACAGAGTATGAGCTAGCTTGGAATACTTCAAACACTGGATTGTGTGCCTGTCATTTAGCATGTCAGCTATATAATATGGTTGGCTGGTACCTGAGTTTTATCCTCAAAACAAATGAAATGCTTTTGATGGTAGGACTTTGATTCCAGCAGTTGAGGTGGATCATGGTTAGCAAATGTGATCATGTTTTGCTTTAAAGCTTGATCTTGTCATGGGTATCATTGATGGTTTCGCTATCAATGGTATTCTCCCCTCTGTTCCCATAGTATTAAAGCCAAAAGATAAAGGGTTATATGTTTAAAAAAGTATTTAAACCCAGTTAATATGGTAATTATTTGGGCAACCTAGTTCGGTATATTTAACTACAATGAAAGTCAGACATTCTATGATTTGCTTTATAATTATAAGTATGCGACTTTTTTTTTTCGCATTCAATAGTGAAGCTATAATTTTACTCTAATTTATAATAGCTTTGCTAAGCACTTTTGAGATTTCATGTTTGAATCTCATACTCATAGCTTTGTAACTAACGATTGTTATGATTATGCAAATGTGTTTGAATTTTTAATTACTCCATTGTTTAGAGAGAGCAAAACATGCCTCTCTTCTATTAATGGTGTTAATGTCATTTGCTATATAGAAAGCTTATTTAACTTTTCTTTTGGCATCATTTTTTTCTGTACAAATTATTTGGGCAGAACTAGGTTCAAATACATGGCCTGTAGCTGCTTGGTGGTCCCAGAATACTGATGATTCTTCATTTTTATTTTTGACCCTATTGTAGACATACCTATTTTTCTTACTATTTTTTTAATGAATAAATGAGGAAACACACTCAATAAAATATATATAAATGGGTCCCCTCAATTTATTATTAATAAGTATATTATTATTATTTTATATTATATATATTGAAACACTGCAATATTCATCATGGACTTTTGTGGTTTACTTGCAATCATCTTTATTATACATTATTATTTATTAGCATTTTATTACTTTACGATATGGCCAGATCGAGGTGACACAAACACCCTGACCATATTTCCTGACCATAGAACCCCTCCATACTGCTGGAATAACACCCACCATCAAAGCATTTTTGTTTGAGAACAAGTCTCAGGCCCCATTTGGCCACATATGTTATATATAGCTGGCATGCCATAATGACAGGCATATGAATCCAATACTTGAAATATACCCAGACTAATTCATAATCTTGATCAGGTGACCCAGCGCAGTAGTAATTAGCACATGGAAATATTTCTAATCTTTAAATTATTGGTGATGCAGTTAAAAGAGAGAATGAGAGAGTATAGATGAGCAACATTTTAAGCAAACATTTATTTATTTACATGCACACATATTTAAATAAATATACAGTACAATTTAACACAAAGGAATAAATAAGTATACATTAATTGTTAAGAGATTCAATATTACTGATTGTATTTCATTATAGTTCATTTCATTAAAAGAATATATGTCTAGACAGTTTACGATTGAAAAGTATATTTACATAGGTTTTTCATTATTTTAAGATGACATAATCTTTCAGTAGTTGACACTTTCCTTTGGTGTTGATTTTCATCCAGCTGGCCTTTTGGTCTCCTGCTATGACTTCATGTGTTTTTTTCCATATTTCCTGATGAACAATGGGAGAGAGAGTATGCAGCAACATCTATATTATGGATGAGGTGTGTTTCTAGATGAAAGCAGTTGACGAAGGCAAGGATCTGGGGCATGAAGCCCAGTTAAACACTCCTAAAATTCTCTACTAATGCATATTGCTACTTCTGTGTCTTATATATTTATATTTTCAACAGCAGTAAGGACTAACTCACTGAGGGTCACATTAACTATGCCCTCAGTAATGAAGAATGACAATGAAATGACTTTGAAAAAACTTATTTGGAAAACTTGATCTGAAACTCTAACTGAAACTGAGACTTGAACTGAGACTTGCACAAAGACTGGAAGCAATGGACAAGCTGCCTTTTTATATCTAACTCTCCCATTGTTTATTTTTTATCATAATTTTAATTTGGTTTAATTAATATTTACATTTCTATCTAATCTTTTTTTAGATTCATCTAGTATCTTATCACATTTATGCACTGTTTTTTTTATTTTATTTTAAAACATTTCACATTTATTTATTTTTTTAACATTTCTTTTTTTTTTTTAAATTTTATCCTCACCTGATTCTTTTTCTCCATTCTATTTTTAATAAACAGTTTTATTTTAAAAGAAAATGATACAATTTTTTAATTGATTTCATTTTTACATAATCTACATTTTTTCAAACTATTTTTCATTTCACCTTTTCTTAATAATTTGTTTATTTATTTCAAATTATAAAATATGTAATGTAGATAGACATATATGTGTTTTTACAACATATATTTCATGATTGTTACAATATATATATATATATATATATATATATATATATACATGCTGAAAAGTACTGTATGCTTGCAATTCAATAAACAATTAATATTCTATTCTAATCAAAATGTTTATCAACAAAGCATAAGCTATTATACATAATATATGATCTGCACTAGGAAGGCTTGGAACAAAATATTTAAGTATTGTGGCTCTCTGTAAACACATAACAGCCCAAGCTTATTTAAACCATGAATCTTCAATCTATTTTTAAGGCAACCTCTATAAAAAAAATGGATTCCACCTTACACTCTGGTTTTAGATTTTAATAGTGCTAAAGAGAGCTGGTACAAAGCTTTAACGGATTGAAATTTTTATATTCTTAAAAGTTTAAATAAATCCTATTAAATAAACAAAATATATTTTGAATGTAAACTAATAATTAGTCACTGATAAAAATTTCAAACCCTATTGCTATTAATTATTATTGATTTGTGCAAAATCAGGTTTATTATCTAAGTAATAATTAATAGCACTAGGATTTGAAAGTTAAAAATGACTACTTATTGGACTGCTTTCAAAACAGCTCAATCTGTTAAAGTCTTGTGCCAACTTTCTTTGTCTATGATAAGATCATAAACAAGAGTGAAAGGTAGGACCCATCTTATAAATGTTGCCTTGATAGCAGATTGATAATCCAATGTTTACATAAGCTTGGACTGCTATCATCTTTATATATATATATATATATATATATATATATATATATATATATATATATATATATGTTACTGACATCATTGAAAGAATTAAGAGACTGGAGTGAAATTAGGTTGGACATATTGCTAGAAGAGGTGATAATAGATGGACAATTGAAATCTTAAACTGGATTCTGATAGATTGTAAAATATCTAGAAAGAGACCACATGTGAGATGGATAGATGAAATAAGGAAGTGTGCTGGGGTGATGTGGAGAAGAGATGCTAGAGATTGGAAAATATTGATTGAACTTGAAGAGACTTTTATCCTGCAGTGGATTGCTAAAGGTTGAAAATGGTAATGATGTATATTATAAATATAATAGCTACGTTTATACACAAACCAATAAATATTTATTGGCAAAACATCGATAGAAATATTCTTTAAAGTATTCTCTTCTAGAACTTTATAAGTAATCATAATTAAACAATGAAAACCAAAATAAAGTGACAAGAAAATTTTATGCTAGTTATTTCAATGGACACTTTAGTTATTGTGAAACAATGATTACTTACATACATACATTCAACAATCACCTTTACTTCTATTATGTATACTTTCAAGTTTTGATGTACAGACAATCTTTTCCATTATCTTTTATAAGTCTCTCATTAGATCAGCAATAATATATTTTATTGGCATCAGTCATAATATAATTGATGACATTTTTGATCATTTGGGCTTTAAAAATTATATATATATATCAAAACAATGACTACTATCTATTTTTCATTAATTATTCATGCTTATACAGATAACTCTTCTATAGAGTGATGTAAAATGAATTACAGTGGAGATTTACAGTGGAGATTTTAAATGTAAAGTAGTGAGTTTATGATCCTTCATTTTTTAAATATTAGCTATTGCAAATCCTCCTCTCTGACTAACATTTAAATAAGCAGTGGTGACATGTTCCTCTCCACTATAACAGAAAAAATATAAGGGTCAGGGTGCAATTAATGAATACCAAATAGCAGTGTGATCAAACTTTACAATTGATTATGCTGCATCATACAACAATTGTATGTTCTGTGTGGTTTAATTTCATGGTGAAGTAACAGATCTGGGGCTAAAGGTCTATGGATCTTAGTTCTAGTTTTGTCATTTCCAGTAGCCAAACATTTTGCAAAATTTCATACCAATCATAGTAATTTAATATGGCTGGAATTTCCTTCATTCCACAGCTAAAAATGTATTATATTATTATCATTCTTTTTTTTTACAATACTCATATGGCTAAACCAGATTGCATGGAACTTTCCTTATCCTTGAGTTAAAAATGGTCTAATATCCATTTAATAAACAATGTAGAAAGAGTATTTGATGGGCTATAAGCTAGTAATCTTAAAAACTCAAAGCATGAGTAAAAAAATCATGTTATCTAGGAAAATCTTTGCTTTCTAGAGTTAAGGACTTTAAAATAGGTGAGGCTCATATCATTTCAATATCCACACCCATTTACTACATATCAAGAATAATTTCTTGGTGTGTAATTTTGCTGAATTGATATGCAATCTAAAATTTTATTTCACTTCATGTTTTTACTTTTGTATATTAAGTATGCATTAACAATGCCCTTATGGAAATGGTCAAAGGATTGATAGTTAGCATAATATTTATATGAATGTTTTGAGCTGGAGCAGGCTTTAAGGGAAGAGATATGAATTGCAAAGTATTATAAGTTCTAAAAACATATAACCATTTATACAATAAGGTAATAGAGTTGCCTTGTGAAACAAATATTATAGAATAAAATTGTGTTAAAATGATGACAAGCTGCAATAATAATGATCAAGAGTTATTTCTTAGGCATAATGTCCTATTGACTAAACACATAAATTTGGCCATTGGCAATCTGGTGTAATGTTCAGTGTATCCACCAGGTGGTATATTGCTGTTACTGCTTTTTTAAATAACATAATATGTAAGTGCAATTATAAAATATCTAACTCTTTACTTAATGAAAACATCTCCCACATCTCCTACATGGATGATGTGGTGGTGTTTCTCAAATCATATGAAGAAATAAACATCCTTGAAGGCCTATTACAGTAGTATGGCCAGACACATGGGCTTACGATTAACAGAAGCAAATCGGCAATTTGGAATATTAAAACAGCTAACAGGATAACAGGTTCATTATAAGCTATGCCTCAACCTTTCTTGGGATTCAATATGTCCCTATCCCCTATCGTAATGAGGATGGTAATACAACGAAGACTATTAAACAAAATGGACAACACTATAACATGCCTTTCAAGAATATACATAACCGCATTTGGAAAGGTATCACTCCTCAACTCCCTCATCCTTCCCAAGATCATATTATCTTGCAGGCTTTAAACCAACAGAAGCTTTCATTAAAAAAGTAGAATCCCACTGTCTGCAACTCTGTAGAGGTGGGCACAGATCATTTATCAGTCTGCGCACCCTTCAAAAGCCAAAAAACATGAATGGACTGAAACTGCATTCAATAAAAGTA
Source organism: Epiperipatus broadwayi (assembly GCA_028023455.1). NCBI lineage: Eukaryota > Metazoa > Onychophora > Udeonychophora > Euonychophora > Peripatidae > Epiperipatus > Epiperipatus broadwayi. The sequence goes on from JAQFVV010006652.1 coordinate 552,355, forward strand.
TTTGCAATACAGAGAACTTACAATATAATCTTTAAACTTTACTCTGACTGCAGGACCTTCCAATGTCCACTCCCCAAAGAACAAGTTCTTCCCACTGATAGACCACCCCCTCATGAGGTGCACTCCCATCTGGCTTCAAACACAGATCTCATACATTTTAGCTCACATCATACCTTCCACAACAATGTTCAGCTCAAAAATAATCTATTGGGAGGCCTTCAACCTATCCAACTCAAATACCCAGAAGGCACACACTTACCTCCCCATCGACATAAACAAACTGCATAAACTAGCCTGTAGATTGAAATTGGCACCTAAATACACAGACTTCCTTCTCAAAATTAACCTTGGTAGCCTCTCCACCACTACATTTCTTAATAAAAGAGCTCTTCCACATAGATCCTATCTGCTGTCTCTGTCTTTCCAGCCCAGAAGATATTGACCATATTCTTTGCCTTTGCCCAGTCTGGCAAGGACTAAGGCAAAACATCCAGAAACACATTAAAAATAATGGTTAGGATCTAACATCACTTCAAGGGGTTTTAAATAGAGGCATTTTCACTGAAATCAGGCTTGCCACATACATAAACTTTGCCATCTGGTTGACCAGATGCAAGGTGATTTTTCAAAAATTACCATCTGATGAACTTAATAACTGCTTCCTCAACATAATTAAAAATATCCAAGAAACAGACAAGAGAGAGGCAGATCCATACCTGGCCATATTAACCTGGGAATTCACAACTGGCCTAAACAGCACCTGTCCATCCAACCCCTAAATAATTTATATGAAAATAACTATTAAGATTTAATAAAACCCTCCAACCATAGCTCACCAAAACAGGGCTTACTAACAATAATATTTCGTTATAGACTAGATGAATAATATATTCACCTTGCATCCACTGATTAATTTACAATTATACTGACTTTTGGATCATTCCTTCTTTGTATACATCACCCTGTAACCTCACCTAGTTAATTCTTGTTGTTTTTTTTTTGTATTCACCTATAGTCAAATAAAATTATCTTGAAAGAGAATTATAAAATATATCTAAAAGTAGCCTTTAGCTGAGTAACCAAAATGTAAATATTACTAATTTAATACCAGACCAAAATAGTTATATAAATAAGATGGTTTTAGTTCAAATCTGTAAGACATTTGAAATTCTATCTAAATACAAAAATAATGGCTATTAATTTTAAAATTATAAATTTATTTCTTGAAATAATTAAAGTAGTTATATATATTGTAACCTAGTGTTATTGACACTTGGTTTATTTAGCATCATCTCCATAGGAAAACAATGCTATCCTTTTCTAGAAAATAAAAAAGTAAAATAGTAATAATATTAAGTGATTAATAAAATATGCTATTACTCACTTTAACATGTTTTAAGCAAATAACTAATAAATTTGGTAATTTATTGTCATTTTTTGAAGAAGAGCAATTTAATATAGTATAAAAGCACATATTATAAACAGTAATTGATTTTGGATGGGTAGAGGGGGAGAGTAGATGAGTATCTTATCATACAGCACAATAACTTCTGGTAGTTTTTAAATTATTTTAGACAATAGTGTATACAGAATTATACATCACTAATAAACATTGTCAATTAAATGTATTTATTATTTTTCATTATTTGTCAAATTACCCAGTAATCTATTTAAATCATACAGAAAAATATATGACTGTAATAAGTTTTTTTTTTTTTCCTTTCTTTTGTTTATGTATAATTAAATGATTTTTTCTCTGTAAGAGGTCGCTAAAACAAGACCGCCAAAAATTGCAGAAAGTTTAGTCTGACATTAGTTTTGCAAGAAGGAAGCAGTACTGAAATTTGGTAACAAAATTTTTTATATTTTTTTATTGCAGAAATAAATATAAGTCCAATAAATGTTTAATAATATCATGTGTGGCTAATCTTAATTGATAGGATATTCTGTTCTCTGTGACCATCTACCTATTTTAAAGCTTTTTATACTCAAAAATATACCATCATATGCTAAAGTTCAAAATGACCGTATTAACTACAGTAATCACGGAAAGCGTCATTATATTTAATTTAAGTAATATAAGTCATTTCCAGAAAATAAACAATTATTTGTTAACTTTACCTTATTTAATAATTTTTTCTTGGTATAAAATAAAAATTATAATTAAGAGACATATTATAAAAGTCAAAGGAAGTTAACGAGAAACATTCGCGCTCTTTCTAAACGAAATTGTCTGCGTTTAAAAATAATGTAAGCTCCCCACGTTAAAATATGTTTTATTCAATGAAAATTATCTAAAAATAATATTAATGATCAAGGATATTTATGTATGCACCTGTATATTTTTAAAAAAGAAAATATAAATTTTCTCAAGGCAAATATAGAAAATTTTATATGTGTGCATTTTACGGAGAATTCCTCATTAAAGACAAATTATAATTCCTAGAGTAGGAATAAAAACTACAAACATTAGTGACTTAATTATAACCATAAAATAATATGTTATATTATACCTCAACTAGAGTCATTAAAACTTTATATCTACTTAAGTCAGCTGCAGTCCTTATAATAATAATATTTTGGAAAAGTCGCGCATTAGTTTTATCCTTAAGCCAGCTAGCTATATAAAAATGATACGTATCGCCAATAGTAAACAGAAAAGAATTGTATATGTGATCGTCAATCGTCAAATATTCGTCCTGTTAAATTATGTATTGTTTGTCTTGGATCCCAAAATTATATAAGTTAATTCAAGGAAGAGTTAACACCCAACGCTGATATGTTTTCTTTGCTTGATTTATTAAATGCCCCAGAATGGAGGCAACGTTTATAGAAATGAAATAACAAAATGTGTTTCTTATTTTAAATTTTGCTTCGTGAACTACGAAAGGATCAAGTTCTTCATCTAGATAAATTGCCCAATGGAAAAACATTTTCTAGTGAAATAATAAGCACTTGTGAAGTAATGATTTTTTTTTTAATTTGTAAAATTATGTGTATTTTTTTTTTATCAACAGGTTAAAGGCTGTATATTCAAGTAGTATTTAAATGACCTTGTAATCTTAAAGGTATGTTTTCTTGTAATTATTCTAGGTTAATTTTATATTGGACATGGAACATTTTTTTTATAAAGTGTGTTTACTTATGATATGCATTATGGGTATAAATTTATATGTTAGATGCGTAAAAGTAGAAAAATTTAGATACTTACTAGGTAAAAATATCTAGTTAAAATTATCAGAAGTAATTAAAGAGAAGTGCTATACAAGATATTACTTATTTAAAGTTTGAAACAAATTTATACTATGTTAATTGCGGAATTTATTCCCAATTATTTTTTTTATTAACGCATTCACTTAATTTAGTTCAAAATACTATATTACCAATTACTTGTTGAATGTTTCTTTGGCAAAGGCGAAAATTATTATGTTGTATTCTGTGTTATCCATTGAAGTCAGACGTTGATCTAAGTATACCCCGGAATATAAATTTTGTGTAATTAGTGTATTTGCTTGTCTTGCCCCGATATAGAATCAGCATATGCTTAAGATTCGCATTAGCAACAATTGTAATGTATCTATTTTGAAGGATGAAAAATAATCTCCCCAAAAGCTTTATTTTCCATGAGGGAATAAATAAATCTAGAATTTGGGTATGGTTATAACCCTCATGATCGCTTCTCAGAGTTAGGACGATCAGCAATTTATACCGTATTGAGTTTATTTCGTTCGTTAAAATCCCATGAGAGGATTATAATTGGTGTGTGTTCCTATTATGCCCAGGTAAGAGGCAAGGACACACCAAACTATTTTAATGGAGTAGTTAACTCTACATATCTACGGTATTATTCCATATTCCTCATGAGAAAATAGAGATAATTCCACCATGGAAGGTGATGAATATTGTGTTTTATTTAGAAAGTAATGGCAAGATAACGGGTATACTGGAGGTTAATTCTTTACGATCCATTTAGTATGAATAGCGTGCTAGTATATATGATCAATGTCTGGATCGTGCGACGGAATAGTGCGGGTAATCCACACGTAATTCAATGGAGAGAGTAAGTTTAAAATTGCGTGATTTAGAAATTTTTATTTGCCAATGGAGGGTTCAAATACTAGGTTTAATTCGAGTTAATTATTAAGTAGCACTCACAATATAACTTAGACTGAGAAAAACAGTGTGTATAACAACTTCAGTTGTTATTAAGGTAAACATTAAAATAATAAGTGTAACTTCTGATAAATAACCCATAAATTATAATAAGTTATCTAAATAAAAACTATTATTTAGTTAAAGATGAAATAATAATAATTGTTTGTACGCATTACCTAGAATCAGATTATTTTTATTTTAAAACAAATAGTTAGTTGATAAAGTTAAGCAGCCGTTCATATAATATACACTAAATGGATAAGTTAATGTATCGATAATAATATTCATTTTGTTATATTCAATTTGCATAAATGTTAAAAAGAAGATGAAGAAGTAGTTCGAATCCAAGTCTAAAAGCATAGACAAATTACTATTAGTTATATTTTGTTTTATCCATATGGGATCGAATAAATTGTATATGTTGTTTATTATGTTAATCATAAAGGATAGTTTTGTTAAACTATGATAAAAGATTAGAATGTTGTTAAAATTTAATAATAAATTATAGTCTTGTTACAAGCTGTTTTGAGTCATTTTTTCTTGTGTGCTAAATAAAAGTGTATCTGCATAATACTTGCAATACTTTCTTGAGTCCAAAATTATTTATGAAATCTCAAATTTAATACACCAGATAGACAATTGTAGGCAGATCAAAATATTTCATTATATTTTTAATTTAATAAGAATTATTTATGGAATTGAAACTTCAGACCAGAACATTTTATTTTATGTGTGTGTAAAATCACTTTATTCCCAAACTAGTAGGTTTTGATTGCACATTGTTCCATACACATTTAAGTGAAGTGTCTAAGTATTAAATCTTAATTAAATTATTGTGTTGTCATGGATGATGGAGGGACACAAAAGCACCCTTGTCTTTTCATCATTCCGACTGAGATTCTGGATTGAAAAACGGCTGTATTATTCAAAATTATGCGTTGTTATTGAATAGAGTCATCATCTCGTTAAATCTTATAATAGTTGATATGTGGATGAAGACACCTGGAATTTAAATAAGTTAAATGTTTCCTATAGCCGACCAGAATGTCAGTCATATGCGACAACACAATACTGCCGAGCAATTTATTAAATATATCAGAGAACCCTGAGATTAGTGTCATTATTATAAGTGCTTTTAAATTAAGAATGGATTAATTATGATCAATATTACAAGCGTGGCATGGCTAAAGAGATAGAAATTTCTAATTGTATAATAATAAAATATTGAGATCATATTGGCAAATTGCTGAATGTTTTGTTTTAGTCAGTAATATTAACAATGAAATAAAATCATCATCATCATTGTCGAACAGTGCCAGTACTTACAGCTCAGAGAATGTGTTTTGGATAGAGAAAGAATGTTAGTTTATTTTAAAAAAATTTTTAAATTTATTTTATTAATGATAATTATTTTTTTTAATTCTATCTCTGTCTGAACTGCGTATCTCTGTAGCTGAATTATATAACTAACCCAACGTCGAGCTATATTATATTATATTATCTTAGGAGGCAATAGAAGGTTGCCACCGTCCTATATGGAAGCGTCCGCATTCCCTTGATGGAATGAGCCCGTTTATTTTTTGATAATAGAAAAGTCCTTCTTTTGATAGGTTAGAATATAT